>CM042399.1:6757402-6827173 GCA_023634145.1 Thymallus thymallus | reverse complement strand
GAGAGAGAGAGAGAGAGAGAGAGACGAGAGAGAGAGAGAGAGAGAGAGAGAGAGAGAGATGAGGGAGGATCTCCCAAGTAAAAGAGAGACACACATACAGCATGTCTGTCAAAGCTGAGAGTTAGAGACAGAGAGAGAGAGAGAGAGAGAGAGAGAGACAGAGAGAGAGAGAGAGAGAGAGAGAGAGAGAGGAGAGAGAGAATGCTGCCTACTTAAACTCAGAGAGTCAACTAGTGTGGTGGTCAGACCTACTTTAGGATACTATCAAGAGCTCTGTACTATTCTATCTACTCATCTAACTTCCAAGCTTAATTCTCTGTAGATGCGTATCTCACACTTTCAGTGCTGTTAAGACCATGTCATCCCTAGGATGGTTCGTGGTGGTTCTAGTGGGCTTCTGGAGCCAGCTAAGCCCAAGTTGGGGAGCTAATAACGGGCTTGGCAGATACCATTACCAGCGCAGGAACTGCTACACCTGCTTCTATGGATACAATGGCTACAACACGGGACACATGCAGGGTGCAGGTGAGTGAGAAGTATGTGCTGTGTGCACAGTGCTCTACCATAGTACATAGTACAGTATATCAGTACTCGTTGATATCTGTCATCAAGTGTACTGTATGACGTTAGACTGTCACTTGAACCTCCTGGAATGCAAGGGAACCTTTAGTTTTGTATCAATTCTATCTAAGAGAATATAATTCTGAATCAAAGTTTCTGTGTGTTTTGACATGCGACATGTGACATGTAGACACATTATCAGTGTGCGTGTTTGTTTCTTACATATACAATGCAATGCAACTTCGTTGTCCCATATAGGGCTGTGAACCTACACTAATGACTTATTTCCATGTTTCAAACGGTAATGGTGTGAGTGGAGTAATGGGACATGTATAAAGTGATTTGAAAGCAGGTAGGGGTCAGGAGACACTACTACTGTTCCATCCTGAACTCTATGTGCCCTGTGCAGAAATGAGAGAGAGAGAGCATGGAAGCCCGTATTGAGGTAGTCCTTCTTGATTACAGAGGGAATTACATAATAATAAATATGTGACCGACTGGCTCAATTAGATCTGATGTAGCAAAACTTGAAATGGTGTTTTTTACATTGGATAAAAGAGACTCAGAGCTACAACATGGTATATCATACACTACAGCTGAGGAACAATGGGAAAGTAATTCTGCTTTAAAAGTTGATAAACATGTAACCTCACTTTTGAATGTTTTGGTCCCTACTGGAGAGATCTCCTTTGTCTCCACCCATTCAGCATCGTTCACACCCTCTTAAGCCTAAGCCCCACCCACCTCTTTAAGGATTCACATGTGAGGCCATGTGCTGAACAGAGTGAGAAAGGTAGTCTAATACACAACCACAGATGTCAAGACTAAAGGTTTATACTGTCTATCGACATGTCTGTAGACAGTTGTCGCGGTGACATCATGAACATTCTATTGTCGTCCGACATCAGACTTGTCGTTGTCGTTGTGAAACAGTATGAACACAAAAACGACAGGCTGCATGACATCAGCAGTGTGGTGGTACAATATAGCATAACTGGTGTATTTTAACACCAATAAATGTATTTAGTATATATGTCAATCTAACAAACCAGGCAACTAAAATAAACTTTTTAAACAATGTTTTGCTTAGTTTCTAGCTTGTTAGTTAGCTAGCTAACGTTAAAATAAGGACCATATCATATAGCTGAAAACGTCTTAACTTTTGCTAATTTATATTCATTATTACAGGAAAATGTAACTCACAACAATATAACTATTTACAAGATAATTACAGAAACTTCTTGGACAATGTCTCAAATGGTTCTGAGATACAAATAATATTACTACACATAACTTTAGCTAGTGAGCCAGCCAGCCAGCTAACGTGAGCTAACAGTATGCAATAACTCTGACAAAATCTGAAACTTATAATATCTGAAAATGTAGCTAGCTAGACTCTCCTAGCCGTATACATGGATGAGCACTTCTCCCTCTCTGTCACTGATCCCATGGTTGCCCTTAGTTTGAAGATGTAATCCGGAGACAGGTGTTTTATACAACAGCCTTCTGTGTGTTCTCTTTTCAACTCCCTCCATATATTTGCAATCAAACAGCTGAATTTTCTCCATCTCCTTAGCTATCATACTCTGCTTCCACCGGGCATTCCACTGATTTCAAAACTTGGTGCTAAATGTTAATTAGAATCATGAAATATTGACTTATTGTATATAATTATGTATATTGCATTATGGAGTATGGTTGATGGAATCATGTTTGGAGGTTTTTCTGAGTTGTTATGGTTATCATGGGTATTTGAAAGCAGTATGGAGCCTCACCTGGGCACACCCCTTCCCTATACCTATTTAGTGGTTTGGTATTATGGCTCAGGTAGGCCTCAAGTATGGCGGTGACATACAGTTTTTGACTGCCACTACATTAACTAATAAAGCTGCTTTTTTTTCCCCCCTTTTGTGTTTTGTTTAAAATCCAATCATTCTTGCTTTGATCATGGATCGACTATGAAATTACCGCTGTTTGGAAACGTGTAACCTTTGTTTGGAGAATCATTTGTTGTTTTTTGGAGTCTCTTTTTTTGATTGCTTTGGAAGCGGGTCTGACTTTGACATCACATACCTGTAGCCTCAAGGCAAGTTTGGAATTGGATTATAAGAATATTTTACAGCTGTCAAAGCTTCATCCTCCTAAATTGAAAAAATCAACAGATACATTTTGGGAAGGTGATGGGATAGCAATGGAAAACCATTATGTCCTTGGATGCTTTAAGTATACAGTATGGTGTGCTTATGGACACACTCAGACGTGGCCGCATGAACACGGAGAAAAAACATTGAATCCAGCCGAAATGTTCAGACACGAAATCCCAGTGTTGGTACCCTAACTCTAGATGGTGTCAGCATCAGTAAAGGGTGATATGAGAGTACGAGAGATGATTGACTACCTGGTCTGTCTGATGTATGTGAGATGTAGGTCTTCGATCAGAGATGATTGACTACCTGGTCAGTCTGATGTATGTGAGATGTATGTCTTCGATTAGAGATGATTGACTACCTGGTCAGTCTGATGTATGTGAGATGTATGTCTTCGATTAGAGATGATTGACTACCTGGTCAGTCTGATGTATGTGAGATGTATGTCTTCGATTAGAGATGATTGACTACCTGGTCAGTCTGATGTATGTGAGATGTATGTCTTCGATTAGAGATTATAGACTACCTGGTCAGTCTGATGTATGTGAGATGTATGTCTTCGATTAGAGATTATAGACTACCTGGTCAGTCTGATGTATGTGAGATGTATGTCTTCGATTAGAGATGATAGACTACCTGGTCAGTCTGATGTATGTGAGATGTATGTCTTCGATTAGAGATGATTGACTACCTGGTCAGTCTGATGTATGTGAGATGTATGTCTTCGATTAGAGATGATAGACTACCTGGTCAGTCTGATGTATGTGAGATGTATGTCTTCGATTAGAGATTATAGACTACCTGG
This sequence comes from Thymallus thymallus, assembly GCA_023634145.1. Classification (NCBI taxonomy): domain Eukaryota; kingdom Metazoa; phylum Chordata; class Actinopteri; order Salmoniformes; family Salmonidae; genus Thymallus; species Thymallus thymallus. The sequence continues at coordinate 6,823,660 of CM042399.1, read as the reverse complement.
TCAGTCTGATGTATGTCTTTGTTGTTTCTTTGACTTGATGAATTTCTGGGATCCTCCTGATTTATGACAGTTGGACTTCTGTTGCTTTTTGATTCGTCTTATCATTGTCCAGTAAGAGTACGGCAAGCACAGGGAGATCCTGGCATTAGATCACACATGCCCATGCATGGACACACTGGAACACACACACCCATGCACACACATTTATGTGCAAACGTACACACATACGCACACACACACACACAAACACATGCGCACACGCATACATACACACACATATTCCAATGTTACTTCCCAAAACCAAGATTCTGCTGCACTCCAATGAGTGATTGGACCACAGAAAACCACCAAGCAGCATACTTTACCATCTCAGCCAAGTGTGTTCATGCTTCCAGTTCCAATCATGTTGATGTTGGCTGGAAGTGTGAGAGTGACCCTAGGACAGCTGTTTAGGACATTACAACTGTATTTTGTTGTGCTAGTCTGTGAGGCCAGGGAGGGAAGTTGGCCAGTGGCTCCAATCCTCTCATGTTGAGAACAACATCCAGATATATTTATGGTAAACAGCTATACGAGCACCAGTGGGTGATTTCAGTCCCTTGCCGGATTGCTCTCTTACTGCGGTTCTTTCTCAATTCAATTCAAAAGACTTTATTGGCATGGAAAACATATTTTTACATTACCAAAGCAATTGAAATATATAAACAAAAGTGAAATAAACAATCAGAAATGAACAGTAAACATTACACTCACAAAAGTTGAAAAAGAATAGAGACATTTTAAATGTTATATTATGGCTATGTACGGTGTTGTAACGATGTGCAAATGGTTAAAGTACAATAGGGAAAATAAATCAACATAAATATGGGTTGTATTTACATGGTGTTTGTTCTTCACTGTCCTCACTGTCCTTTTCTTGTGGCAACAGGTCACACATCTTGCTGCTGTGATGGAACACTGGTATTTCACCCACTAGATATGGGAGTTTATCAAAATTGGATTTGTTTTCAAATTCTTTGTGGATCTGTGTAATCTGAGGTAAATATGTGTCTCTAATATGGTCATACATTTGGCAGGAGGTCAGGAAGTGCAGCTCAGTTTCCACCTCATTTTGTGGGCAGTGTGCACATAGCCTGTCTTCTCTTGAGACCAGGTCTGCCTACGACGGCCTTTCTCAATAGCAAGGCTATGCTCACTGAGTCTGTACATAGTCAAAGCTTTCCTTAAGTTTGGGTCAGTCACAGGGGTCAGGGATTCTGCCACTGTGTACTTTCTGTTTAGGGCCAAATAGCAATAACATCTGCTCTGTTTTTTAGTTAATTATTTCCAATGTGTCAAGCAGAGGTGGCACCACAGGTTCAAAAGTGGTATGGCAAAATTCGTACATGTCTTTTCTGGGGCCTGGAGTTTGTCCTGATCTCATGACCTGGTCAGGTTAAACTCTGGGTCCTATTCATAGACTATGACAACATATTATTATTATAGATACACTACATGGACACCTGCTCGTCCAACATCTCATTCCAAAATCATGGGCATTAATGTGGAGTTGGTCCCCCTTTGCTGCTATAACAGATTGGAAATAAGATTGGAAATAATCTTCTGGGAAGGCTTTCCACTAGATGTTGGAACATTGATGCAGGGACTTGCTTACATTCAGCCACAAGAGTATTAGTGAGGTTGGGCACAGTCTGCGTTCCAATTCATCCAAAACGTGTCCGATGGAGTTAAGGTCAGGGATCTGTGCAGGCCAGTCAAGTTCTTCCACACCGACAAACCATTTTCTTCCACACCGACAAACCACCGACAAACCATTTCTGTATGGACCTCACTTTGTGCATGGGGGCATTGTCATGCTTAAACAGGAAAGGGCCTTCCCCAAACTGTTGCCACAAAGTTGGAAGCACAGAATCGTCTAGAATGTCACTGTATGCTGTAGCGTTAAGATTTCCCTTCACTGGAACTAAGGGGCCTGACCAATGAAAAACAGCCCCAGACCATTATTCCTCCTCCACCAAACTTTACAGTGGGCACCATGCATTGGGGCAGGTAGCGTTCTCCTGGCATCCGTTAAACCCAGGTTTGTCCGTCAAAGCGTCATTCATCACTCGAGAGAACGCATTTTCACTGCTCCAGAGTCCAATGGCAGTGAGCTTTACACCACTCCAGCCAACGCTTGGCATTGCGCATTGGGGATCTTAGGCTTGTGTGCATCTGCTCGTCCAAGGAAACCCATTTCATGAAGCTCCAGACAAACAGTTCTTGTGCTGACGTTGCTTCCAGAGGCAGTTTGGAACTCAGTAGTGAGTGTTGCAACGTCCTGTTCAGTGAGCTGGTGTGGCCTACCACTTCACGGCTGAGCCGTTGTTGCTCCTAGATGTTTCCACTTCACAATAACAGCACTTACAGTTGACCAGGGCAGCTCTAACTGGGAAGTAATTTGACGAACTGAATTGTTGGAAAGGTGTCATCCTATGATGGTGCCACGTTGAAAGCCACCACGCTCTTCATTATGGGCCATTCTACTGCCAATGTTTGTCTATGGAGATTGCATGGCATTGTGCTCTATTTTACACACCTGTCAGCAATAGCAGCTGAATCCATGACATTTGAAGGGTGTCCACATTGTAGTGTTGCTTCCCATTTCATCTGCGCTATGACTAAAGGGCTGGGTTTCATGCTGACATTGAGGGAGAGGTTGTTGAGAGGTTGTTGGCCCACCAGAGGTTGGTTCTCTGTCACTCACTGTAGGAACTGATTGGCTGTAAAATCCATATATTTAATCATTAAATCAACTACTTTCAACATTTTCACTTAAAATAATATCATCAAGTAGATTTTATTGAATGTCACTCATTCTATTGAACTCTATTCTAACTAAACCTGCATTACCAGTTCATACCTATAGGTGTCACTATGCAGTAGCTAGTTGAAAAAGACTGGCGCCATGATGGCTACCTGACTCTGTATTTGTTAGGGTGGTGCTAGAATCCATCAGTTCTCTCTTTCTGCATTAGCCATCCATCCTTTATGGTTGGACAGATGTGTTCATATTGTCTGTGTAGACTGCTTTTTTTTACTTTTAAGACAGTGAAATGTGCGCCACACACATCAGTGAATAATCACCAGTAGTGGAAATACAATTATGTTACTTGAACATTACTGGACTTACAAACTTGCTGACTAAACATTTCAGGAACCTCAGTCTCCCATGGCCTTGGGTAGCAGCAGGAGATAGTTTCATCTTCTTTATCCTGTGCCAAACACATTTATTCAGTGAGTTTAAATTGTTAACGTAAGCTGCTGGCTGCATGATTGCATCAACCTAGCTAGCTAATGTTAGCTAGCTAGCTATTTAGCTAGGCTACTCTAAAGCTAAACCAAGTGCAGAGTCAAACAACAAGGTTCTGGTGCAACTAAACTAGTTGTTAAGAGGTGTAGTTGATGAGGCTCTCTGTAGGCTGTAGCTAGGAGACCACTTCGATTGACAAGTGAATTCAGCTGTCGCAGTGAGCGTGGGGGTTACCACGTGAAATCCCAGGGGCAGGGTTGTTTTCACTAGACAAACAGGCACAAATTGGGGAAGGTACTGTATGCCAACTTGTCCAATAAGAAACACCTGCTTGTTTTAAAAAATAGTTTTTCTATGACGTGAACTAATGAATATGTAAATAGGTTCGGTGCTGCTGTTTTGAAAGGTGCCACACCAGATTGAAAAGTACTGGTTCAGGCAATACTAGTGTCAAGTAATTCTCTTTTTGTTTTCTCATGATTTGTTCGGGTCTAATTGTGTTGTTGTCCTGGGGCTCTGTGGGGTCTGAACCAGCTGACACACACACACACACACACACACACACACACACACACACACACACACACACACACACAGATTTGAAAGGAAATGGGCTGTTTCTTATTTTCGGTGTGTGAGTGCGCTTGCCAGTGTGTGCTTGCCAGTGTGCGCTTGCCAGTGTTTGAAGTCTGTGTGGCATGTTTCATGAATCCCTGCTTTCCATCAGTGTTGATGTAGCTTTGGATTTGATCTCCTTGTTGTCAGTGTCCTATGAAAACCTGCCACGTCTTGCCAACACCAACAGCCTTTATTAAACGTTAGCATGCACACCAACAGCCTTTATTAAACGTTAGCATGCACACCAACAGCCTTTATTAAATGTTAGCATGCACACCAACAGCCTTTATTAAATGTTAGCATGCACACCAACAGCTTTTATTAAATGTTAGCATGCACACCAACAGCCTTTATTAAATGTTAGCATGCACACCAACAGCCTTTATTAAACGTTAGCATGCACACCAACAGCCTTTATTAAACGTTAGCATGCACACCAACAGCCTTTATTAAATGTTAGCATGAACACCAACAGCCTTTATTAAATGTTAGCATGCACACCAATAGCCTTTATTAAATGTTAGCATGCACACCAACAGCCTTTATTAAACGTTAGCATGCACACCAACAGCCTTTATTAAACGTTAGCATGCACACCAACAGCCTTTATTAAATGTTAGCATGCACACCAACAGCCTTTATTAAATGTTAGCATGCACACCAACAGCCTTTATTAAATGTTAGCATGCACACCAACAGCCTTTATTAAATGTTAGCATGCACACCAACAGCCTTTATTAAATGTTAGCATGCACACCAACAGCCTTTATTAAACGTTAGCATGCACACCAACAGCCTTTATTAAACGTTAGCATGCACACCAACAGCCTTTATTATATGTTAGCATGAACACCAACAGCCTTTATTAAATGTTAGCATGCACACCAATAGCCTTTATTAAATGTTAGCATGCACACCAACAGCCTTTATTAAACGTTAGCATGCACACCAACAGCCTTTATTAAACGTTAGCATGCACACCAACAGCCTTTATTAAATGTTAGCATGCACACCAACAGCCTTTATTAAATGTTAGCATGCACACCAACAGCCTTTATTAAATGTTAGCATGCACACCAATAGCCTTTATTACATGTTAGCATGCACACCAACAGCCTTTATTAAATGTTAGCATGAACACCAACAGCCTTTATTAAATGTTAGCATGAACACCAACAGCCTTTATTAAACGTTAGCATGCACACCAACAGCCTTTATTAAACATTAGCATGCACACCAACAGCCTTTATTAAATGTTAGCATGAACACCAACAGCCTTTATTAAACGTTAGCATGAACACCAACAGCCTTTATTAAATGTTAGCATGAACACCAACAGCCTTTATTAAATGTTAGCATGAACACCAACAGCCTTTATTAAATGTTAGCATGAACACCAACAGCCTTTATTAAATGTTAGCATGAACACCAACAGCCTTTATTAAACGTTAGCATGAACACCAACAGCCTTTATTAAATGTTAGCATGAACACCAACAGCCTTTATTAAATGCCTCAAAGCAGTTTGATTGATGAAACAATGATAATCTCTCAAACTGAAATGCGTACTCACCACCTTGTTGTTGAGTCTTAGAGTTCACGACCCGTGAATGGCCATCGTTTCATCTTCATCTTCACCTTCATGTTTCACCCTGTCATTATCAAGAGGATATAAGGTTATTGAGCTGATGCTTCGACCAGATTCTGTTCAGTTGTAATTGTGAAGAAAAGTTAACGCCTTTAACCATTGGGGCAAGAAACATATCGCATGTCAAAGTCCCTACCCCCTTATGACAATGATTTGCAACCCAGATATCTTGCCGACAGAATGTTCATGTGGTTGCCGGCGCAGTGAGAAATACATTAGTAGCACCTATTGTACAGTATATAATCTCAGAAGTCCCTATCATCACAGAGAGGCTGCTGGCCATCTAAGTATGATGGCCCCCAGGGGTCAGACAAAGTTATTTATCTCCTGGAGGAGAATAGGCAGGCCTTTAATCATCCTCACAGGAATTCTACCTAGTCCTGAGTGTTATCATGGACCGCCTCATAGAGTGTGCCAGACTGTCTGATGAGAGGTCTGGACAGGTCCACCTTCCTTCTTCAGAGAGAGACTAACCTCTAATCAATGCTGCAGTCAAGTGCCCTTGACTGTACACTTATACCCTACCTTACCCTCCTCTACCTCACAGCACCCCATGGGTGGTCTGGCACTGCTTTGTGTTCATCAAGAAAGGCCACCCATTCCATTACTGTTAAAAGGCCAATATTTCTCCACTTTCCAACCTCGTATTTATCTCCAGCACCATACCAGTGTAACATATGTGAAAACGGCCATTTGGAAGAGCATGGGAGAACTACGATGTTAAGATAAGCTCTTTTCAGTTATTTTGTTATTTTTCTTCTTAACCATAATTGGTTTCTGTATACATGTAGTTGGTAATGTTGGTAACTTGAAATATGAGTTTGACTTTGGGTAATGCTGCTTTTACATGGTACCAGGTAGACGATAGACAGCAAACCAGATGTCATTGTTTTCAATGAGAGAACGAGGCTGTCACTGTCTTTCTTGCTTTCTTGTCTCCCAATGCCGACTGGTATGACGTTTTTTGCGTCCCTGGTCTAAACGCAGTGTAACTCCTTGTTTGGCTACTGAATGTTAAAGCAATACAACTAAACCCTGCACTCTTGAAGTAGCAATATTTTCAGATCCTTATAGCATGTACATGCTGCGTCTGGGAACATGGGTTGTGTCTGGGAACATGGGTTGTATCTGGGAACATGGGTTGTGTCTGGGAACATGGGTTGTGTCTGGGAACATGGGTTGTGTCTGGGAACATGGGTTATGTCTGGGAACATGGGTTGTGTCTGGGGTTCAGATGGCTGTAAATACCTTGTTTTCTCCCCAATTTCGTCGTATCCAATTGGTAGTTACAGTGTTGTTCCATCTCTGCAACTCCCGTACGGACTCTGGAGAGGCGAAGGTCGAGAGCCATGAGACCTCCGAAACACGACCCTGCCAAGCAGAACTGCTTCTTGACACAATGCACGCTTAACCCGGAAGTCAGCCGCACCATTGTGTCGGAGGAAACACCGTACACCTGGATACCAAGAGACTGGAAAACAGCTTCTATCTCTAGGCCAGACTGTTAAACAGCCATCACTAGCACATTAGAGGCTGCTGCCTATAGACAGACTAGAAATCACTGGCCACTTTAAGAAATGGAACACTAGTCACTTTAATATTTTTATTTATTTTTTATTTCACCTTTATTTAACCAGGTAGGCCAGTTGAGAACAAGTTCTCATTTACAACTGCGACCTGGCCAAGACAAAGCAAAGCAGTGCGACAAAAACAACAACACAGAGTTACACAGTAAACAAACATAGTAAAAAACACAATAGAAAATCTATATACAGAGTGCAAAATGTAGTGCAAAATGCAGTAAGGTTAGGAGGTAGGACAATAAATAGACCATAGTGGTGATATAAATTACTGATTAGCATTAACACGGGAATGAAGGATGTGCAAATTATGATGTGCAAATAGAGATACTGGAGTGCAAGATTAGCGAAAAATAATAAAAATAAATATGGGGATGAGGTAGTAGTGTGGGCTATTTACAGAAGGGCTATGTACAGGTGCAGTGATCGATAAGCAGCTTTGACAGCTGATGCTTAAAGTTAGTGAGGGAGATAGGAACCTCCAGCTTCAATGATTTTTGCAATTTGTTCCAGTCATTGGCAGCAGAGAACTGGAAGGAATGGCGGCCAAAGGAGGTGTTGGCTTTGGGGGTGACCAGTGAGATATACCTGCTGGAGCGCATGCTACGGGTGGGTATTGCTATGGTGACCAGTGAGTTGAGATAGGGCAGGGATTTACCTAATAAAGACTTATAGATGACCTGGAGCCAGTGGGTTTGGCGACGAATATATAATGAAGGCCAGCCAACGAGAGCATACAGGTCGCAGTGGTGGGTAGTATATGGGGCTTTGGTAACAAAACGGATGGCACTGTGATAGATTACATCCAATTTGCTGAGCAGAGTGTTGGAGGCTAATTTGTAAATGACATCGCCGAAATCAAGAATCGGTAGAATAGTCAGTTTTACAAGGGCAAGTTTGGCAGCATGAGTGAAGGAGGCTTTGTTGCGAAATAGGAAGCCGATTCTGGATTTAATTTTGGATTGGAGATGGTTGATGTGAGTCTGGAAGTTGAGTTTACAGTCTAACCAGACGCCTAGGTATTTGTATGTGTCCACGTATTCTAAGTCGGACCCGTCGAGAGTAGTGATGATAGTCCGGTGGGCAGGTGCGGGCAGCGTTCGATAGAAAAGCATGCATTTGGTTTTACTAGCATTTAAGAGCAGTTGGAGGCCACGGAAGGAGTGTTGTATGGCATTGAAGCTTGTTTGAAGGTTAGTAAATACAGTGTCCAAAGAGGGGCCAGATGTATACAGAATGTTGTCGTCTGCGTAGAGATGGATCAGAGAGTCACCAGCAGCGAGAGTGACATCGTTGATGTATATAGAGAAAAGGGTTGGCCCAAGAATTGAACCCTGTGGCACCCCCATAGAAGGATCGGACAACAGGCCCTCCGATTTTACACACTGAACTCTGTCTGCGAAGTAGTTGGAGAACCAGGCAAGGCAATCACTTGAGAAACCAAGGCTGTTGAGTCTGCCAATAAGAATGCGGTGATTGACAGAGTCGAAAGCCTTGACCAGGTCGATGAAGACGGCTGCACAGTACTGTCTTTTATCGATGGCGATTATGATATCGTTCAGTACCTTGAGCGTAGCTGAGGTGCACCCATGACCAGCTCGGAAACCAGATTGCATAGCAGAGAAGGTACGGTGGGATTCGAAGTGGTCAGTTATCTGTTTGTTAACTTGGCTTTCGAAGACTTTAGAAAGGCAGGGCAGGATGGATATAGGTCTATAACAGTTTGGGTCTAGAGTGTCTCCCCCTTTGAAGAGGGGGACGACCGCGGCAGCTTTCCAATCTCTAGGGATCTCAGATGATACGAATGATGATACAGATGATACGGTGTTGCAACAATTTTGGCTGATAATTTCAGAAAGAGAGGGTCCAGATTGTCTAGCCCAGCAGATTTGTAGGGGTCCAGATTTAGCAGCTCTTTCAGAACATCATCCGTCTGGATTTGGGTGAAGGAGAAGCGGGGGGGGCTTGGGCAAGTAGCTGCCGGGGGCACAGAGCTGTTGGCCGGGGTGGTAGGGGTAGCCAGGTGGAAAGCATGGCCGTAGCAAAATGCTTATTGAAATTTTCGATAATCGTGGATTTATCGGTGGTGACAGTGTTTCCGAGCCTCAATGCAGTGGGCAACGGGGAGGAGATGCTCTTATTCTCCATGGAGTGTCCCAGAACGTTTTGGAGTTAGTACTACAGGAAGCAAATTTCGGTTTGAAAAAGCTGGACTTTGCTTTTCTAACTGACTGTGTGTACTTGTTCCTGACTTCCCTGAATAGCTGCATATCGTGGGGGCTATTCGATGCTAATGCAGTACGCCACAGGATGTTTTTGTGTTGGTCAAGGGCAGTCAAGTCTGGGGTGAACCAAGGGCTATATCTGTTCTTAGTTCTACGTTTTTTGAAAGGGGCATGCTTATTTAGGATGGTGAGGAAAGCACTTTTAAAGAACAACCAGGCGTCCTCTACTGACGGGATGAGGTCAATATCCTTCCAGGATACCTGGGCCAGATCGAATAGAAAGGCCTGCTCGCAAAAGTGTTTTAGGGAGCTGACCCATTGTGAACGCAGGCGATGAGGCAGTGATCGCTGAGATCCTGGTTGAAAACAGAGGAGGTGTATTTGGAGGGCAAGTTAGTCAGGATGATATCAATGATGGTACCCATGTTTACGGATTTTGGGTTGTACCTGGTGGGTTCCTTGATAATTTGTGTGAGATTGAGGGCATCTATCTTAGATTGAAGGACAGCCGGGGTGTTAAGCATATCCCAGTTTATGTCACCTAACAGTACAAACTCTGAAGATAGATGGAGGGCAATCAATTCACATATGGAGTCCAGGGCACAGCTGGGGGTTGAGGGGGGTCTGTAACAGGCGGCAACGGTGAGAGACTTATTTCTGGAAAGGTGGATTTTTAAGAGTAGAAGCTCAAACTGTTTGGGCACAGACCTGGACAGTATGACAGAACTCTGCAGGTTATCTCTGCAGTAGATTGCAACTCCGCCACCTTTGGCAGTTCTATCTTGACGGGAAATATTGTAGTTGGGGATGGAAATTTCCGAATTGTTGGTGGCCTTCCTGAGCCAGGATTCAGACACAGCTAGGACATCCGGGTTGGCGGAGTGTGCTAAAGCAGTGAATCAATCAAACTTAGGGAGGAGGCTTCTAATGTTGACATGCATGAAACCAAGGCTTTTACGGTTACAGAAGTCAACAAATGAGAGCGCCTGGGGAATAGGTGTAGTGCTGGGGGCTACAGGACCTGGGTTTACCTCAACATCACCAGAGGAACAAAGGAGGAGTAGGATAAGGGCACGGCTGAAGGCATTAAGAACTGGTCGTCTAGTACGTTGGGTACAGAGAATAAAAGGAGCAGATTTCTGGGCGTGGTGGAATAGATTGAGGGCATAATGTATAGACAAGGGTATAGTAGGATGTGAGTTCAGTGGAGGTAAACCTAGGCGTTGGGTAATGAAGAGAGAGGTTGCATCTCTGGAGACACCAGTTAAGCCAGGTGAGGTCTCCGCATGTGTGGGGGGAGGGACAAAGGAGCTATCAGAGGCATGTTGAGCAGGACTGGGGACTCTACAGTGAAATAGAACAATAATAGCTAGCCTAAACAGCAAAAGACAAGGCATATTGAAATAAGAAAGGGGCATAAAAACAAACAGTTAATGAGGGGCAAAAAAATAAGAAAAGAGGGCTAAGACAACGACGGGTAATGGCGATATATAAATAATGTTTATATATCTGGCATTACTCATCTCATATGTATATACTGTATTCTATACTATTCTACTATATCTTAGTCACTTTAATAATGTTTACATATCTGACATTACTCATCTCATATGTATATAATGTATTCTATACTATTCTACTGTATCTTAGTCACTTTAATAATGTTTATATATCTGGCATTACTCATCTCATATGTATATACTGTATTCTATACTATTCTACTGTATCTTAGTCACTTTAATAATGTTTACATATCTGACATTACTCATCTCATATGTATATACTGTATTCTATACTATTCTACTGTATCTTAGTCACTTTAATAATGTTTACATATCTGACATTACTCATCTCATATGTATATACTGTATTCTATACTATTCTACTGTATCTTAGTCACTTTAATAATGTTTACATATCTGACATTACTCATCTCATATGTATATACTGTATTCTATACTATTCTACTGTATCTTAGTCACTTTAATAATGTTTACATATTTGGTATTCCTCATCTCATATGTATATACTGTATTCTATACTATTCTACTGTATCTTAGTCACTTTAATAATGTTTATATATCTGGTATTCCTCATCTCATATGTATATACTGTATTCTATACTATTCTACTGTATCTTAGTCACTTTAATAATGTTTATATATCTGACATTACTCATCTCATATGTATATACTGTATTCTATACTATTCTACTGTATCTTAGTCACTTTAATAATGTTTATATATCTGATATTACTCATCTCATATGTATATACTGTATTCTATACTATTCTACTGTATCTTAGTCACTTTAATAATGTTTATATATCTGACATTACTCATCTCATATGTACAAACTGTATTCTATACTATTCTACTGTATCTTAGTCACTTTAATAATGTTTACATATCTGACATTACTCATCTCATATGTATATACTGTATTCTATACTATTCTACTGTATCTTAGTCACTTTAATAATGTTTATATATCTGACATTACTCATCTCATATGTACAAACTGTATTCTATACTATTCTACTGTATCTTAGTCACTTTAATAATGTTTATATATCTGGTATTCCTCATCTCATATGTATATACTGTATTCTATACTATTCTACTGTATCTTAGTCACTTTAATAATGTTTATATATCTGACATTACTCATCTCATATGTATATACTGTATTCTATACTATTCTACTGTATCTTAGTCACTTTAATAATGTTTATATATCTGATATTACTCATCTCATATGTATATACTGTATTCTATACTATTCTACTGTATCTTAGTCACTTTAATAATGTTTATATATCTGACATTACTCATCTCATATGTACAAACTGTATTCTATACTATTCTACTGTATCTTAGTCACTTTAATAATGTTTACATATCTGACATTACTCATCTCATATGTATATACTGTATTCTATACTATTCTACTGTATCTTAGTCACTTTAATAATGTTTACATATTTGGTATTCCTCATCTCATATGTATATACTGTATTCTATACTATTCTACTGTATCTTAGTCACTTTAATAATGTTTATATATCTGGTATTCCTCATCTCATATGTATATACTGTATTCTATACTATTCTACTGTATCTTAGTCACTTTAATAATGTTTATATATCTGACATTACTCATCTCATATGTATATACTGTATTCTATACTATTCTACTGTATCTTAGTCACTTTAATAATGTTTATATATCTGATATTACTCATCTCATATGTATATACTGTATTCTATACTATTCTACTGTATCTTAGTCACTTTAATAATGTTTATATATCTGACATTACTCATCTCATATGTACAAACTGTATTCTATACTATTCTACTGTATCTTAGTCACTTTAATAATGTTTATATATCTGGTATTCCTCATCTCATATGTATATACTGTATTCTATACTATTCTACTGTATCTTAGTCACTTTAATAATGTTTATATATCTGACATTACTCATCTCATATGTATATACTGTATTCTATACTATTCTACTGTATCTTAGTCACTTTAATAATGTTTATATATCTGATATTACTCATCTCATATGTATATACTGTATTCTATACTATTCTACTGTATCTTAGTCACTTTAATAATGTTTATATATCTGACATTACTCATCTCATATGTACAAACTGTATTCTATACTATTCTACTGTATCTTAGTCACTTTAATAATGTTTACATATCTGACATTACTCATCTCATATGTATATACTGTATTCTATACTATTCTACTGTATCTTAGTCACTTTAATAATGTTTATATATCTGACATTACTCATCTCATATGTATATACTGTATTCTATACTATTCTACTGTATCTTAGTCACTTTAATAATGTTTATATATCTGGCATTACTCATCTCATATGTATATACTGTATTCTATACTATTCTACTGTATCTTAGTCACTTTAATAATGTTTACATATCTGACATTACTCATCTCATATGTATATACTGTATTCTATACTATTCTACTGTATCTTAGTCACTTTAATAATGTTTATATATCTGACATTAATCATCTCATATGTACAAACTGTATTCTATACTATTCTACTGTATCTTAGTCCAATGCCGCTCTGACATCGCTCGTCCATATGTATATATTCTTAATTCATTCCTTACTTAGATTTATGTGTATTTCGGTATATGTTGTGAAACTGTTAGATATTACTTGTTAGATATTACTGCACTGTCGGAACTAGAAGCACAAGCATTTTACTACACACATAACAACATCTGCTAAACACGTGTAAGTGACCACTAGAGCGCGATGGGACAAGGACATCCCGGCCGGCCAAACTCTCCCCTAACTCGGATGACGCAGGGCCAGTTGTGCATCGCCTCATGGGTCTCCCGGTCGCGGCTGGCTGCGACACAGCCCGGTATTGAATCAGGATCTGTAGTAACGCAGCTATCACTGTGATGCAGAAACTTATACCGCTGCGCCACTCAGGAGCCCAGCTATAAATACAGTTTGAGGATGAAAAAGACAGCTTCGTAAATAACGACATTTGTTTTACAAACTGTTTTGTCTGTTAATGGACTTTCAGATCATTTGAACTGACGACCTTGACCTCACCCAGACACAACACTGAACTGACGACCTTGACCTCACCCAGACACAACACTGAACTGACGACCTTGACCTCACCCAGACACAACACTGAACTGACTACCTTGACCTCACCCAGACACAACACTGAACTGACAACCTTGACCTCACCCAGACACAACACTGAACTGACGACCTTGACCTCACCCAGACACAACACTGAACTGATGACCTTGACCTCACCCAGACACAACACTGAACTGATGACCTTGACCTCACCCAGACACAATACTTGGTTAGGCTATTTGGCCCAATGCCACATCAAGTGCAATTATTCCCGCATATCTGCGTTCAACAAATACCAAACCCGACAAAAACATCTGCTCTGACACACAAACCAAATGTTTCCCTCCTAAATAGAGCATTGCTGTAACTCCAAACTCCTCCGAGATACCCTCCGCTACCAAGATAAATCCACTGGTACGATCAACAATGCCTGACACACGAAATCCCCGGCTGATCACTCCAGGCATTTACTGCTTATCACACTGTTCAGTTTTAATGGCCACTGGGCCACTCTCCACTCCTGGGCCAAAGCCAGATCCTTCCTTCTGCCTTTTATATCATCCTCTGGCTGGCTCATTCAGGCCCATGCCCCCAAGTGGACCTAATATAGCACCAGACCCGAAAACAATACAGGACATCACAGGACAACAGAGGACAACACAGGACAACACAGGACAACAGAGGACAACACAGGACAACACATGACATCAGATGACAACAGAGACATCCGTGTTTTACAGAGTTTGTGTCAAAAGCCAAATACCTTCTATTTCTGGGTGGTAGTTTTGTTTTGTGCTCTCTGGTTTGGTTAAAGTTGGAAGTGTAGTGGATGTCTGCATGTCAGATGGTTTTGGTGCTCTCTGGTTTGGTTGAAGTTGGAAGTGTAGTGGATGTCTGCATGTCAGATGGTTTTGGTTTGGTTGAAGTTGGAAGTGTAGTGGATGTCTGCATGTCAGATGGTTTTGGTGCTCTCTGGTTTGGTTGAAGTTGGAAGTGTAGTGGATGTCTGCATGTCAGATGGTTTTGGTGCTCTCTGGTTTGGTTGAAGTTGGAAGTGTAGTGGATGTCTGCATGTCAGATGGTTTTGGTGCTCTCTGGTTTGGTTGAAGTTGGAAGTGTAGTGGATGTCAGATGGTTTTGGTGCTCTCTGGTTTGGTTGAAGTTGGAAGTGTAGTGGATGTCTGCATGTCAGATGGTTTCTCATAGGCTTGAAAGGCAAGACGCGTGACCACAGTGTCTTGATATGATAACAGTAATGCGTGTCAGTGTCGTTGTGGAACGATGTCTGTATATCTGTATGTCTGTATAGGTTCTCCATAGACCCTGAATGGAGAATAAGCTCTCGTCTCTTGATAACTTGATGAAGTCAACAACAGAGAAACATACTCTAGATCATACTGACTGCTGTTTGCTGCCACATGTATCTAGTTGATTGTATTGATGTGGTTCCTTAGGATAACAAGTAGCTTATAGAGCAATATCCACTGTGCAGGAAAGAAACCATCATGTTTTAGATAGGCTCAGGTTTGTGCTGAGTATGTATTTTCCCATGGTAGGGCTCTTTGAAGCAGTATTATCAAGAAGAGAGGACCTTCAAACAGGCTCATGAAGGACACCTAATGTCGTAGCGGCCCCTGGATAAAGTTTTAATAGAGGCATAGAGAATCATTGACCTTTGACCTCAAGGACAGATTCAACTGGCTGTTATAGAGAGGAACTGGATGACATGTTGACAGCCTTTGAGGAGGCTTGAATGGGGCCCTGTGTTAATGTTCCTTGTCATTCCTGATTAAATAAATGTGATAGATATACTCCATTGTAGTGGTTGGTTGTCAAGATGTCGTAGGCTTTCCATCCTTTGATGGAATGTTCTCAGGGCATCTGTGGTCTGAGGACTGGTTGTGTGTGTGTGTGTGTGTGTGTGTGTGTGTGTGTGTTTACTGGCCCTCCAGTGCTTGCTTTGCTAATTGTCCTGGCCTTCGTCCATATGTCTCCATTTACCGCCTGGCCCCATGAGATTTGCATGCGCCTGTATATCTTGCTGATTGCTCTGTGTGTCTAAAGCTTCTTTATAAGAGGATTGCAGGGCTTCTGGGGCTCTTCCACTATAATACACTGTACAGTGACAGATCTTGTATAGTGTACATATTTAACCATCCACCCATACTATGCAATGTCTTTTATAGCTTTAGATCTATCTATCTATCTATCCATCTATCCATCTATCCATATATCCATATATCCATCTATCCATCTATCTATCTATAATACACCGTACAGTGATAGATCTTCAACTACAGAACACCGTACAGTGATAGATCTTCCACTACAGTACACTGTACAGCTATCACACTGATTTGTATATGATTTCCTACTCACTGCTCTTTGTCATTTCTCGGCCACAGATGTTGACGAGTGTC
The DNA here is from genome assembly GCA_023634145.1 of Thymallus thymallus. NCBI lineage: Eukaryota > Metazoa > Chordata > Actinopteri > Salmoniformes > Salmonidae > Thymallus > Thymallus thymallus. The sequence goes on along the minus strand of CM042399.1, from coordinate 6,807,214 downwards.
AGATCCACAATGGAGGCTGCCAGCACCGATGCTTCAACACCAGAAGCTCGTTCTACTGCCAATGCAACCCTGGAACCCGCCTGCACACAGATGGCCGGACCTGCATCGGTAAGGAGTAGGGTGAAATTTCCCCTAGACCAGCTGTTCCAAAACCAGGTGTCGCCTGTTTCACATGGGGTTGGCTGATATAATTTTTTTTTTTTTTTAAATATTAATGTGTTTACCCTTAAAAATCTATATGAAAATTATTGAAATCTGAAAGATAAAATTCAATCAGAGTTCCCTTAGATCAGAATGATTAAAGTCAAACAGTCAAGTGTGACCGAATGCTGCAGACAAAGCATTCACGGGTCATTACAGAGGAGTTTTGGTTCCTGACTTACGGGTCATTACAGAGGAGTTTTGGTTCCTGACTTACGGGTCATTACAGAGGAGTTTTGGTTCCTGACTTACGGGTTATTACAGAGGAGTTTTGGTTCCTGACTTACGGGTCATTACGGAGGAGTTTTGGTTCCTGACTTACGGGTCATTACGGAGGAGTTTTGGTTCCTGACCTACGGGTCATTACGGAGGAGTTTTGGTTCCTGACCTACGGGTCATTACAGAGGAGTTTTGGTTCCTGACTTACGGGTCATTACAGAGGAGTTTTGGTTCCTGACCTACGGGTCATTACAGAGGAGTTTTGGTTCCTGACTTACGGGTCATTACGGAGGAGTTTTGGTTCCTGACTTACGGGTTATTACAGAGGAGTTTTGGTTCCTGACTTACGGGTCATTACGGAGGAGTTTTGGTTCCTGACTTACGGGTCATTACGGAGGAGTTTTGGTTCCTGACCTACGGGTCATTACGGAGGAGTTTTGGTTCCTGACCTACGGGTCATTACAGAGGAGTTTTGGTTCCTGACTTACGGGTCATTACAGAGGAGTTTTGGTTCCTGACCTACGGGTCATTACAGAGGAGTTTTGGTTCCTGACTTACGGGTCATTACGGAGGAGTTTTGGTTCCTGACTTACGGGTCATTACAGAGGAGTTTTGGTTCCTGACTTACGGGTCATTACGGAGGAGTTTTGGTTCCTGACTTACGGGTCATTACAGATGAGTTTTGGTTCCTGACTTACGGCTCATTACGGAAGAGTTTTGGTTCCTGACCTACGGGTCATTACGGATGAGTTTTGGTTCCTGACTTACAGGTCATTACAGAGGGGTTTTGGTTCCTGACTTACGGGTCATTACCGAGGAGTTTTGGTTGCTACCCTGTGGTCTCCCTCATATTTTTGAATTTTCAGATATCAAAATGGGATTGTGGATGAAAAAAGTTGGTGAACACCTGCCTATACGCTGACCTTGGGTCAGTTTTGCATTTCCCCACTAATGGTTAAGGTTAGGCTTGAGGGAGGGGAAGCTGATCCTAGGTCTGTACCTTGGGGAATGTCACCCTGGAGCCATCAGTGAGACCTAAAAGGAGGGTGGAGTTGTGAAGGGTCAACCAAGGTCAGGGGTGAGGGGGGTTTGAGATGAAAGAGGTGGATCTGGCTATATCCCATTGTTGCCCTCACCATCTGGAAGCCAGGCTATGGTAGAAGCTGGGACTCACATCAAAGCAGGGAAAGGGGTCTTCACCTTCTGCTTGTGTCAAAACGGGGAATCAAAGAGTCTGTTGTGCTGGCAGCCCTTACAGAGCAGGTTTGTGTCTGGGCGTATATAGTAGCGTAGTGTCTGCCTCTCTTTTCTCTTCCTGTCTCTCTCACACACACACACACACACACACACACACACACACACACACACACACACACACACACACACACACACACACACACACACACACACACACACACACACACACACACACACACACACACACACACACACACACACTCTTTATTTCTCTCTCTCACATAGCTCTGTATCAGACAGCTTTTATTCTTCCATGGCTATGGCACACAACAACAGCATGTCAGGTTAACTCAAATTAAATCCAGTTTCATTTGTCATATGCGCCGAATGAAACTGGTGTAGACTCTACCGTGAAATGCTTGCTTATGAGCCCCTCGTAACAATGCAGAGTTTAACCAACGTTTGACTGGTACTGTCTATATTTCCTGTCTTAAATCTCCTAGATAAAAAGGGGGATATCAAATAATTGTTTTATATTTTTTATACCTAAAGAGGTCCTACAAGTCCAAATCAAATAGCTAAATGATCCGTAGTATGACGTAAGTAAAAAACATTCCATAAAGTACACCAGAATGGAGCCACAGAATATACATGGAGAACCAATAGCAGATGAATGTGCAGAGGTACGAGGAATTTGAGGTATGTAACTACAGAGCCTTCAGAAAGTATTCACACCGCTTGACTTTTTCCACATTTTGTTACATTATAGCCTGAATTTAAAATGTATTAAATTGAGATTTGTTGTCACTGTCTTACACACAATACGCCATAATGTCAACGTTGTTTACAAATGAACTAAAATGTAAATTAATTAAATGTCTTGAGTCAATAAGTATTCAACATCTTTGTTATGGAAGCTTAAATAAGTTAAGGAGTAAACATTTGCTTAACAAGTCACATAATAAGTTGCACTAATAGTAATAGTGTTTAACATGATTTTAAATGACTACCTCATCTCTGTACCACACATAAAATTATCTGTAACATCCTTCAGTTGAGCATTGAATCTCAAACACAGATTCAACCATAAAGACCAGGGAGGTTTTCGAAGGCCTCACAAAGAAGGGCACATATTGGTAAAAAACAGACATTGAATATCCCTTTGATCATGGTGAAGTTATTAATTACACTTTGGATAGTGAATCAATACACCCAGACACTAGAAAGATACAGGCTTCCTTCCTAAATGAGTTGCCGGAGAGGAAGGACATTGCTCAGGAATTTCAACATGAGGCCAACAGTTACAGTTAATGGCTGTGATAGGAGAAAACTGAGGATGGATCAACAACATTGTAGTTACTCCACAATACTAACCTAACTGACAGAGTGAAAAGAAGGAAGCCTGTACAGAATAAAAATATTCCAAAACATGAATCCTGTTTGCAATAAGGCACTAAATACTGCAAAAAAATTGGCAAAGCAGTTAATCTTGTGTCTTGAATACTGCAAAGGGTTATGTTTGGGGAAAATCCAATACAACACTTACTGAGTACAACTCTCCATATTTTCAAGCATAGTGGTGGCTGCATCATGTTATAGGTATGCTTGTAATCGTTAAGGACTGGGGAGTTTTTCAGCATAAAAAATTAACTGAATGGAGCTAAGCACAGGCAAAATCCTAGAGGAAAACCTGGTTTAGTCTGCTTTCCATCAGCCACTGGGAGATTAATTCACCTTTCAGCAGGACAATAACCTAAAACACAAGGCCAAATCTACACCGGAGCTGCTTACCAAGAAGACAATGAATGGTCCTAAGTGGACAAGTCACAGTTTTGACTTAAATCTGCTTGAAAGTCTATGGCAAGACCTGAAAATGGTTGTCTAGCAATGATCAACAACCAATTTGACTGAGCTTGAAGATTCAGAAAATAATAATGGCCAAATATTGTACAATCCAGGTGTGCAAAGCTGTGTTGGTATGCACGTGCGTGTATGTGTGTGTGTTTATGTTGTGTTGGTATGCACGTGTGTGTTATGTGTGTGTACATATGTAGTGAATGTGTGTGGGTTTTGTGTGGGATTGGCAATGTAGTGTATATATGGTTTGTAGAGAGCATTCAGAAAGTATCCAGACCCCTTGACTTTTTCCACATTGTGTTACATTACAGCCTTATTCTAAAATGGAATAGATTGTTTTTCAATGTTCATCAATCTACACACAATACCCCATAATGACAAAGCAAAAACTGGTTTTTAGAAATGTTTGCAAATTCATACAAAAAAAAAATATATATATCACATTTACATAAGTATTCAGACCCTTTACTCAGTACTTTGTTGAAGCACCTTTGGCAGCGATTACAGCCTCAAGTCTTCTTGGGTATTAAGCTACAAGCTTGGCACACCTGTATTTGGGGATTTTCTTCCATTCTTCTCTGCAGATCCTCTCAAGCTTTGTCAGGTTGGATGGGGATTGTTGCTGCACAGCTATTTTCAGGTCTCTCCAGAGATGTTCTCTCAGGTTCAAGTCTGGGCTCTGGCTGGGCCACTCAGACATTCAGAGACTTGTCCTGAAGCCACTCCTGCGTTGTCTTTGCTGTGTACTAAGGGTCTTTGTCCTGTTGGAAGGTGAAACTTCGCCCCAGTCTGAAGTCTTGAGCGCTCTGGAGCAGTTTTTCATCAAGAATCTCTCTGTACTTTGCTACGTTCAGCTTTCCCTCGATCCAGACTAGTCTCCCAGTCCTGCAGCTGAAAAACATCCACACAGCATGATGTTGCCACCACCATGCTTCACAGTAGGGATGGTGCCAGGTTTCCTCCAGACATGACGCTTGGCATTCAGGCAAAAAAGTTCAATCTTGGTTTCATCAGACCAGAGGTTCTTGTTTCTCATGGTCAGAGTCCTTTAGGTGCCTTTTGGCAAACTCCAAGCTGGCGGTCATGTGCCTTTTACTGAGGAGTGGCTTCCGTCTGGCCACTATACCATAAAGGCCTGGAAAGAAGGTGACCAAGAACCCGATGGTCACTCTGACAGAGCTGACAGATTGTCCTTCTGGAATGTTCTCCCATCTCCACAGAGGAACTCTGGAGCTCTGTCAGAGTGACCATTGGGTTCTTGGTCACCTTCTTTCCAGATTGCTCAGTTTGGCTGGGCGGCCAGCTCTAGGAAGAGTCTTGGTGGTTCCAAACTTCTTCCATTTAATAATGATGGAGGCCACTGTGTTCTTGGGGACCTTCAATGCTGCAGAAATGTGTTGGTACCGTCCCCCAGATCTGTGTCTCGACACAATCCTGTCTTGGAGCTCTACAGACAATTCCTTCGACCTCATGGCTTGGTTTTTGATCTGACGCAGTCAACTGTGGGACCTTATATAGGCAGGTGTGTGCCTTTCCGAATCATGTCCAATCAATTTAATTTACCACAGGTGGACTCCAAATCAAGTTGTAGAAACATCTCAAGGTTGATCAATGGAAACAGGAATCACCTGAGCTCAATTTCGTGTCTCATTGCAAATGGTCTGAATACTTATGTAAATAAGGAATTTCTGTTTTTTATTATTTAAAAACCTGTTTTTACCAAGCCGTGATGGAGTTACAGTAGTCAAGATGTTCTCAAGGGTTCAGCTGTAGGACTTTTTTAAGGACCCGAGGACCTATCTTTTCAGCCTTCAACTGTGCGGGTGTATGTGGACCAGGTTAGGTCCTTAGTGATGTGGATGCAAAGGAACTTGAAGCTCTCAACCTGCTTCACAACAGCCCTGCTCCACAACAGCCCCTCTTTCTCTTATAGTCCACAATCAGCTCCTTGGTCTTACTGACGCTGAGGGAGAGGTTGTTGTCCTGGCACCACACTGCTAAGTCTCTGACCTCTTCCCTGTAGGCGGATTCAATGCCGTCGATGATCAGGCCTTCCACCGTATTGTCATCGGCAAACTTGATGATGTTGTTGGAGTTGTGCGCGGCCATGCAGTCGAACAGGGAATACAGGAGAGGCCCCTGTGTTGAGGGTCAGTGTGGCAGAGTTGTTGTTACCTACCATCACCACCTGGGGCCAACCTATCAGGAAGTCCAGGATCCAGTTGCAGAGGGAGGGGTTCAATCCCAATCCCTAGCTTGGGGATGAGTTTGGAGGGGACTATGGTGTTGAACACTGGGCAGTGTGAAGTGCAATTGAGATTGCGTCATCTGTAGATCTGTTGGGGCGGTATGTGAACTGGAGTGGGTCTGGGATGATGGTGTTGATGTGTGTCATGACTAGCCTTTCAGAGCAGTTCATAATTACAGATATGAGTGCCACAGGGCGATAGTCATTTAGGCAGGTTACCTTGGAGCTCTTGGAAACAGGGACAAGGATGGTCAGCCTGAAACATCTTGGGATTACAGACTGGGACAAGGAAAATGGTATTCCGCCTTGTGATTTGTTAACCTGTTTAAACCTTTTGCTCACGTCGGCCACAGAGAGTGAGATCACACAGTCATCCGGAAAAACAGGTGCTTTCACGCAAGGCACAGTGTTATATTCTTTAAGCGAGCATAAAATACATTTAGCTCGTTTGGGAGTTCTGCATCGCTGGGCAACTCATGGCTGGGTTTCCCTTTGTAATCCGTTATCCTCTGCAAGCCCTGCCACATACGAAGAGCGTTGCCACCGGTGTAAGGTCCTATATTGACCTTTATCATATTGCCTGTAATCCATGGTTTTTGGTTTGGATACGTTCTTATAGTCACTGTGGGGACGACATTGTCTATGCACTTATTGACGAAGCCGTGACTGTTGTGGTACATTCTTCAATGTTTTCGGATGAATTTGTACTAGCAAAACAGTCTTGTAGCCTCGCGTCTGCTTCATCTGACCACTACTGTATTGAGCATGTCACTGTTTTTTCCTGAGCTTTTGTCTGTAAACAGGAAGCAGGAGAATTAAGTGATGACCAGGGAAGACGAGGGAGGACCTTGTATGTGTTTCTGTGGGTAGAATAAAAGTGGTTTAGAGTTTTAGCACCCCTAGTGGCACAGGAGACGTGTTGATAGAAGTGAGGTAGAATATCGCTATCGTCTCCACACACCAGAAACGCTGGGTAAATGTTTTCTTGTTTATTAATACAGTTTGTTGAGTGTTGGCTTGGGGAGGGATAGACAGTCGTGATAATTAGGGATGAGAGTTTACCATGAGTTATTCTATATCAGGTGAGAAAGAGATTGAGATTTATTTCACACTTGAAGCAGCAAACCAGTTGTATAAGAAAAACCCACTCCACCGCTGTAATAAAAAAAGGAAAACCACCAATAAGGTTGAGCTAGAAACCACACCTCGGCTGACATGACGTGTAGCTCTCCCAACATCTCTTAAGCTCAACTGGAGCACTTGGCCAACCACTCTTAAATGTCACCTGGACTAGCACAGGTGAAACAGCTTCCTACTAATGAGATGGACCAGCCAGCACAGGTGAAACAGCTTCCTACTAATGAGATGGACCAGCCAGCACAGGTGAAACAGCTTCCTACTAATGAGATGGACCAGTCAGCACAGGTGAAACAGCTTCCTACTAATGAGATGGACCAGCCAGCACAGGTGAAACAGCTTCCTACTAATGAGATGGACCAGCCAGCACAGGTGAAACAGCTTCCTACTAATGAGATGGACCAGCCAGCACAGGTGAAACAGCTTCCTACTAATGAGATGGACCAGCCAGCACAGGTGAACCAGCTTCCTACTAATGAGATGGACCAGCCAGCACAGGTGAAACAGCTTCCGACTAATGAGATGGACCAGCCAGCACAGGTGAAACAGCTTCCTACTAATGAGATGGACCAGCCAGCACAGGTGAAACAGCTTCCGACTAATGAGATGGACCAGCCAGCACAGGTGAAACAGCTTCCGACTAATGAGATGGACCAGCCAGCACAGGTGAAACAGCTTCCGACTAATGAGATGGACCAGCCAGCACAGGTGAAACAGCTTCCGTCTAATGAGATGGACCAGCCAGCACAGGTGAAACAGCTTCCGACTAATGAGATGGACCAGCCAGCACAGGTGAAACAGCTTCCGACTAATGAGATGGACCAGCCAGCACAGGTGAAACAGCTTCCTACTAATGAGATGGACCAGCCAGCACAGGTGAAACAGCTTCCGACTAATGAGATGGACCAGCCAGCACAGGTGAAACAGCTTCCGACTAATGAGATGGACCAGCCAGCACAGGTGAAACAGCTTCCGACTAATGAGATGGACCAGCCAGCACAGGTGAAACAGCTTCCGACTAATGAGATGGACCAGCCAGCACAGGTGAAACAGCTTCCGACTAATGAGATGGACCAGCCAGCACAGGTGAAACAGCTTCCTACTAATGAGATGGACCAGCCAGCACAGGTGAAACAGCTTCCGACTAATGAGATGGACCAGCCAGCACAGGTGAAACAGCTTCCTACTAATGAGATGGACCAGCCAGCACAGGTGAAACAGCTTCCGACTAATGAGATGGACCAGCCAGCACAGGTGAAACAGCTTCCGACTAATGAGATGGACCAGCCAGCACAGGTGAAACAGCTTCCGACTAATGAGATGGACCAGCCAGCACAGGTGAAACAGCTTCCGACTAATGAGATGGACCAGCCAGCACAGGTGAAACAGCTTCCGACTAATGAGATGGACCAGCCAGCACAGGTGAAACAGCTTCCGACTAATGAGATGGACCAGCCAGCACAGGTGAAACAGCTTCCTACTAATGAGATGGACCAGCCAGCACAGGTGAAACAGCTTCCGACTAATGAGATGGACCAGCCAGCACAGGTGAAACAGCTTCCGACTAATGAGATGGACCAGCCAGCACAGGTGAAACAGCTTCCGACTAATGAGATGGACCAGCCAGCACAGGTGAAACAGCTTCCGACTAATGAGATGGACCAGCCAGCACAGGTGAAACAGCTTCCGTCTAATGAGATGGACCAGCCAGCACAGGTGAAACAGCTTCCTACTAATGAGATGGACCAGCCAGCACAGGTGAAACAGCTTCCGACTAATGAGATGGACCAGCCAGCACAGGTGAAACAGCTTCCTACTAATGAGATGGACCAGCCAGCACAGGTGAAACAGCTTCCGACTAATGAGATGGACCAGCCAGCACAGGTGAAACAGCTTCCGACTAATGAGATGGACCAACTTTCTGTACCAAAAAAGTAAAGATAAACATGATAAAAATCACTATATAGCAAAGTTGGGTTGGAACTGGTAAGATGTTGCCCTTCTCTGTTGGCACCAACTTGTCTCTCTGATTGATTTAGCCCCGTTGAAACACTGTTGGCTTTGACCAGGGCCTTTCTGAAGGAAATGTTACAGCTAGGCCTATTCATATTGGTAATGTTTCTATAGAAATGGGACCCAGATTACCTCAGTTTCATTCATTGATGATTTAGACCATCAACTCCTTCTCCTGAAGATCTAGGAGTGTTCCAGCCCTTCACTAACTCAACTGATTCAGCTAATCAAGGTCCAGGTGAACAATTAATTAGTAAAATTAGGTGTGTTAGTGTTAGAGCTGTGCTGGAACAGACATGGACTGTAGCTCTCGAGTGTTGGCCACAAAGCTGTCATTTAATTTAAACTACTAATACTTTTAACCCCATTGTTCCTATTCACCACTGAAAAGGCAGTTGTGTAAAGTACTTAAATAAAAATACTTTAAAGTACTACTTAAGTAGTTTTTTGGGGTATCTGTACTTTACTGTATATATTTTAACAACTTTTACTTTTACTTCACTACATTCCTAATGAAAATAATGTACTTTTTACTCCATACATTTTCCCTGACACCCAGAAGTACTAGTTACATTTTGACAGGAAAATGGTCCAATTCACGCAGTCATCAAGAGAACATCCTGATAATCCCTACTGCCTCAGATCTGGCAGCTTAGTTTGTAAATGATGTCTTATTGTTGGAGCATACCCCTAGTTATGAGTAAATAAATCATCCTGTCTGGTTCGCTTAATATAAGCAATTTGAAATGATTTTTACTTTTGTTACTTAAGTATATTTAAAACCATATACTTTTACTCAAGTAACATTTTACTGGGTGAATTTCAACTTTGATTGATAGATAGATAGATAGATAGATAGATAGATAGGTACTTTATTGATCCCCGTGGGGAAATTACTTCATCAAGCATTGCATAGTATGGCTGAATGACTGAATATGTACACAATACATTGTTATAGTGACATTCGAGTACTTTTTCCACCACTGTGCTCCGACACACTAATCTTAGATTCACTCTTGGCGTCCGCACAGCAACTGCGTGCAGTCCAGAAGCTCATATTCAATTGAGCTATTTATTTAGATTTTAATCAGGCTACTTTGATGTCACGGAAAGCTCTGATGGCATGATGTGTCATACATGCGGATATTCTTTTGCCAGGCTTTATTTTCATCCTTTAAATTAAAGGCAGCTGACAAACTGAAGGATGTTCCATACAGTAGAGCAGAATAAGATACATACATAAACTGTGTGACATATGCCTTAATGAGAAAAGTATGACTGACTGACAACACCCTTGGAGTGTTCCTACTTAACAAAAGATTCAGATTGAGCTCGATTTTCAAAAAATGCAACTATTTCCCTGAAGAAAAAAATATATTTCCCCCCTAGGTACACGTTTTGTGTTTTGCCCTAGCACTACACGACTGATTCAAATAATGAAAGCTTGATGGTGTGTTGGTTATTTGAATCAGCTGTGTAGTGCTAGGGCAAAAAACTATAGGGTAAAGTTTGGGAAACCCTGCCCTAGCACAGTGGTTCCCAACTCCGGTCCTCGAGTACCTCCAACAGTACATATTTTTATATCAGCCCCAGACATGCACACCTGATTCAACTTGTCAACTAATAATCAGGCCCTCAACGAGTGAGAAGCGTTTCTCCGTCTCCAGAAAGGAAGAGAGAGGCCAACTCGACAGAAAATCTGTCTCTCTCCAGCAGGTGGCCTTTTTTCATTGACAACAAAAATGTATGGATTATTTTCTACGTGAGGTTTATTTGATTGAATAGACATTTTTTTATGCTTAAGTTGTTACGAGAGTATTGATATACTCTCAGCAAAAAAGAAACGTCCCTTTTTCAGGACCCTGTCTTTCAAAGATAATTTGTAAAAATCCAAATAACTTCACAGATCTTCATTGTAAAGGTTTAAAACACTGTTTCCCATGCTTGTTCAATGAACCATAAACAATTAATGAACATGCACATCTGGAACGGTCATTAAGACACTAACAGCTTACAGACGGTTGGCAATTAAGGTCACAGTTATGAAAACTTAGGACATTAAAGAGGCCTTTCTACTGACTCTGAAAAACACCCAAAAAGCCCAGGGTCCCTGCTCATCTGTGTAAATGTGCCTTAGGCATGCTGCAAGGAGGCATGAGGACTGCAGATGTGGCCAGGGCAATACATTGCAATGTCCATACTGTGAGACGCCTAAGACAGCGCTACAGGGAGACAGGACTGACAGCTGACAGCTGGCGTGTAACAACACCTGCACATGATCGGTACATCCGAACATCACACCTGCGGGACAGGTACAGGATGGCAACAACAACTGCCTGAGTTACACCAGGAACGAACAATCCCTCCATCAGTGCTCACAGGAAGAACTGGCACATCTGGTGCAGTCCATGAGGAGGAGATGCACTGCAGTACTTAATGCAGCTGGTGGCCACACCAGATACTGACTGGTACTTTGGATTTTGACCCCCCCTTTGTTCAGGGACACATTATTCCATTTCTGTTGTTGCATTTCATGTCTGTGGAACTTGTTCAGTTTATGTCTCAGTTGTTGAATCTTGTTATGTTCATGCAAATATTTACACATGTAAATATTTGTATGAGTTTGCTGAAAAATAAACGCAGTTGACAGTGAGAAGACGTTTCTTTTTTTGCTGAGTATATAAGTAGGACATGTGACATCCCAGCAACTTTCAGCAAAAAACTATTTATACCGGAGTTGTCTCGAGATGGCTATGCATATTCATGGAATGAGGCTAGTAGCATAGCATCTCTCTCCATTGAATACAGGTGGTTGACGTCAACAACCCTCATTGAATATTTAAAAAAAGATGACACTCTTTGTGGACAACGACTTGTTAGGGCGGAGAGACGTATCTTGTCATAATCTTTATTCTTTCTGTCACATCTCCTCCAGGTTCAGGCTTAGCACAGCCAAAGGAGCCAACTCATCCATCACTGGGAAAATGAACATTGCTCTTTGAGAATTAGTATGAAATGTGGACCAGAATTAAGCATATATTGGTCATTTTGAGGGATTTACTAACAATGGAGAGCATATATGCAATTTACTTTCAAAGCAACACTGTGAAGTGAGTCATTATGGCTTCCCGGGGCACGTTGTCAGTCAGGGGAAGACCTGATACTTTCCACTGAAGATCTCACGGCTGAATAAACATAGGCCAAACACAACCCCTTATTTCTTATATCTATCCATTCCTTTCAGATATGCATAAAGATGCTAGGCTCTTGGGTAGGGTTATTCAACACTTACCCTACGAGGTCTGGAGCCTGCTGGTTTTCTGTTCTACCTGATAATTCATTGCACCCACCTGGTGAGCCAGGTCTAAACCAGTTCCTGATTAGAAGGGAACAATGAAAACAAGTAGTGGAATGGTTGTTTCTGGTCAAGGTCCATTGCAATGAGTGATGTACTGTAAGTACCCCCTGCTGTCCGCGGTCTTATATGTCTCGCTAATGTATCAGCAAACAAGCAATTCGCTCCATTCATCTCAATGTTATTATTGGGCCTCTGTTTCCAGATGGCAATTGAAGGAGTGTAGCGGAGAGGGGTCAGCGTCTGCGATCATCAATTTCCAAGATCGGAGTGGAGATAGGGGTTCATGTTTCGTTTTTGTTTTGAAACTGGAACTCTTTTTTTCTAAGTTCCTCCAAATGAAAATGCAGGAGCTACGTCTCATCATTGAGAAACAGTTCATTGGTTATGTGTTAGCATGAATCAAATGTTTGAAACGATCTGATGGTTTCTTACTCTTTGTGAGAACATATAGACAAACCTAAGCAGACCTACTGTACATGTAATGTTCATACCAATTACTAGTCATTGTTAGAGCCAGGAGTTTTTCCTGCAATCACCAACAACTCTGGGCCTGTGTCATTGTAGATAATCTGATTTTTAAAAAACCATAGTGGTCAAATTATACGTTGAGAGTTTCTAAACAGGTACTCTTTCTTCACATCATAATACATTTGTGTACTATCAATCACTTCAATTGTTGATCGATCTCTATGTGTTTCTCCCCAGCCGTCCAATCCTGTACTGTCAGCAATGGAGGCTGTGAGCAGGACTGTGTGCAGCTGTCCTCGGCTAACTACCAGTGTCGCTGCAGACCCAACTATCAGCTCGCAGAAGACAGCAAACACTGCAAATGTAAGTGCCGCTAGTCGGCCATTTTAAAACAACCTGTGTGTCCTTGTGTGCAAACTTCTGTGCCATTTTGGCTTTTATCCAAAACAACAGTGAGTAGCAGCCTGCATGTTCCCAGTGCGAATCAAAACCCACAATGTTGTAGGCACTAATATTGTGTACATGTGTATATACAGTATATGTAATATTATAAATACCTCACATGCCACTCATAATAAGACTAAGACAATTGGGAGTCCCATAGGGCGGCGCACAATTGGCCCAGCGTCGTCCGGGTTTGGCCGGGATAGGCCGTCATTGTAAATAAGAATTGGTTCTTAACTGACTTACCTAGTAAAAAAAAAAAAGACAAAACAAAAAAAAGCATTACAAGGTATATTTCTAAGCATGATCAGAGAGAAACCGTAGCCTGAAGTGGAGAAAGAGAGAGAGAAAGAAAGATTGTATTTCACCACAGCAGACAAGAGAAAGAACAAGGAATCTAATAACCTTTTTATAAGCATCTGAGTTGTTGACCAATAGCAATACCGTAAAGATAACCTCCAATCAGATATCAAACCTACATGATGTCACCTCTGCTTCTGATTCTGTCCATTGTAACTTGTTAGCTTGTGTTAATGACCACTAGGCTCCAGCACCCAGATTCCCTCCTGCTACAGGTACTGTAGATGGAGGAAACAGCTTATATGTCAGGCTCTGGCCATAGAGAAGCTTTGCTTCTCTATATTTCTATGGTCAGAGTCTGGCAGATCTATCATTTCTATTTCTGTCTGGTGTTGTGTGTGTGGGATCCCTAATTAGAGGCAGCTGCAATGCATTACCTCTAATTAGGGATCTTACTTATATGTCTGTGTTCCACTCCGTTGGCGTGGTTCATTGTTGTATGTTGTCCCGTGTCGTGCTACGTGTGTTAATTATTATCATTTGTTATTTTGTATGGTTCGTCATTTAGTTAAATAAACATGTCGAACTATCGATACGCTGCGCCTTGGTCGCTCTACACACCCAAACGTGACGTTATAGTCCAGGCAATATGTGACAAAATCTTTGGAGATATATTCACTTTTTCATAAAAGCTTGACATTTGTACAGTTTAGGGCCCTGGAAATGTTCAGAGTAATATTTAGAGTAATAAGAATAATTCACTTAAAATACAGTCCTTAGTACAGGGTTTAATTACAGATAAATATATGTATTGCACATTTGATATACTATATGCAATGAAAAAAAGTATATACTACTGACAGGATACTAATATACAGTCCTGTGTGAATGACTTCGTAAGTTCAGTCCAAGAATTACTTACAATATTGCACGTGATATGAAATAACAACTGTATATGAATATGTATATACAGTCCTGAATGAATGAGTTCTGAATGAATGAGTCCTATGTGAATGAGGGATTACAGACCAGAGTTACTCACGGATGGATGTATAATAGTTAAACTAGGTCCTGACACCCCAACAGTTCCAGGTTTTTGTTGCCGACGGCACGGCACCCAGGTGAGGCATTAATAGCCGCCGGCAGGAAGGACCTCCTGTAGCGCTCTCTGGCACACCATGGTGGGATCAGTCTGTGACTGAAGGTGCTCCTTTGCATCATAACCATGGCATGCAGAGGGTGGGTGACGTTGTCCATGATGGCCAGCAGTTTGGCCAGGATCCGTCTCTCCGCCACCTCCTCTAGAGTGTCAAGGTTAATCCTCAGAACAGAGCTATCCTTCCTGATCAGTTTATTTACCTGAGAAGCATCACTGGCCTTTATGTTGGCGCCCCAGCACACCACTGAAAAAAGAAATGTCACGACGTGCTGTACAGAAACCCAGCCTGAAATCCCAAACAGCAACCAATGCAGATGTAGAAGCACGATGTAGGAGATTATACCATTAAGGCCAGATAACTGACTAGCAACTTAGCTAGCTTGTTCCAGTTAGTTTTCTTGTCATGAATGAAGCAGGTAGAGTAGCTACCTTGTGGTACGGTTATGTGAAATGACAATATTTTATTACAATATCAACAATTGATATTTGATTAATGATTTCTGCATTGACAGTTTGGAGTGGATCACAGCCCAACACTCTACCACCATGTCTGGGTCTGGACCGCGGCTGACGACCCAATCTGCACCCATTGCGTTATCCATAATAACAAACAGGGTATTGACCGTGTGCAACTTTTATTTTCTGTTAAAAATACAATACATTTTTTGCAAAGATTTGCCTACGCTTGCATCTTTCCAGAAAACAGTTCTGAATTTGCTGTGACGCATTTTTTAAACATAAATAGCAGAGTGATTAAATATGACAATGTTTGCTTTTCCATGTATAGCCTAATACCTTCATGTGAAGATCCACAATGATTTTCGGCTAACAGGAACATTAGGGGTGCTGGATTTAGCCCATTTTTTATTAGATATACGAGGATGAAGCATTAACATATCCATGATTCACATATAATGTAAGGAAATCTATTGAAATTATGCAATATTTGAGAAATATGGATACATAAATGATGACTACAGATACATTTCTGAAAATATGTGGATTGGTTCATGCCTGAGTATTAAAGCTAAGGTATGTCAGCATGTTGACACAAACACTTTCCAGAGTTTGAATTTTATACAAATATGTAAGCTGGTGCATCAGGTGAGTGTATTGAACGTACCTTATATCTCCCTGGACTCATACGGTAGCAGGCAGATGTGCTTAACTAGTAACATAATATGTTGGACTCCCTCTTTGTAATATTTTCGATCTTGTCTCATCACTGCAACTCCCCAACGGGCTCGGGAGAGGCGAAGGTGGAGTCATGCGTCCTAACCGCGCTCCTTAACACCCGCCAGCTTAACCCGGAAGCCAGCCGCACCAATGTGTCGGAAGAAACACTGTTCAACTGTCGACCGGGGTCAGCCTGCAGGCACCTGGCCCGCCACAAGGAGTCTCTAGAGCGTGATTAGCCGGTTGTGGCACAGCTCGGGAATGAACACAGGTCTGTAGTAACGACTCTAGCACCGCTGTGCCACTCGGGAGGCCGTCAGTAATAGTTTTAATATGATTTTTTAAATGACTACCTCATCACAGGAAAAATTCTATGGGAAAACCTGCTTCAGTCTGCTTTCCACCAGACACTGGAAGATGAATTCCCCAAAAACACAAGGCCAAAATCTATACTGGCGTTGCTTACGAAGAAGACAGTGAATGTTCCTGAGTGGCCGAGTTACAGTTTTTAATTAAATCTACTTGAAAATTTCTGGCAAGAGCTGAAAATGGTTGTCTAGCAATGATCAACAAGCAATCTGACAGCGCTTGAAGAAGTTTGAAAAGATTAATGGGCAAATGTTGCACAATCCAGGTGTGGAAAGCTCTTAGAGACTGACCCAGAAAGACTCACAGCTGTAACCACATGTATTGACTCAGGGGTGTGAATACTTATGCAAATTAGATTGTATTTAATTTTACATACATTTGCAAAAAAATTGTTTAAACATTTTGCTCACCTTGTCATTAAGGGTATTGTATGTAGATGGGTGAGACAAAACATTTATGTAATCCATTTAGAATTTAGACAACAAAATGTGGAATATATCAAGGGCTATGAATACTTTCTGAAGGCTCTGTGCTTGTCAAATGCCATCCACCACTTTTCAGAAGAGAACATTGTCATTTTGGAGCAAATGATAACGACTAATGTCATGATTAATGATAACAGTCAAATTAACATCAAGCTCATTTGGAGACTTCATGAAGAAAGGAATAGAAAAGGAGCAAATTGTCCCACAAATGACGAAGCATCAAAATCAATGAATACAAATGTTATTTATATGATGATGATGATGATGATGATACAACAAGGATTGCCCAGAAACTGCTTCTCCAATAGAAATCCCGATCACGCCCTTGACAACCGGCCACTGGGGTCCGGTCATATTGAGGAGGTCACGGCTCCCTCGCTGATGGTGGTTAACGGTAGGCACAGTGAGGTTGAATTTTTTGTTATTGATTCGCCTACATTTCCTATTGTGTTAGGTATTGTGGTGGCCAGAAGGAAACACAGTCCTCCACAATGCACAATGCACCTGCAGCACCATGGAGAGCACCATCAGAGGAGGACACAAGGTCTGGGCTAAACAACTTCAGGACCAAGGACAGCTCTAACACAGGTGTGCACCATTTCCCCTCTGACAGGGAGCCTCAGCTGCAGGCTGTTGGACCCAATTAGTAGCCACATAAAAGAGAACAAAGAAGCCACAGTAAGAGAGAGAAGCAGGAGAAGAGAGTAGACTCAGGGCGTTGGATGTACCCCTGCCCAGGCATTGGACCAGTCATAACCCGACCACCCTCTTGAAGATAGAGGCCTAGTTGACGACGTGAGTAAAATGAATCACCTTAACTAATCCTACACCTCTTCTTGCCTCCCTTCCAGAAGTAGACTGATGCAACAAGGAGCAACCTGAGAAAGAGGAATTACCTGAGTTAGTTCTCTCCCTTACCCCTGCTTTATGGAAAATAAAGAAACTTAAGTTTTGCTCCACTGAAATGCTGCCCAGTGAATGATTTACCTTGACCTCCAGAGTTCAACCCTCCCAGTCTTGTGTATGGAGGTTACAGTATCCACTGATTAGGGCTCCATAACCCTGATTGGGGACTGCCAAGGGAGGTGTCTAACGCCTACCGCCCACGTCTCCATTCCGGAGGAGTTCCAGGACCTAGCCCGCGTTTTATCCAAGACTGAGGCAATGCGGCTGCCCCCTCAACGGCCCAATGACTGCGCTATTGATCTGAGGAAGGACGCGCCGTTGTCCCGGAGCTCCACCTACCCCCTCTCCTACGCCGAGACCGAAGCCATGGGTACGTACATCGCCAAGTCTCAACAGCAGGGCTTTATTTGCCCCTCCACTTCACTTGCCTCCTCGAGTTTCTTCTTCGTGAAGAAACTCGAGCTCTGAATCAGGCTACTGTAAGGTATGTTTACCCTCTTTCCCTCCTTTCATTGAGCAGCTGCATGGCGCTTCTTCACCAAGGACCTCAGGAGTGAGTATAATCTAGTGCGTATCAGGGAGACAGCCTTCTCCACTACATCAGGACATTATGAGTATCTGGTTATGCCATTTGGTCTGATGAATGCTCCTTCGGTTTTCCAGGCCTTTGTGAACGATGTGTTCAGGGACATGCTGGGTTGTGGGGTCGTCATTTTACATCAACGACATATTGGTGCCTTGTCGCCCTGGTTCGCAAAGTGCTTGGAAGATTGCTGGAGCATGACCTATATGTTAAATTGGAGAAGTGTTTGTTCTTCCAGTCTCTATGTCCTTTTTAGGCTTCCAGATTATCTTATTAGGGGTGGAGATGGAGGGACCCCGCGTAGAGGCTGTGCGCGACTGGCCTGTTCCCACCACGGTTAAGGCGTTAGAGGTTTTTGGGTTTTGCCAACTACTGCCGGCGCTTCATCAGATCCTTCAGCTCTATAGCTGGTCTCCTCACCTCACTGCTGAAGGGAGGTCCCAGCAAGATGAGGTGGACTCCAGAGGCTGATAGAGCATTCCAGAGACTGAAGGAGATGTTCACCACCGCGCCTGTATTGGTGCACCCAGACCCCTCCTTACCTTTCATTGTGGAGGTGGACGCCTCAGAAACCGGTGTAGGGGCGCTGCTTTCCCAGAGGTCCGGCACTCCGCCGAAGTTGCGTCCATGCGCCTACTACTCCCGCAAGTTAACATCAGCCAAACGCAACTACGACGTGGGCGATTGGGAGTTACTGGCGGTGAAGAAGGCTCTGGAGGTTGGAGGGCGCTAAACATCAGGTCCTAACCGACCATCGGAGCAGCGAGGAGGATAAACCCTCGCCAGGCCAGGTCTTCTTCACCAGGTTCAACTATACCTTGTCCTACCGACCCGGGTCCAAGAACATCAAGGCCGACACCCTGTCTCGCCAGCACGAGGTGAACAAGACTGGTCAGGAGCCGACAGTCATCATTCCACGTTCAAGGATAGTGGCCCCTATTGTGTGGGAGGTGGACAGGGAAATCCAACGTGCCACCCAGAGGGAGCCGGCTCCAGTCCAATGTCCAGAGGGGCGCGTCTACGTTCCAGAAGAGGTACGCGATCGGCTGCTGACGTTCGCTCACACCTCACCATCCTCCGGTCACCCGGGTATCGGTAGGACCATCACCACTCTGTCAGAGAAGTACTGGTGGCCCACTCTGGCTAGGGACATTAGGACCTACTTCACCTCCTGCTCCACGTGTGCCCAGTGTAAAGCGCCCAGACACCTCCCTTACGGCACACTCCAACCTCTACCGGTGCCACAGCGACCGTGGTCCCATCTGTCAATTGACTACCTCACAGACCTTCCTGAGTCAGATGGGTACTTGTTTACTCATGTCTTCCGGCACTATGGTGTACCAGAGGACATTGTCTCTGATCGGGGCCCTTAGTTCACATCACGGGTATGGAAAGCCTTCATGTCCCGCTTGCGGGGTCTCGGTCAGCCTTACCTCCGGGTACCACCCCAATCTAACGGGCAGATTGAAAGGGTAAACCAGGAGGTGGGCAGGATGTTAAAGACATAATGTCATAACCGCCCAGGGGAGTGGGCGCCATTTCTGCCTTGGGCAGAGTATGCCCAGAACTCTTTATGCCACTCCTCTACTAACCTGTCCCCTTTCCAGTGCGTCCTAGGGTTCCAGCCAGCCAACTGGTCCCGGACTGGGCACCGGTGGAGTGGACGGCTCCGGCACTAGACCAGCGTCTGCAGTGCGTCGGACAGGGGCACAAACGCCAGGCCGACCGCCGCCGCAGTGAAGCTCTGGTCTTTGTGACCGGGCTACCCGGGACCTGCCCTTTCACCTGCCCTGCCGGAAGCTTGGGTCGTGGTTTGTGGGGCCCTTTAAGGTTGTGGAGAGGGTAAACACGGTTTCTTATAAATTGTTATTACCTACAGATTAGAGTGCACCCTGTTTTTCATGTCTCACCTTCTTAAGCCGGTGGTGGCTGGTCCTCTCCATGAGGCTGGGGTCAGGGACATTCCTCCGCCCCCGCTGGACATCGGGGGGGCTCCGGCATTCTCGGTTCGAGACATTCTGGACTCGAGACGCCGGAGAGGGCGACTCCAGTATCTTGTGGAATGGAAGGGGTACGTACCCGAGGAGTGGAGCTGGGTACTGGCCAGGGACCTCCTGGATCCATCACTGGCCACAGACTTCCACAACTGTCATCCCGACCGACCCGCTCCGATTCCTCATGTTCGGCCCCGAGTCCGGCATATTCGCCCCACTGGAGCGGCCCCTCAAGGGGGGGAGGGGGTACTGTCACGGAGCCTCCCGCTGTCACGCCTCTCCTGGGAATTTCAATTACGTCGCTCCCATTCGCCGACCTATTAGCCACCACCGTTCCTCCCTCACAGCTGTCTTCAATCATCATCCGGGACCTTCATGATTACGCCTATTATTCATTACACTGCCTATATAGGTCCCTTGTTTTGTGTGTGTTCTCATGGAGTATTGTCCTAGTGATGTCAACGTGTTTTTTTTTTTTTTGTAGTGTGTGTATATATAGCATTGTATTTGCTTCAGACGCCCTGTCTGCTTTATTAAATTTGGTTCTTCGTTTCATCCTGCGCCTGATCTCCTTTTCACTCTACACCGTGACACAGAGGATGCACGGCTCTCGACCTTCGCCTCTCCCGAGTCCGTACAGGAGTTGCAGCGATGGGACAAGACTGTAACTACCAATTGGATATGATTAGGGAGAAATCAAATCAACAACAGAAATAATATTCTATGGTGTGCATTGTCAGAAACTGTGAATTCATTGGATTTCTTTCCATGGCAGTCCACCATTATATAATGATCTGAACTGTTTATGATGTTGTACAGGGTATCATTTTAATCATTGACCATCAAAACATAGGTGTAAACATCACCTTCTCTTTAATAACATGTTTGGTTCAGGAGATGTGACGCAAAATACCTTATTTGGTTATAAAATGACAGGTGTTTTATCTAAACATGTTCAGGGCCCTAAACTGTACAAGTTTACCAAGTTTTATGAAATGATAATTTTTCACAAATGCCCTGCACTATGGTCTTAGCTGGTCTACACAGCTGTGCTGGAGTGGTTGGCTTCAGATATCGTGGCTGGCAATCCTCAATCCTTACCCAAAGGCCATTGGCAGCCTGGATCCATACTTCTGAATTATACTTCAGATGTTTTTTATTGTGGTCGACACGTAGATCTGATACATCATGTCGTATTTTATATATCAAGACATATCTTATATTGTTGGAATTTAACATTTGCACATCAAAAGACAAAAAAACACTCAGAGAAATGTCAATGATATTTACAATCCAATTGAAGTGATATTTAAATGGTTTTGATACCAGACATGCATTAGGCCAATTTTTGCACTAAAATAGAGTGGAACATACAATACAGTTAGAATAATGTATGAGGTTATAAAGCAGAGACTGCAGCTGTGTCCTTTGGCGGGCTTTGAATTTCCTCTAGTCTTGTATTTGACTGCTAGGTCTGAGACAGAGACCGGTCAGAGCAGGCAGTCCTCTGACCATTGGTCTGTCTGGCCATAAGGCTTACCAGAGGCCCACTGTTGCCATGGTTACCGAAGCATGAAATAGTTATACCTAGGGTGGATTTCAAACAAACCAGCATTGTGTAAAAGCTACACTGTTACTGTTGTATCAATTCTATCTTCGGGCAGATGTGTAAATCTTGTACCTTTACTGACTTTGTCTCTTTACAATGTATTACGCCTTCCATATGTCATAAGGTTGCCTATCATTAAAGTGGTGACTGCTATTTATCTAATAATTACCTACTACGTCTAATTATTATTTGATTAAATTAATCCTGCAATAATTAGCTCATTAGGAATCCTGGGGCTCCACGGAAAGAAGTTTTTATTTTTACTGAGTTACCATTTTCCGAATTAACTCAAGTGTATTGTCATATCTGTTGATATAGCAGTCCCTTATTTAATGTATGTTGCCTTATCAGTCTCGTTGTAAACGTCGTAGAATCAATAAATCTGCACAAACCCCAGCTAAAAACTAATCCTCCGTAATACCCAAATTGGTTAAATTATTTATTTACTAACTAAATGATAATACAGGAAACACACAGTAATGGGTTGTAGAATATGGTTCTAATACAATGAAACTTAATATAACAACAGATCCCTAGCGGACCAACACAATATGACACGTGTTACACAAGATGGAGGTTGAGAGAGAGAGAGAGATGTCCTTCCTTTTCGTTGTCTGTTTCCTTGAAGATTGGTCATCTGAGGACAGCTAATCAGCCGTGTAGATACTCCCAACGTGGGGATGAAAGCAGTGTAGACAGCGATGACTTGAAGAGAATAAACGGGTGGTCCTGCTTGAATTCATCTTCTTAGATACAGTCCTTAGATACAGTCCTCGACCGGAGCATTGATTGTTAAGAGGTTCCTTTGTTCTGGAACCTTCTGTTGTCTTATCGTAGACCTCGGCTGCAGCGCGTAGTCCTCCTAGTCAAACAGGTTGATTCGAGACACATGCTTTATACCTGTTGGGTGGAACGGGGCGTTTCTGTCTTTATGACGCTCTCTGAATTCCCGGAGGCGGAGCTAGTGACGAGGCAAGGCATTAAGATTCATTATGATCTCGTTATCTCTGAAATCAGTCTTATCGTCAAAAAAACATTCTCTTTAATCGGGATATTTTCTACGAAACTTCAAGGATGTAAACATCATGTACACAGTATGAAAACTCTTATGTTTTCTTCACAGAATCAACATTCATATTCATAGGCCAACAGTCCTCATTTATCCACATTTCGGATAACAGTAATCATGTCCAATGTCTTGTTTTATTGACATGAACAAAGAGCAGAGATTGGTCCATCACGTGACCTGTTAACCTCAAGTCATGACTCATACATCAACAACAACTAGCCACCATGAAAAATATGAAAAAGCACTTGACTTGGAAATTCACCTGTCTTGGGTTCAGACATGGAAGTAATTATGGCCATATCTGCAGGGAGAAAGTAACCCCACTCCAGATTTAACCCAGTTACCCTCTTACTCCCTCAAATCCACAGGAGAGAGTCCTGGCAAGAGAATGGTGTGTGTGTTCTCATTCTGTGTTACTGTGTTCCAGTGAGAAATCCCTGTGCAGACAGAAATGGAGGCTGTATGCACATTTGTAGAAATGAAGGAGGAAGATCTCAGTGTGACTGTCGTCCTGGATACACACTGGCACAGGATGGCAGAAACTGTGAAGGTAAACGCAGAATGGCTCTGGATCTAGGGGTTATTCTATAGATAGTAGTGGTGATTACAGTGAATAAGGTGTGTGTGTGTGTCCCAGACATCGATGAGTGTGAGATAGGCCAAACTGCCTGTGCCCACGGTTGCCATAACACCCTGGGTTCCTTTACCTGTGTCTGTAACCCGGCATACGAGTTGGGTGCCAACGGCAGGAAATGCTATCGTAAGTCAACTTTAATTCACTCTCAGTCAATTCCAATTTACTCATTGAGACATTATCACTGATGTAAAAATAGCATTACTCATTTACACTTTTCATTTTTACTGGCATGTATCATCATCCATTTTCTACTTTAGGCATGTTGGAGTTTAGATCAAAATACAACAAAGGCTATTACAGTGTTTTGGGTCAGGCTGAAACATTAGCACCACAAGAAAAAGATTCTTTACAGGAAAATATTGTGCCTCTTCTTTTGTGTTTGTGTTTTGGTTTGGAACAACAGGTGTCCATATTTGTCTCTCCTTAGGTATTGAGATGGAGATTGTGAACGGTTGTGAGACCGCCAATGGAGGCTGTTCCCAGAAGTGCCAACACTCCACCCTCGGACCTGTCTGCAGCTGTAACCATGGTTACCATCTGGACGATGACCTCAGGACATGTGTAGGTGAGCAAAGAGCATTTTGGAGAATGATTCCTATAATCAGTTTTGATCAATATGGAGTGGTTTGAGTGGCAATCATTTTGAATTTGGCATGAATTCAAAATGATTGAATTAAATAGACAAATTATTGGCACTAAAGTCCATTCATAGACAGACTTGTCAACAATGGTCATGTGTGTTTCAGACTTGGACGAGTGCGAGGCGGGAAGCTCGTGCTGCGAGCAGAACTGTACGAACTATCCCGGGGGTTACGAATGCTACTGCGGGGCTGGCTACCGTCTCA
Organism: Thymallus thymallus; assembly: GCA_023634145.1. Taxonomy (NCBI): domain Eukaryota; kingdom Metazoa; phylum Chordata; class Actinopteri; order Salmoniformes; family Salmonidae; genus Thymallus; species Thymallus thymallus. The sequence goes on along the minus strand of CM042399.1, from coordinate 6,782,940 downwards.
ACTCGGATGGGTGTGGCTGCGATGGTATGGTCCGTTTAGCAGCATAACCTCCTTGATCAAACGATATCAGATTATCTTAAAGGATCTATCTACACAATGGGTTGACGTCCTGTTTACAGACATCAACAACAGAATACAAGTAGTTTTCTCTCCACGATGTAGGCATGCCTCAAGGGAGGGGGTAAATAGGAAGAAAAGTGATTTAGGTTCTGTTGTTGATGTCTGTAAGCACGAAGACACCGTTTGTTGTGTACGATGATGTAATCTCGCTGAACCTAGGGCTTTTTAATGGGGTTTTCCTTATTACTGTGCTTGCTGCATCTTGAACTCTACAGGAAATGTACCTTTTCTAGTTTTGGTTGTTGATGTTGCAGATGTGGATGAGTGTCTGGTAGACATCGGAGGCTGTGACCATACCTGCCAGAACACAGCCGGCTCCTTCCATTGCTACTGTCGCCTAGGACACCGGCTAGATGAGGACCGCGTCTCCTGTATTCGTAAGTGGATCGGATATGAATCCTGTCTGGTAGAAATAATAGTTTATCGTGACTTGACCATAACCTGCCTGAGAAAAACTCTGGGCCTTAGGAGTAGGCTATACCAGGGACTCGAGAGACGATGACTGTTCTACTTTCTCCCTCCAGCCCTGGGGCGGGCAGTAGAGGTGTTGGAGTGGAGCGGTCGCATCGCGGTGGAGCACCCTCCACCCCAGATCACCCTGCTGGCGGACAACTTCCAGCCGCTGGAGCGCTATGACGACTATGGGGAGGAGAGCCTGGGAGAGCTCCGGGCTCAGAGCACCCTCACCCAGACCTTTGGTATACATACACCTGTCGTAACACCTACATAAGGCATACATAAGGCTGTCGTAATACCCACATAAGGCAGTCGTAACACCTATGTAAGCAGCTTATAAGCAGTTCATAAACAGCTTCTTTGCACTTATTTTTTGAGATAGCAAACAATGTCAAAAAAATATATATATATATACAGTGGGGAGAACAAGTATTTGATACACTGCCGATTTTGCAGGTTTTCCTACTTACAAAGCATGTAGAGGTCTGTAATTTTTATCATAGGTACACTTCAACTGTGAGTGACGGAATCTAAAACAAAAATCCAGAAAATCACATTGTATGATTTTTAAATAATTAATTTGCATTTTATTGCATGACATAAGTATTTGATCACCTACCAACCAGTAAGAATTCCGGCTCTCACAGACCTGTTAGTTTTTCTTTAAGAAGCCCTCCTGTTCTCCACTCATTACCTGTATTAACTGCACCTGTTTGAACTCGTTACCTGTATAAAAGACACCTGTCCACACACTCAATCAAACAGACTCCAACCTCTCCACAATGGCCAAGACCAGAGAGCTGTGTAAGGACATCAGGGATAAAGTTGTAGACCTGCACAAGGCTGGGATGGGCTACAGGACAATAGGCAAGCAGCTTGGTGAGAAGGCAACAACTGTTGGCGCAATTATTAGAAAATGGAAGAAGTTCAAGATGACGGTCAATCTCCCTCGGTCTGGGGCACCATGCAAGATCTCACCTCGTGGAGCATCAATGATCATGAGGAAGGTGAGGGATCAGCCCAGAACTACACGGCAGGACCTGGTCAATGACCTGAAGAGAGCTGGGACCACAGTCTCAAAGAAAACCATTAGTAACACACTACGCCGTCATGGATTAAATTCCTGCAGCGCACGCAAGGTCCCCCTGCTCAAGCCAGCGCATGCCCAGGCCCGTCTGAAGTTTGCCAATGACCATCTGGATGATCCAGAGGAGGAATGGGAGAAGGTCATGTGGTCTGATGAGACAAAAATATAGCTTTTTGGTCTAAACTCCACTCGCCGTGTTTGGAGGAAGAAGAAGAATGAGTACAACCGCAAGAACACCATCCCAACCGTGAAGTATGGAGGTAGAAACATCATTCTTTGGGGATGCTTTTCTGCAAAGGGGACAGGACGACTGCACCGTATTGAGTGGAGGATGGATGGGGCCATGTATAGCGAGATCTTGGCCAACAACCTCCTTCCCTCAGTAAGAGCATTGAAGATGGGTCGTGGCTGGGTCTTCCAGCATGACAACGACCCGAAACACACAGCCAGGGCAACTAAGGAGTAGCTCCGTAAGAAGCATCTCAAGGTCTTGGAGTGGCCTAGCCAGTCTCCAGACCTGAACCCAATAGAAAATCTTTGGAGGGAGCTGAAAGTCCGTATTGCCCAGCGACAGCCCCGAAACCTGAAGGATCTGTATGGAGGAGTGGGCCAAAATCCCTGCTGCAGTGTGTGCAAACCTGGTCAAGAACTACAGGAAACGTATGATCTCTGTAATTGCAAACAAAGATTTCTGTACCAAATATTAAGTTCTGCTTTTCTGATGTATCAAATACTTATGTCATGCAATAAAATGCAAATTAATTACTTAAATATCATACAATGTGATTTTCTGGATTTTTGTTTTAGATTCTGTCACTCACAGTTGAAGAGTACCTATGATAAAAATTACAGACTTCTACATGCTTTGTAAGTGGGAAAACCTGCAAAATCGGCAGTGTATCAAATACTTGTTCTCCCCACTGTATATATATATACATTCAGAAAGTATTCAGACCAGGGTTTTTTTTCTCATCAATCTACACACAATACCCCATAATGTATATAACATTTACATAAGTATTCAGACCCTTTACTCAGTACTTTGTTGAAGCACTTTTGACAGAGGTTACAGACTCAAGTCTTCTTGGGTATGATCTACAAGCAATTTTTTTCTGCAGATCCTCTCAAGCTCTGTCAGGTTGGATGGGGAGTGTTCAGGCTGAGCTACTCAAAGACATTCAGAGACTTGTCCCTAAGCCTTGGCTGTGTGCTTAGGGTCGTTGTCCTGTTGGAAGTTAAACCTTCGCCCCAGTCTGAGGTCCTGAGCATTCTGGAGCAGGTTTTCATCAAGGATCTCTGTACTTGGCTCCGTTCATCTTTTTCATAGTTTCACAGTCCCTGCCGCTGAAAAACACCCCCACAGCATGATGCTGCCACCACCATACTTCACCGTAGGGATGGTACCAGGTTTCCTCCAGACGTGACACTTGGCATTCAGGTCAAAGAGTTCAATCTTGGTTTCATTAGACCAGATATTCTTGTTTCTCATGTTCTGAGAGTCTTTATGTGCCTTTTGGCAAACTCCAAGCGGGCTGTCATGTGCCTTTTACTGAGGATTGGCTTCAGTCTGGTCACTCTACCATAAAGGCCTGATTGGTGGAGTGCTGCAGAGATGATTGTCCTTCTGGAAAGTTCTCCCATCTCCACAGAGGAACTCTGGAGCTCTGTCAGAGTAACCATTGGGTTCTTGGTCACCTCCCTGACCAAGACCCTTCTCCCCTTATTGCTCAGTTAGGCCGGGCAGCCAGCTCTAGGAAGAGTCTTGATGGTTCCAAACTTCTTCCATTTAAGAATGATGGAGGCCACTGTGTTCTTGGGGACCTTCAACTCTTAAATATGCATGTCAATCTCTCCTGGCTCAAAATTCATTACTACTTGTATTTGTGTGAGGTATTGACATGTCTGTTTGAACTACTGGCACACAGCTCGGACACCCATGCATACCCCACAAGACATGCCACCAGAGGTCTCTTCACAGTCCCCAAGTCGAGAACAGACTATGGGAGGCTCACAGTATTAAAATAGAGCCATGACTACATGGAACTCTATTCCACATCAGGTAACTGATGCAAGCAGTAGAATCAGATTTAAAAAACAGATAATAATACACCTTATGGAACAGCAGGGACTGTGAAGCAACACAGACATAGACATAGACACAGACACATGCATACACACACAATAACATACGCACTATACACACACAAACACATGGATTTTGTTATTGTAGATATGCGGTAGTGGTGGAGTAGGGGCCTGAGGGCACACAGTGTGTTGTGAAATCTATACAATGTTTTTAAAATTGTATAACTGCCTTCCTCCTCCCCAGTGTGTCTAAATGACACGTTTGGCCATGACTGCAGCCTGACGTGTGACGACTGTTCCAACGGTGGTGTGTGTGACCTGGAGGAGGGACGTTGTGACTGTCCTGATGGGTGGACAGGCCTCGTCTGCAACCAGAGTGAGTCTCTTCTGCTCCTGAAGCCATGCAGAGACAACCAAACATTAACTATATGTACAAAAGTATGTGGAAGCCCCTTCAAATGAGTGGATTCGGCTATTTCAGCCACACCAGTTGCTGACAGCTGTATAAATTGACCACACAGCCATGTAATCTCAATAGACAAACATTGGCAGTAGAATGGCCTTACTGAAGAGCTCAGTGACTTTCAACGTGTCACCGTCATAAGATGCCACCTTCCCAACAAGCCAGTTAGTCACATTTCGGCCATGCTAGAGCTGCCCCGGTCAACTGTAAGTGCTGTTATTGTGAAGTGGAAACATCTAGGAGCAACAACGGCTCAGTCGAACAAAAGTAGGCTACATGAAAAGTGCAATACCGTTAGTATAACTGCGTGTTAGTGTAGGTTTTCACTGAATTTATGTAAATCATGAAGCTCATCTGCATTTCCTGTGGCTCAAATTAAGATCCTACATCTGTATAAACGTTACTTACCTTCTGTTTGAAGAGGATTTAATTAAGATCCTACATCTGTATAAACATTACTTACCTTCTGTTTGAAGAGGATTTTACACGATGTCAGACAGAAAAGGGCCTGTTTTGATGACGTATAAAGCTTTGTTGAGAGATTTAACGCCATACATCTATCAGTCTATGCTTCTCTCACCCTCTCTCCTTCCCTCTGCCCAGCTTGTCCAAAGGGCACCTTTGGCAGGAACTGCCTCTTCAGCTGTAAGTGTAAGAATGGTGCCACCTGTGACTCTGTGAGTGGGCACTGCCGCTGCCCGCCTGGAGTCAGTGGGGACCTGTGCCAGGATGGTGAGTTGACACAGATTCATGTTATCATGCAGACTTGGATCAAAATAGCATTGATTTAGGTCACCTAGCATAATCGAACCAATTGAATTGTCTCAAAAGTGCAAATAGCAATATTAGTGCACATTATAATGTGGTAACATGCAATCTTGCCTATATGTCTCTGTGCTCCGTAGGCTGTCCTAGCGGTCTGTATGGGAAACTGTGCAATAAGAAGTGTAACTGTGCCAATAACGGGCGCTGCCATCGGACCTACGGAGCCTGCTTGTGTGACCCCGGGCTCTATGGGCGCTTCTGTCACCTAGGTGACTGACTCTCTCCTTTCCTTTCTGTCAGTCTTTCACTCCATGGGAAAGTACTCATTCATAGTACATCAGGATCATACTGTGATCGGGGGCTGTCAAGCGTCTCAGAGGAGTGCTGATCTAGGATCAGGTCCCCTCTGTCCATGTAATGGTATTCAATGTGATCTAAAAGGCAAAACTGATCCTAAATCTGAACTTCATCTCAGAGATGCTTTCTAAATATGTGCCCTGGACCTCTTCCCTGCACTACCATGTACCCAGTCAGGTAGTATTGCTGTCTGCAGGCCTGTTTAACCCTTGGTGTGCCGTCTCTACCCAGCGTGTCCTAAGTGGGCGTACGGCCCTGGCTGCTCGGAGGAGTGCCAGTGTGTCCAACAGAACACCATAGAGTGCCACCGCCGCCATGGCTCCTGTGTCTGCAAACCAGGCTACCAGGGCAAGAACTGCCAGGAGGGTCAGTGGTTCTGGAGACACACTCACACACACACACACGTTACACACACACACACACGCACATGCACACACATGCACACACAGAGACCCACGCACACACACAAAAACCAACACAGACATCAAGGAACGGTTCTATCTGGCTTAATCTGGGTCCTAAATGTGTATCCAGTACTTTTAATTCACATTCACCCCTCTTCTCTAGAGTGTGACAGAGGATACTATGGCCTCGCCTGCAAGAGGACATGTGAGTGCCCATCAGGGGTACCCTGTGATCATGTGACAGGGGAGTGTCTGCGCCAGTGCCCGCCTGGTTTCCATGGGGACAATTGTGACCTAGGTGGGTACAGTGCATGGCATGCCAACCCAGATTTATTGGGAATAGAAATGTGTGTTTACACTGAACAAAAATATAAATGCATCATGTAAAGTGTTGGTCACATGTTTCATGAGCTGAATTGAAAGATCCCAGAAATGTTCCATATGCACAAAAAGCGTATTTCTCTATTAGTGAACATTTCTCCTTTGCCAAGATAATCCATCCACCTGACAGGTGTGGCATATCAAACAGCATGATCATTACACAAGAGCACCTTGTGCTGGGGCCACTCTAAAATGTCACACAGCAGAATGAAACGCACACCTGTTTAGGTGAAGTGCTGCCTAGCGGAGTAGAAAAGCAGAGCCGCACACTCTAGGAGCTCAGATGTAATAATTTAGTAACCTAATAACCAATGTTTGATCAGGGTATACACAACACAATGCGACAGATGTCTCAAGTTTTGAGGGAGTGTACAATTGGCATTCTGACTGCAGGAATGTCCACCAGAACTGCTGACTGTAGGAATGCCCACCAGAACTGCCCACCAATGTTTATTTCTCTACCATAAGCCGTCTCCAACGTCGTTTTAAAGAATTTGGCAGTTCACATCCGGCTTCTTCACCTGCGGGATCATCTGAGACCAGCCACCTGGATTTGCACACCTGATCGGGGATCAAATTTTTTTTTTTACCTTACTAGGCAAGTCAGTTAAGAACAAATTCTTATTTTCAATGACGGCCTAGGAACAGTGGTTTAACTGCCTTGTTCAGGGGCAGAACGACAGATTTTTACCTTGTCAGCTCGGGGATTCGATCCAGCAACCTTTCGGTTACGGGCCCAACACTCTAACCACTGCCACCCCAAATAAAGTATCTATCTATCTATCTATCTATCATAAACCGTCTCATAAACCGATACTGACTGGTTTTTAAGGTATCTGTGAACAACAGATCCATATCTGTTTTGTGAAATCCATAGGTTAGCGCCTAATGAATGTATTTCAACTGATTGATTTCCTTATATGAACTGTAACTCAGTAACATCTTAGAAATGGTTGTATGTTGCGTGGTGCTGAAGACGGGGATGTTGACTAAGGCAGCCCCTCGCACCGCTTTGATCCGGAGGGGTTAAATGGTTAAATGCAGAAGACACAGTTAACAATAAACTGAAATTCCAATTCAATAATTTAAAGAAATTGCATCCATTTTAAATGATTTCTCGATAAACTGAAAACGTGAATCGAATCACTTCTTGAATTGAGTGACTTAAATTCCAATGGACCACAACCCTGCACAACACACTTACTCAAACTTGCATGTGATACTGCGAGGGGTGAAAGTGAGTGATGAGGCGAAAGATGAAAAGAGATGAAAGATGTATCGACGTTTAACATATGACATTTAATTGGACACAGCAACACACATAGACAATAACCCGCGAGGGTTGAAACAAAACACACAGGGTTAAATAGTGACCCTGATGACCAATGTGGGTGTTGCTACCATCTTCCCCCGACCGCCGGTTTAGAACGCCGGCGAGGATGATCGCTGGAGAGGAGGAGGGCCTGTCGTTCTGCGCGGGGCATTCGTTACAATGCACAGTATGGGCATCCATATCTATTGCACTCATTCTCTGTCTCATGGCTTGATTCCTAAGCGACTGGTTTTATGTTTGTTTTTGCTCTTTTTCTAATGGTTTCCATGGTGCCCAGTAGTTTCTGGACTTCTGTTTTCCTCTCTCTTGCTTTTTATGCTGAGTAGTTACCCAACAATCAATTGATTGATTAAACAGGTATGTAAGTCCTGGGGTGGAACAGGAGTGTCCATTAGGTAAGAACAGAAGTGTTCATTAAAGGTTGACATTTTGCTAATGGAAAAAAGGAAGCACCCTAGTTATGAGCCAACCAAGTGATTCTCAGCCCCTACTGCGTCATTCTAGAATACTGACACGTTAAAACAGCGGTCCCCAACCAACGGGCACATTCGCTACCGGGCCGCACGGAAAGGATAAATAATTAATGTTTATTTAATTCTGCAAAATAGGCTATTTGTGTAGTAATTACATTGAACTTGGTGCAGTATGTTGGTCCTTTTCTCACCACTCTAATATCTCTGTCACGCCCACAACACTTTACATATGTTGAACTTGAGTAAAGCGCGCGCCTTCTTTCCCGCCAACTCTGTATTAGCTAGCTACGTTAGCTGACGAATAAAAACCAACTCTGTATTAGCTAGCTACGTTAGCTGACGAATAAAAACCAACTCTGTATTAGTTAGCTACGTTAGCTGACGAATAAAAACCAACTCTGTATTAGTTAGCTACGTTAGCTGACGAATAAAAACCAACTCTGTATTAGTTAGCTACGTTAGCTGACGAATAAAAACCAACTCTGTATTAGTTAGCTACGTTAGCTGACGAATAAAAACCAACTCTGTACTAGCTAGCTACGTTAGCTGACGAATAAAAACCAACTCTGTACTAGCTAGCTACGTTAGCTGACGAATAAAAACCAACTCTGTACTAGCTAGCTACGTTAGCTGACATGAATAAAAAGCAACTATGTACTAGCTAGCTACGTTAGCTGACGAATGAAACCCAACTCTGTACTAGCTAGCTACGTTAGCTGACGAATAAAAACCAACTCTGTATTAGCTAGCTACGTTAGCTGACGAATAAAAACCAACTCTGTATTAGCTAGCTACGTTAGCTGACGAATAAAAACCAACTCTGTACTAGCTAGCTACGTTAGCTGACGAATAAAAAACAACTCTGTATTAGCTAGCTACGTTAGCTGACGAATAAAAACCAACTCTGTATTAGCTAGCTACGTTAGCTGACGAATAAAAACCAACTCTGTATTAGCTAGCTACGTTAGCTGACGAATAAAAACCAACTCTGTATTAGCTAGCTACGTTAGCTGACATGAATAAAAACCAACTCTGTATTAGCTAGCTACGTTAGCTGACATGAATAAAAACCAACTCTGTACTAGCTAGCTACGTTAGCTGACATGAATAAAAACAACTCTGTACTAGCTAGCTACGTTAGCTGACATGAATAAAAACCAACTTTGCGTCTCTGGAGAGCTTCTTCTGAAGGGCTAAGGGAGATAAAAGACCTAACGACGATGCCTCATTCAATAGAAAATATGATGAGTTCTACCTAAAATATGGCTTTATTGCGACAGGTGACTCGCATGCTCCAAGCCCCCTGTGTGTAGTATGTGGAGATAGGCTATCTAACGAGGCAATGAAGCCCTCAAAACTGCTTCGGCACATCGAATCCAAGCACCCTGCACTTAAAGACAAACCTGTTTGAATTCTTTGAACAAGAAGGACAGAAGCAAGTCTTGAAAGCCACCGCATCAACAAACGTGGCTGCACTGACAGCGTCATACTTAGTGGCTAGCCGTATTTCTAAGGCCAAGAAGCCTTTCACTATTGGCGAGGAGTTGATTCTACCTGCTGCTAAGGACATTTGCCGTGAATTCTTAGGAGAGACTGCAGCTAAAAAGATAGCACAGGTTCCTCTTTCGGCAACCGTCACTAGGCGAATTGATGAAATAGCGGAGGACGTTGAGGCACAATTGTTAGAGAGGCTTAACGAGTCACCGTGGTATGCAATCCAGGTTGACGAATCTACCGATGTCGACAACAAGGCAATACTGTACTGCTTGTTTATGTGCGATATATATATTTCAGGATGATGTGCATGAGGATATGTTGCGTGCGCTGTCCCTGCCGACTAACACAACGGCCGCAGAATTATTCAAGTCTTTGGATGATTACATGTCAGGAAAATTGGATTGGTCATTCTGTGTTGGCGTATGCACGGATGGGGCTGCTGCCATGACTGGACGGCTGTCTGGTTGCACTACCCGCGTTAAAGAGGCTGCGCCTGTGTCATTCACAGAGAAATGCTGGCTAGCCGAAAAATGTCACCTGAATTTAACGTCATATTGAATGATGTTATTAAAGTTATCAATCACTAGCGTCTGTTTGGGCAGCTTCTCTTATACACAGCAGTCAGATGGCTATCCAGGGGAGATCGCTTGCCAGAGTGTTTGAGTTACGAGAGCCGCTGCAGAGGTTTCTTTCAGAAAAAATCACAGCTGACAGCACATTTCAATGACGAGGAATGGGTCGCAAAACTCACTTACCTGTGTGACATATTCCACCTGCTCAACGAACTGTCACTTCAGGGGAGAATGACAACTGTCTTTAAGTTGACAGATAAAGTGTCTGCATTCAAAGCCAAACTGGAACTGTGGCGATATTTGACATGCTCCAAACATTAGCAGGGATTTTGGAAGAGGTTGAGATTGGGTCGTCTCTCTCCCAGCTGGTGCAGGATCACCAAGCTTCGCTGTCAACGGAGTTCGAGCGTTACTTCCCAACCGACTGGACATAAGGAACATGTCACTGCCTCCCATCACCCCTAGATGGGAGCATCTTGTTGGCTGTCACTGTCTCCCATCACCCCTAGATGGGAGCATCTTGTTGGGTGTCACTGTCTCCCATCACCCCTAGATGGGAGCATCTTGTTGGGTGTCACTGTCTCCCATCACCCCTAGATGGGACCATCTTGTTGGGTGTCACTGTCTCCCATCACCCCTAGATGGGACCATCTTGTTGGGTGTCACTGTCTCCCATCACCCCTAGATGGGACCATCTTGTTGGCGGGAATCACTGATTCAGCAACATGGTGAGTTGCAATGTTTTTGTTACATGGTCATTTGAGAAAAATGGGGTGTGTGCTAGTGGGTCTAGTGGGTCTGGTGGGTCTAGTGGGTCTAGTGGGTCTGGTGGGTCTAGTGGGTCTGGTGGGTCTGGTGGGTCTGGTGGGTCTAGTGGGTCTGGTGGGTCTAGTGGGTCTGGGTAGGTATGATGTTTGTATTTTGTTGTCGTTTGTATGTGTATGTTTTGTATTGTTTATAAAATTAAAATATAATCTTACAAAAACAAAAGACTAAAATGTCAAAAATGTGTGTGTTTTACTGCAGCGTTCTGGCCACACTAGCAGGCAGCTGTGTGTTTTACTGCAGCGTTCTGGCCACACTGGCAGGCAGCTGTGTGTTTTACTGCAGCGTTCTGGCCACACTGGCAGGCAGCTGTGTGTTTTACTGCAGCGTTCTGGCCACACTGGCAGGCAGCTGTGTGTTTTACTGCAGCGTTCTGGCCACACTGGCAGGCAGCTGTGTGTTTTACTGCAGCGTTCTGGCCACACTGGCAGGCAGAGCTGTCCTTTGGGTCTGCTTCCTCCATCCATCTTTCCCTCTATCTTTTCACTTATCCCTCTTCTTACCCACTAAAGACATCAATGGTGTCTGGCTTTGGACCTAGCAGGATAGTCATTCTGGGATGGATGTACTCAAACTCTGTGGGAGATAGAGTGTGTGCGTTTGTGTGTTTCCAGACACGCATGCTTGTGTCCATGAGAGTGTGTGTGTGTGTGGGGAGCTGAACTTACTGCATAAGTAAGCAACTATAATACTGTTTGTGTGTCAGCGTGTGTATATAGCTGTGCTTGTGTGTGTGTGTATCTATGTGTGTCCATGTATGTGTGTGGGACAATAAACGTCGAGTTGCTTGTCATCTGGAAGCCATGAAGCGACCAGAGCCTTTCATCTGCACTCAAGTAGGAACATTGGGGAATGGTGCCAGGATAGCTTCTCTTACTTCCCCAGTCTATCTGTCTATCTGCCTCTCTGTTACTGTATGTTTTTGAAACCTTTCCCTGACGGTTTTATTTGGATACTCTGGGCACTGTGGAGGGGAAAGATACCCTCAGTCTCTAAACAAGTAAACAGGCTCTTTCACTCTGTCTATCGGTCTCTGTCTGTCTTCCTCTGTCTCTGTCTCTGTCTCTGTCTCCTCTTCCTCTCTCTTCCTCTCTCTCTTCCTCTCTCTCTTCCTCTCTCTCTTCCTCTCTCTCTTCCTTTCTCTCTCTCTCTCTCTCTCTCTCTTTCTCTCTCTCTCTCTCTCACTCTCTCTCTCTCTCTCTCTCTCAGCGTTTATTGATTCAATTAATTTTACTCTCTTTACTCGCCCTTTTGTGAACCGTGACGATGTATCCTGTGTTTTTGAACAGCTAAAATAAAAAACCTGCAGCGATTTGATCAAACATTCAAGATGAGCTAGATAGATCCACCTTTCACAGGCCAAGAGAAACTTAGGCAGGATAAGCAGATGGTGTCCAACACACATCCACAGATATTTCCTACCTATCAATCCAATCGAAACATATTGATCCAAATTAGTTCAATTGAGGGTAGCCAAACAGTTGTGTAAGCATGAAATACTTCAGTGTTTTTTTCGTTTGTATATCATCATACAGTCAATGAATCACGAATGTCTGTGTGTGTGTGTCCTCTCACGCAGACTGCCTGAAGGGTCGCTACGGGGCTGGATGTAACCAATTTTGCCACTGCTCTGGCTCGCCATGTGACAAGGTGACAGGACAGTGTCACTGTCTTGCCGGTGTGACTGGACAGCACTGTGAGACTGGTAAGGACAGGGGGCAATGTGGGTGGCATGGGCGAAGAGGAACAGGGATGGTGGGGTTTCCAATCACTAAATCCAAAATCGTTGTTATAATGCTGTCTTTTCTCTTATGTGTACTACACAAACATCCAAGGACGTGTCCGGCACTAGGCAGGCCGAGTATCACCAGTACACAACATAGAACTGTCACAGAAAACCTCAACCTCCAAGGAAAACTAGAGAGAAGAACCAGTACTCCTAGTACCGGATCTGGCTGGCCTAGGCATAATGACAAATCCAATAGGAATATCCTGGCTTACCGGCATGGAAAAAGTCCTGTATCGGCCATGGTCGGTCCACTTCAAATCAGCATGGGATGGGCTGGTAGTATGTGTGTTACATTCAACAATGTGACCGCACATCTCTCTGCAACTGCTAACCATATTAAAACAATCCATCTCTGATGTCTTTCCATTCGGGTCCGTTTGAGCTTCTCCTGGACATTGTTGTGAATGCGAGCTCCTTGGAGGAGGAGATGGAACTGAGTCTGGCGGTTTTAGAGAGTAGAGAGCTTAAGTTCCACAGGCTGTGTCCCAAATGGTACCCTATTTTGACCAAGGTAGTGCACTATTTAGGGCATAGGGTGCCATTTTGGATGGACCGAGTGTCTTTTCTCAACGTTGTTCACCTCTGGCTGAGGTCAACGTGAACCGAAACTGCACGGAAAATGATGGGGCAGAAGAGCTATGTCACAATATGGATCCATAAAAACAATGTTAACAAAAAAAAGGAATGTGCACCCATGACAGTAGACAGAAGAAGAGTGAGAGAGAAGAAAACCATCTGTAGCGAGTTATACATAGTTTTTTATCAAGTTTGATTTTCAAAGAAGACATGAGAATCCCAACTCTGATCATTCTTTTGTCACGGAACAATAATGCTGAATTATATTAACACCATGTGGAGAATAGAACATTACATTCACATTCACCATGGACAGCTTTGGAGTCTCTCTCTCTCTCTCTCTCTCTCTCTCTCTCTCTCTCCCTCTCTCCATCTGTTTGTTTGTTAGAGTGTGAGGAGGGTCGTTGGGGGTTGGGCTGCTCAGGCGCCTGTCCCCACTGTCAGAACAGGGGAGAGTGTCACAAACACAATGGAGTGTGCCGCTGCCAACCTGGATACATGGGAACCCTGTGTCAGAGCGGTGAGAGACACTCTAGTTACCACTCCTCAGACGTAGTATAATAGTCACCACTCCTCAGACGTAGTATAATAGTCACCACTCCTCAGACGTAGTATAATAGTCACCACTCCTCAGACGTAGTATAATAGTCACCACTCCTCAGACGTAGTATAATAGTCACCACTCCTCAGACGTAGTATAATAGTCACCACTCCTCAAACTTAGTATAATAGTCACCACTCCTCAGACGTAGTATAATAGTCACCACTCCTCCTCAGACGTAGTATAATAGTCACCACTCCTCAGACGTAGTATAATAGTCACCTCTCCTCAGACGTAGTATAATAGTCACCACTCCTCAGACGTAGTATAATAGTCACCACTCCTCAGACGTAGTATAATAGTCACCACTCCTCAGACGTAGTATAATAGTTACCACTCCTCAGACGTAGTATAATAGTCACCACTCCTCAGACGTAGTATAATAGTCACCACTCCTCAGACGTAGTATAATAGTTACCACTCCTCAGACGTAGTATAATAGTCACCACTCCTCAGACGTAGTATAATAGTCACCACTCCTCAGACGTAGTATAATAGTCACCACTCCTCAGACGTAGTATAATAGTCACCACTCAGACGTAGTATAATAGTCACCACTCCTCAGACGTAGTATAATAGTCACCACTCCTCAGACGTAGTATAATAGTTACCACTCCTCCTCAGACGTAGTATAATAGCCACCACTCCTCAGACGTAGTATAATAGTCACCACTCCTCAGACGTAGTATAATAGTCACCACTCCTCAGACGTAGTATAATAGTCACCACTCCTCAGAAGTAGTATAATAGTCACCACTCCTCAGACGTAGTATAATAGTCACCACTCCTCAGACTTAGTATAATAGTCACCACTCCTCAGACGTAGTATAATAGTCACCACTCCTCAGACGTAGTATAATAGTCACCACTCCTCCTCAGACGTAGTATAATAGTCACCACTCCTCCTCAGACGTAGTATAATAGTCACCACTCCTCAGACGTAGTATAATAGTCACCACTCCTCAGACGTAGTATAATAGTCACCACTCCTCAGACGTAGTATAATAGTCACCACTCCTCAGACGTAGTATAATAGTCACCACTCCTCAGACGTAGTATAATAGTCACCACTCCTCAGACGTAGTATAATAGTCACCACTCCTCAAACTTAGTATAATAGTCACCACTCCTCAGACGTAGTATAATAGTCACCACTCCTCCTCAGACGTAGTATAATAGTCACCACTCCTCAGACGTAGTATAATAGTCACCTCTCCTCAGACGTAGTATAATAGTCACCACTCCTCAGACGTAGTATAATAGTCACCACTCCTCAGACGTAGTATAATAGTCACCACTCCTCAGACGTAGTATAATAGTTACCACTCCTCAGACGTAGTATAATAGTCACCACTCCTCAGACGTAGTATAATAGTCACCACTCCTCAGACGTAGTATAATAGTTACCACTCCTCAGACGTAGTATAATAGTCACCACTCCTCAGACGTAGTATAATAGTCACCACTCCTCAGACGTAGTATAATAGTCACCACTCCTCAGACGTAGTATAATAGTCACCACTCAGACGTAGTATAATAGTCACCACTCCTCAGACGTAGTATAATAGTCACCACTCCTCAGACGTAGTATAATAGTTACCACTCCTCCTCAGACGTAGTATAATAGCCACCACTCCTCAGACGTAGTATAATAGTCACCACTCCTCAGACGTAGTATAATAGTCACCACTCCTCAGACGTAGTATAATAGTCACCACTCCTCAGAAGTAGTATAATAGTCACCACTCCTCAGACGTAGTATAATAGTCACCACTCCTCAGACTTAGTATAATAGTCACCACTCCTCAGACGTAGTATAATAGTCACCACTCCTCAGACGTAGTATAATAGTCACCACTCCTCCTCAGACGTAGTATAATAGTCACCACTCCTCCTCAGACGTAGTATAATAGTCACCACTCCTCAGACGTAGTATAATAGTCACCACTCCTCAGACGTAGTATAATAGTCACCACTCCTCAGACGTAGTATAATAGTCACCACTCCTCAGACGTAGTATAATAGTCACCACTCCTCAGACGTAGTATAATAGTCACCACTCCTCAGACGTAGTATAATAGTTACCACTCCTCAGACCTAGTTTAAGTGTAGGGGTGGGGGAAAAATATATACAGTAGAGTATCACAAAATTATTTTTGCTAATACATATATAATCACAATACATATTGTATCTGCAACTAAGTAACGTGATAATATTGTATCGTGAGGCCCCTGTTAATTCCCAGCCCTATATAATTTACCATACAATCTCTCTCTCGTAGTCTGCCCATTGGGTAGATTTGGCCTGGGTTGCCAGCTGCGCTGTCGGTGTGATAACGGTGGGCGCTGCCACCCGGTGACGGGCCGCTGTGCCTGTCCTGAAGGATGGACTGGACCCAGCTGCAGTAGAGGTAAGGCTGACAGCCTGTTAGCTGTTGTACTGACGGCCTGTGAGCCACAATCAATACTGTAGTACTTTATGGTCCTCTAAAACTCAGACCTGGGTTAAAATCAAATACTGTAGTACTTTATGGTCCTCTAAAACTCAGACCTGGGTTCAAATCAAATACTGTAGTACTTTATGGTCCTCTAAACCTCAGACCTGGGTTCAAATCAAATACTGTAGTACTTTATGGTCCTCTAAAACTCAGACCTGGGTTCAAATCAAATACTGTAGTACTTTATGGTCCTCTAAAACTCAGACCTGGGTTCAAATCAAATACTGTAGTACTTTATGGTCCTTTAAAACTCAGACCTGGGTTCAAATCAAATACTGTAGTACTTTATGGTCCTTTAAAACTCAGACCTGGGTTCAAATCAAATACTGTAGTACTTTATGGTCCTCTAAAACTCAGACCTGGGTTCAAATCAAATACTGTAGTACTTTATGGTCCTTTAACCCTCAGACCTGGGTTCAAATCAGATACTGTAGTACTTTAAGGTCCTCTAAAACTCAGACCTGGGTTCAAATCAAATACTGTAGTACTTTATGGTCCTTTAAAACTCAGACCTGGGTTCAAATCAAATACTGTAGTACTTTATGGTCCTCTAAACCTCAAACCTGGGTTCAAATCAAATACTATTTTAATCTGATTATTTGATTGAATTTCCCTGTGTAAGGGCCGGGTTGTGGTGAAGCCGCTGACTCCCACCAGGGGGAGTGGATGAGCCACAACCCAGTCCTCACTTCAGGTAGAGGAGGTTAATGATCCCCAATCAGAGACAGCTGTCTAGTGTTGTCTCTGATTGGGGAGAGTATTTAGCCATCCTCCACATCCACCTGTGTGTGGATCATTGTTTGGGTTTGTCTGCCTGTTTGCGGAACTCAAGAAAGTCACTATGTTTTTGTTTGTAGTTAGTTTTCTACTCTCCTGTTTATTAAATATGCCTTGTGAGAAGACCTCATTAAAATAAACCAGGATGACACTCCACCAGCGCTCCACGTATCGTCCCTTCACTCCTAACCGTGACACCCTGGCACAGTGGAACCGATAGAAGACCCTGCATATTTGACAAACTTCAAATAATAGTTGAACCCAGGTCTGCTACCACTATGGCTTGCAATAATAGTGATAATAACCCATGAGTCTTTTTTTTACTTTTTAAAAATGTTACTTGGCCTTAGTGCTATTAGCCCATACAAACACATTGAATAACAGATAGTCCTTACTGCTATTAGACCATACAAACACATTGAATAACAGATTCACTACATGGAACAACAGATAGGCCTTACTGCTATTAGACCATACAAACACATTGAATAACAGATTCACTACATGGAACAACAGATAGTCCTTACTGCTATTAGACCATACAAACACATTGAATTACAGATTCACTACATGGAACAACAGATAGGCCTTACTGCTATTAGCCCATACAAACACATTGAATAACAGATAGTCCTTACTGCTATTAGCCCATACAAACACATTGAATAACAGATTCACTACATGGAACAACAGATAGTCCTTACTGCTATTAGACCATACAAACACATTGAATAACAGATTCACTACATGGAACAACAGATAGTCCTTACTGCTATTAGACCATACAAACACATTGAATAACAGATTCACTACATGGAACAACAGATAGGCCTTACTGCTATTAGCCCATACAAACACATTGAATAACAGATTCACTACATGGAACAACAGATAGTCCTTACTGCTATTAGACCATACAAACACATTGAATAACAGATTCACTACATGGAACAACAGATAGTCCTTACTGCTATTAGCCCATACAAACACATTGAATAACAGATTCACTACATGGAACAACAGATAGGCCTTACTGCTATTAGACCATACAAACACATTGAATAACAGATTCACTACATGGATCAAGAGATAGTCCTTACTGCCTATATATACACAGAACAAAAGTATAAACGAAACATGTAAAGTGTTGGTCCCATGTTTTATGAGCTGAAATAAAATAAAAAGCTTATTTCTCTAAAATATTGTGCATAAATTGTTAGTGAGCATTTCTCCTTTGCCAAGAGAATCCATCCACCTGACTGACAGGTGTGGCATATCAAGACACTGATTAAAAAGCATGATCATTACACAGGTGCACCTTGTGTTGGGGACAATAAAAGGTATCTTTAAAATGTGCAGTTTAGTCACACAACACAATGCCACAGATGTTTCAAGTTTTGAGAGAGCATACCATTGGCATGCTGACTGCAGGAATGGGGTTGCTGAGGACTATTTCTGTCTGTAATAAAGCCCTTTTGTAGGGAAAAACTAATTCTAATTTGCTGAGCCTGGCTCCTCAGTGGGTGAACCCCTGCCCAGTCATGTGAAATCATATATTAGGGCCTAGTGAATTCATTTCAGTTGACTGATTTCCTTATATGAAATGTAACTCAGTAAAATCTTTGAAATTGCTGCATGTTGCATTTATGTTTTTGATCAGTATACTTCCATAATTTTTTAAAACTGGTCCCAGGGGACCTTCATACTTGTGAGGCCTGTGGGCGTCCTTGACCAAAACCGACATGTATTCGTGTTCGTGAGAGTCTCATCTTTCCACAATGAGACGCAAAACGGAGAACACCATCGTAGTGACAGGTTTTTATGGGGGATTTTTATTAAGCTAATTGTATTTCCGAGGGGCGTGGACATCGACTTTGTACATCAACACTGTACTTCATTAGTTGGGTCTTTTTTTGATTACGTTCACTTTGATTTGGAGAGACATTTGAAATACTGAAAAGGTCTGGTGCGTCTGAAATGACACCCCTATTCCTCCTATAGGTCCCCTACCCAGTTGTGGAACTTTTGACCTCTGACTTCTGTCTCCATGGTAGCGTGTGACGTCGGGCACTGGGGGGTGGACTGTGCCAACATGTGTGAGTGCCTGGGCAACGATGGCACCTGTGACCTCATCACGGGAGAGTGTCGCTGTGAGGCGGGCTACACAGGACCACGCTGCCAACAGAGTACAAACATAAATATACCGTTTGTAGTGCGTGTGTATGTGTGTGTGTGTGTCAGTGGAGGCTGGTGACTTGAAGAATTGAGGAGGATGGCAGACCCACGGTATAGGCGTAGACCACTCAAAGACGACAAAGCGTCTTTCAAAAATCCAGAGACAGCAACCAACCAAGCTGACTCATGCTATAGTAGACTAATAGCTGCCATAGCTAGGTTATTTATCATCCAATATGATGATGCAGTACTTGTCTTGACTGCATCAAACCAGGAGAAGCTAGGTTAGCGAGCTAGCTAGCTAGGCTAATAGAGGCTGCATGCGACCTGTTCTTGGTCGTTGTAGCCCATCCTTCTCCTTTTACTTTTAATTCCATCTTCCATTGATCAGATATCTCCTCTCTTCTGTCCCACACGAAGGCTCTATAACTGTAGCCTGTTGCCGCTTTGATGACTTGTGATTGGCCAACAACAACAAGCTACACACGCCCCTCTGGTGAAAAGCAAAGAGAAGCAAATGATACAATCTCTCTCTCTATCTATCTCTCTCTCTCTCTCTCTCTCTCTCTCTCTCTCTCTCTCTGTCTCTCTCTCTCTCTCTCTCTCTCTCTCTCTCTCTCTCTCTCTCTCTCTCTCTCTCTCTCTCTCTCTGTCTATGTCTCTGTCTCTCTGTCTCTCTGTCTGTCTGTCTCTCTCTCTGTCTCTCGCTCTCTCTCTGTCTCTTTCTCTCTCTCTCTCTCTCACTCTCTCAGCAGGTGTTTAACAGAAAATAAAAACTCCAGTTAGTCTCTCTCTTTCTCTTTCTCTCTCTCTCTACTGCAGCAGTCACGTTTGGATCACATACCTAGACTCTACTAAGCTAACATATGAAATTGTAATGAGATGGTCATTCCATGGATCATTTAGCTATTTGATTTTGACCAATGTAGGTATAAAAAAATACCTTTTAAAATGATTTGATAAAATATTGAAAACAATAAATCATGAGGAGAAAGGTGTTGTAGTGTCTGTTCTATATCTAGGAGACATATCAGGAAATACTTGTTTTTGTTGGCACAAAACTACCTCCATATTTTCATTAATGTTTTTAACCGGTACCGGGTTACCTTCACACTAGTCCAGTGACACTTGTGGTGGTTATGGGCGTTTTCATTAGAAGATACATTTTCTACTTGTCTGACAAACAGTACTGTAGCTCTGCCACTTTCCACTGCAGATGCAGAAGGCCAGGTGCGATGGATTGAGATGCAGCCTATGCAAAAATAACGGATATCTCTAGCTTAAATTGACAGATTTTTTATTCTGTTATTTAGATTGACACATCAAAGTAGCCCAATAAACATTCCTGAACAAAAACCTGATCATCCACATAACTGACGGCACCACAGGTCCCAGAGTAGTGGGGCAATTTTTTCCCCAGGGGCTCAGAGATTGTCCTTATCTGGTAACCAGACCAGATAAAACACTGCATCCTATGGCAGTAGCCTGGCGGGTAGGAGCGTTGGGCCAGTAACCGAAAGGTTGCTGGATTGAATCCCTGAGCTGACAAGGTAAAAATCTGTCATTCTGCACCTGAACAAGGCAGTTAACCCACTGTTCCCTGGGCGCCGATGCTGTGGATGTCGATTTAAGGCAGCCCTCCGCACCTCTCTGATTCAGAGAGGTTGGGTTAAATATGTAAGACACATTTCAGTTGAATGCATTGTTGTGCAAGGTATCCCCCTTTCCCCAGTGATGAATTACTGGTTTTATATGGGCTATGATGCGACCGTTTGTTCTGATAAATTCTGGTTCTATACTCCTGGTCCTGGGGAGGATGACCTTGTACTTGCTCATATGAATTATATTTAAAATAGAATAACAAAAAGTTCCTAAATAGATCTGTGGCTTTCCCACCTGACCCGTATAAATAAATACAAATTCAACAGAAACCTGTTCGGAATGGACCCAAGAACTGTCCGACCCGATCCAAAAAGGCCTGTGAAAAAACAGACCCAAACAGACCTGTGCTGGTTTGGATCCGAGAAACCTGTTCACATCCGAGAGTAGAAAGAGTGAGAGAAGGACTGTGCGCTTCCAACGGCATCAATAAACGAGGGATATTGGCCAAATGATCCACAGTTATGTGTCCGTAACTGCCTATTACAAATACAAATACTTTGTTTTTGTTGTGTTTCGATGAGTAGCATATCTGTATAGAATATTGTTTTATTGGTTTTTGCTTTCCTAAAACAATACATTTCCACCTAATGGTTCAGCTGTCAGCTGCCTTAGAGAGACCGAGAGAAAGACAGAGATATGCCAGTGCTATGTTCAGCTGTCAGCTGCCCTAGAGAGACCGAGAGATAGATATAGATATGTCAGTACCATGTTCAGCTGTCAGTACCATGTTCAGCTGTCAGTACCATGTTCAGCTGTCACCATGTTCAGCTGCCAGTACCATGTTCAGCTGTCACCATGTTCAGCTGCCAGTACCATGTTCAGCTGTCACCATGTTCAGCTGTCAGTACCATGTTCAGCTGTCAGAACCATGTTCAGCTGCCAGTCCCATGTTCAGCTGCCAGTACCATGTTCAGCTGCCAGTACGATGTTCAGCTGTCAGTACCATGTTCAGCTGTCAGAACCATATTAGGCTGTCAGAACCATGTTCAGCTGTCAGAACCATGTTCAGCTGTCAGAACCATATTCAGCTGTCAGAACCATGTTCAGCTGTCGGTACCATGTTCAGCTGTCAGAACCATGTTCAGCTGTCAGTACCATGTTCAGCTGCCAGTACCATGTTCAGCTGCCAGTACCATGTTCAGCTGCCAGTACCATGTTCAGCTGCCAGAACCATGTTCAGCTGTCAGAACCACATGTTCAGCTGTCAGTACCATGTTCAGCTGTCAGTACCATGTTCAGCTGTCAGTACAATGTTCAACTGTCAGTACAATGTTCAGCTGTCAGTACCATGTTCAGCTGTCAGAACCATGTTCAGCTGTCAAAACCATATTCAGCTGTCAGAACCATGTTCAGCTGTCGGTACCATGTTCAGCTGTCGGTACCATGTTCAGCTGCCAGTACCATGTTCAGCTGCCAGTACCATGTTCAGCTGCCAGTACCATGTTCAGCTGCCAGAACCATGTTCAGCTGCTAGAACCATGTTCAGCTGTCAGAACCACATGTTCAGCTGTCAGTACCATGTTCAGCTGTCAGTACCATGTTCAGCTGTCAGAACCATGTTCAGCTGTCAGTACCATGTTCAACTGTCAGTACAATGTTCAACTTTCAGTACAATGTTCAACTGTCAGTACAATGTTCAGCTGTCAGTACCATGTTCAGCTGTCAGTACCATGTTCAGCTGTCAGTACAATGTTCAACTGTCAGTACCATGTTCAGCTGTCAGTACCATGTTCAGCTGTCAGAACCATGTTCAGCTGTCAGAACCATATTCAGCTGTCAGAACCATGTTCAGCTGTCGGTACCATGTTCAGCTGTCGGTACCATGTTCAGCTGCCAGTACCATGTTCAGCTGCCAGTACCATGTTCAGCTGCCAGTACCATGTTCAGCTGCCAGAACCATGTTCAGCTGCCAGAACCATGTTCAGCTGTCAGAACCACATGTTCAGCTGTCAGTACCATGTTCAGCTGTCAGTACCATGTTCAGCTGTCAGAACCATGTTCAGCTGTCAGTACCATGTTCAACTGTCAGTACAATGTTCAACTGTCAGTACAATGTTCAGCTGTCAGTACCATGTTCAGCTGTCAGTACCATGTTCAGCTGCCAGTACCATGTTCAGCTGCCAGAACCATGTTCAGCTGTCAGAACCATCTTCAGCTGTCAGTACCATGTTCAGCTGCCAGTACCATGTTCAGCTGCCAGTACCATGTTCAGCTGCCAGTACCATGTTCAGCTGCCAGAAACATGTTCAGCTGTCAGTACCATGTTCAGCTGTCAGTACCATGTTCAGCTGCCAGTACCATGTTCAGCTGCCAGTACCATGTTCAGCTGCCAGTACCATGTTCAGCTGCCAGAACAATGTTCAGCTGTCAGTACCATGGTCAGCTGTCAGTACCATGGTCAGCTGTCAGTACCATGGTCAGCTGTCAGAATCATGTTCAGCTGTCAGAATCATGTTCAGCTGTCAGTACCATGTTCAGCTGTCAGTACCATGTTCAGCTGCCAGAACCATGTTCAGCTGCCAGAACCATGTTCAGCTGTCAGTACCATGTTCAGCTGTCAGTACCATGTTCAGCTGTCAGTACCAGATAGAGATATGTATATGAAATGTACCATGTTGTTTTTCCTTAGACATACAGTTCATCAGAAAATATTCCTTTGACTTTTTCCACATTTTGTTAAGTTACAGCCTTATTCTAAAATTGATTAAACAGTGTTTTCCCCCTCATCAATCTAAACACAATACCTCATAATGAGAGAGCAGAGAGAGACAGAGCCAGAGGGTTCAGGTGTGTAGAGAGCAGAGAGAGAGAGCCAGAGGGTTCAGGTGTGGAGAGAGCAGAGAGAGACGGTGCCAGAGGGTTCAGGTGTGGAGAGAGCAGAGAGAGACAGACCCAGAGGGTTCAGGTGTGGAGAGAGCAGAGAGAGACAGAGCCAGAGGGTTCAGGTGTGGAGAGAGCAGAGAGAGACAGAGCCAGAGGGTTCAGGTGTGGAGAGAGCAGAGAGAGACAGAGCCAGAGGGTTCAGGTGTGGAGAGAGCAGAGAGAGACAGAGCCAGAGGGTTCAGATGTGGAGAGAGCAGAGAGAGACAGAGCCAGAGGGTTCAGGTGTGGAGAGAGCAGAGAGAGACAGAGCCAGAGGGTTCAGGTGTGGAGAGAGCAGAGAGAGACAGAGCCAGAGGGTTCAGGTGTGGAGAGAGCAGAGAAAGACAGAGCCAGAGGGTTCAGGTGTGGAGAGAGCAGAGAGAGACAGAGCCAGAGGGTTCAGGTGTGGAGAGAGCAGAGAAAGACAGAGCCAGAGGGTTCAGGTGTGGAGAGAGCAGAGAGAGACAGAGCCAGAGGGTTCAGGTGTGGAGAGAGCAGAGAAAGACAGAGCCAGAGGGTTCAGGTGTGGAGAGAGCAGAGAGAGACGGTGCCAGAGGGTTCAGGTGTGGAGAGAGCAGAGAGAGAGCAGGAAGACTGTAGATTGTAGAGACAGACTGAAGGCATGTAGAGTAGGAAAGTGAGACAGATGGAGAGACAGTCTGAGGGACGTAGAGGCTGAGAGTGAGACACCAACAGAGGAGCCATGTGCGTCCACAAGCAGTGGACCGTCAGGTTTGTGATGTTGAATAAGTCTGTGGTTACATGTAATGCAGTGCAATTAGTCCGTTTATATGGTGTATAGAAATGTGTTGGTTTATGATTGAAATGAATTATCTCATTAAACATGCTATCTGGCTTGTGATGTAGATATCAGATGGATTTCAGAAGTTGTCTGATGGCTATGGTATGTGTCAAAAATTACCCTAATTATAGAGTTATAGTTTTTATTCTTCGACAGATATCAGCAAGTCCCGGGAGGACCCACCGGTGCAGCCAGTGAACACGTACCCAAGAACTCTGACGGGGGACTGGAGGAGGAGCTTCAAGGTGGCCTGGTACCACATCCACCCCTGGCTTGAAGATTCAAACCAATCAGACTGTGTTTTGTTATGCCTGCAGGAAGTTTAGCCCTCCCAAAGTCTCAGACTGTTTGAGTCAACATTGTGTTTTAATAACTGGAAGAAGGCAGCTTACAAAGAGGGGGGGTTTGCATTTCATGCGAGTTCTGAATGGCACAAACAAGCCATGATTACATGGAGAGACTGTCAGAACGCAACACTGGTCAATGCCCTAACCAAGGAACACAACAGACAGGAACATCAGGACTACATTCAAACAATGGGAGACGTACTACTACTTGCAGCCACACAAAACATGATGAGTCTGCAGAGTCTGGTATTAAAGGGAACTTCATGGCAATCCTAGAAACAATAGATAAGCATGACACAACTGAAAGAAAAGGTTGACTTCCATTCATAATGTAAGATACACAAGCAAAGGGATTCAGAATGAGGTTCTGAGATGTTTGGCCGACATGGTTCGAACAAAAATGATAGAAGTGAAAGACAAGGTGTTCAGCATAATGGAAGATGAAACAGAAGATGTAAACAAAAGGAGCAGATATCTCTAGTACTCAGGTACTATTTCAGATATCTCTAGTACTCAGGTACTATTTCAGATATCTCTAGTACTCAGGTACTATTTCAGATATCTCTAGTACTCAGGTACTATTTCAGATATCTCTAGTACTCAGGTACTATTTCAGATATCTCTAGTACTC
>CM042399.1:6622402-6752402 GCA_023634145.1 Thymallus thymallus | reverse complement strand
AAAGCCAGCCCAGGTGGGGAGGTGGGGGGGGAAGGGGGGTGTTGAGGATCAGTCCAGAGGGAGCAGGGGTGGAGGTGGGGTCACTGATTGTCTCAGCAGAGGTGTTGTGAGCAAAGTGGGGGTGGGACAGCTGTGAGGGTGTGTGTGTCCTGGGGAGCTGGAAGGGAAGTGGACAGGACCAGTATCAAACCTGTTAAAAAATTGGTTCAGCTCATTGGCTCTGTCCTGGGTCCCCTCCGTCTGCCCGCTGTTTGACCTTTTGAAGCCAGTGATATTTCTCATACCCTTCCACACCTCTCTCACTTGGCTCTGCCTCAGCTTGTCCTCCATCTTCTCCTTATACCCTCTCTTCCCCTCAGCAATCCGCAACTTCAGCTCCCTCTGGACGCATTTCAATTTGTCCTTGTCCCTCTCTTTGAAGGCCAAACTCCAAGCAGGTTGTCATGTGCCTTTTACTGAGGAGTGGCTTCTGTCTCGCCACTCTACCATAAAGGCCTAATTGGTGGAGTGCTGCAGAGATGGTTGTCCTTCTGGAAGTTTCTCCCATCTCCACAAAGGAACTATGGAGCTCTGTCAGAGAGACCATCAGGTTCTTGTTCACCTCCCTTCTCCCCCAATTGCTCAGTTTGTCTGGGCATCCAGCTCTAGGAAGAGTCTTGGTGGTTCCAAATTTATTCTATTCAAGAATGTGTTCTTGGGACCTTTTTTTTTTATTTACCTTTATTTAACTAGGCACGTCAGTTAATACCTGGACGAACCTGGACAACGCTGGGCCAATTGTGCGCCGCCCTATGGGACTCCCAATCACGGCCGGTTGTGATACAGCCTGGATTCAAACCAGGGACTGTAGTGACACTTCTAGCACTGAGATGCTGTGCCTTAGAACACTGCGCCACTCAGGAGCCCCTCAATGCTGCAGAAATGTTTTGGTACCAGATCTGTGCCTCGACACATTCCTGTCTCGGAGCTCTGCGGACAATTGATGAGGATTTGTTTTAATTTAATACATTTTAGAATAAGGCTGTAACGTAACGAAATGTGGAAAAAGTCAAAGGGTCTTAATTCTTTCCGAATGCACTGTATGTGTGTTGTCTGTTTCCTGAAGCTGTGCCTGTATTGTGTGGAGAGCTGAGCGTTTCCAAAACTGTTTTTGTTCCCACAAACATTCTGCTCCTGTTGTAGCATGCCAGGCAGGGTGGTTTGGCCGTGGGTGTCAACACGCCTGTGAGTGCCGTAATAATGCCAGCTGTGACCCTGTGAGCGGGCAGTGCCAATGTATGCCCGGCTGGACTGGCCTCAGCTGTGAGCAAGGTACTGTCAGTGTGCGTGTGTGTTTATTTCTCTGTGTGTGTGTGTTTTTACCTGTGTACATCTGCAGTGGTTTTATTCATTTAGCAGCAGTTAAAATGTTGCCACCACACCAAAAAAATATAACTGTCTTCTGATAGATGAAAGGCTTTCCCACAAACCTTCTCAATTAAATGTTAACTAGCTACAGCTACACCTATCAGAAGGATATCATGATCATTTGCATACATTTAGTGGGTTACAGAACCGCTGCTGACCAAACAACAGTGCATGGTCACTTGAATTGAAGGGTAACTAGAAGTGGTCTCCTGTTGTGGACTTCGAACATCAATACATTAAAAATAAATCGAAGGGCAGAGAATGTACATGTTTTATACATTT
Source organism: Thymallus thymallus (assembly GCA_023634145.1). NCBI lineage: Eukaryota > Metazoa > Chordata > Actinopteri > Salmoniformes > Salmonidae > Thymallus > Thymallus thymallus. Next base: position 6,750,713 of record CM042399.1, on the reverse strand, counting down.
TCTGTATTTGAAGTCATGTTCCCCCAGTCCTTCACTTTTCCTAAGTAAGTATATTTAACACACGTACAGTGGAGTCCAAAATGATTGGATCCCTTGATAAAGACGTGCAAAACAGACTGGATCAAATAATTAATACAAATACTGACCTGTATTGTATGTAAAAAAAAGTATATATATATATATATACAGTACCAGTCAAAAGCTTTAGAACACCTACTCATTCCAGGTTTTATTTTTACTATTTTCTACATTGTAGAATAATAGTGAAGACATCAACTATGAAATAACACATGTGGAATCATGTAGTAACCAAAGAAGTGTGAAACAAATAAAAATATATTTCAGATTCTTCGAAGTAGCCAACCTTTGCCTTGATGACTAAGATCCCTCTAAATGTGTTTTCCAATCTCATAAAACATTTTAGAAAAAGGTTTACAAGGTGAGGGTGCTGGAGAATTGCAAACATAGGATCCAATAATTTTGACCCCTATCTTTTTGAGATTCTTTTATGACTTATTAAACAAATCTCTTTCAGTGAATCGACTAGGCAGAGATGTGAACAGCCCCCCCGATGTGATAATATAACAGTCTTCATTTTTAATGATAGTCAAGACACGCTAGTGAGTATGTTTTAAACCTCCCACTTTTGTCTGGATGTGTCAACGTGTTCATACATACTTAATCTATGAGCAGAATTTGACCTACATGTTCCAGCCCGCTAGCAATTCCAGTTCAACCAACCAGCTTCAGGGACCGCTTTTGGCACACACACACACACACACTCTCTTTCACAAACACTTCCGGGCATGTTTGTGAAAGAGAGTCTGTGTGTGTGTGTGTGTGTGTGTGTGTGTGTGCCCGTGCATGTTTGCGAAAGAGAGTGTGTGTGTGTGTGTGTGTGTGTGTGTGTGTGTGTGTGTGTGTGTGTGTGTGTGTGTGTGTGTGTGTGTGTGTGTGTGTGTGTTTGCATGCGTGACAGAGAATGTATTCTCTCGCCTCCAGTAAAACCCACAGGCAAAATTGGGAAGTCCATTTGAAAAGCAGGCTATATTTAGCTGCTATTCAATACTGTAATCTGTACACTTCATGCCCTTACCTCCCCTGCAACAAGCCCCATTAGGAAAGAGCATCCTAATGCTAGTTAACGGTCCAGCCACTATACATACTACACTCTCAATCACTACCCTTCTCCTAAAGTGTGCACTCATTCACTCCCCCTAAAGGAGTGAAATGGAACAGACTTTTCATACAAAACAGATTCTGCCCTGAGGTGTGCATTCCACTTGTTCACTCCCCCTCATGGATTAAAATAAAGCAGACTGACGGACTGAAATATGGTTAAATCTGTCTCCTGCTTACAGTGATGTGGATCTCTCTTTCAGAATGTCTAGAAGGATTCTACGGGTCAGACTGCCGGCATCACTGCCTGTGTCAGAATGGAGGTGTGTGTGATTGTTTCTCCGGGGAATGCTCATGCCCCAACGGGTGGACCGGTGCAGCCTGCGAACTGGGTAAGTGATGGTTCAACCAACAGGACCAAATAGGGAAGAAGGGGGGTTTGGAGATTTGCACTTTGGCCCTGTAACATGAATGCAGTAACGTCGGATAACGTAATAGCTTTTAAATGTATAATGTCATAAAACTGGTTAAAGTGATAACTTGTCAGAGAACTTGTTTAACAGCTTAATGTAATAAGTTATCACATTATCGGCAGTTATCCAGTGGTTACTACGTTATCAGGTAAGTAACAACATTTACCTGTTTTTGTAAAACATTCTACCTACAAAAGTGAAGGCAGCTTTGCAGAAAAAATAATGTAACAAACTGCAGATTGTAAAGGCTTTCTATGGCGTACATAAAGTCTTCACACGCACTAGATGCTTCACAAATCTTCACATTGAAAAAAGGGTAAGGCCTTTCACCAGTAAGATTAATTTGTTGGTGAATATGTTGGTATTAGAGAACTACTTCTCATAGTCAGAGCAGTGGTAAGGCTTCTATCCAGTGTGTTGTTGGTGAATATTTTGGTATTAGAGAACTACTTCTCATAGTCAGAGCAGTGGTAAGGCTTCTATCCAGTGTGTTGTTGGAGAATATTTTGGCATTAGAGAACTACTTCTCATAGTCAGAGCAGTGGTAAGGCTTCTATCCAGTGTGTTGTTGGTGAATATTTTGGTATTAGAGAACTACTCATAGTCAGAGCAGTGGTAAGGCTTCTATCCAGTGTGTTGTTGGAGAATATGTTGGTATTAGAGAACTACTTCTCATAGTCAGAGCAGTGGTAAGGCTTCTATCCAGTGTGTTGTTGGAGAATATGTTGGTATTAGAGAACTACTTCTCATAGTCAGAGCAGTGGTAAGGCTTCTATCAGAGCAGTGGTAAGGCTTCTATCCAGTGTGTTGTTGGAGAATATGTTGGTATTAGAGAACTACTTCTCATAGTCAGAGCAGTGGTAAGCTTCTCTCCAGTGTGTTGTTGGAGAATATGTTGGCATTAGAGAACTACTTCTCATAGTCAGAGCAGTGGTAAGGCTTCTATCCAGTGTGTTGTTGGAGAATATGTTGGTATTAGAGAACTACTTATCATAGTCAGAGCAGTGGTAAGGCTTCTATCCAGTGTGTTGTTGGAGAATATGTTGGTATTAGAGAACTACTTATCATAGTCAGAGCAGTGGTAAGGCTTCTATCCAGTGTGTTGTTGGAGAATATGTTGGTATTAGAGAACTACTTATCATAGTCAGAGCAGTGGTAAGGCTTCTATCCAGTGTGTTGTTGGAGAATATGTTGGTATTAGAGAACTACTTATCATAGTCAGAGCAGTGGTAAGGCTTCTATCCAGTGTGTTGTTGGAGAATATGTTGGTATTAGAGAACTACTTCTCATAGTCAGAGCAGTGGTAAGGCTTCTATCCAGTGTGTTGTTGGAGAATATGTTGGTATTAGAGAACTACTTCTCATAGTCAGAGCAGTGGTAAGGCTTCTATCCAGTGTGTTGTTGGAGAATATGTTGGTATTAGAGAACTACTTCTCATAGTCAGAGCAGTGGTAAGGCTTCTATCCAGTGTGTTGTTGGAGAATATGTTGGTATTAGAGAACTACTTCTCATAGTCAGAGCAGTGGTAAGGCTTCTATCCAGTGTGTTGTTGGAGAATATGTTGGTATTAGAGAACTACTTATCATAGTCAGAGCAGTGGTAAGGCTTCTATCCAGTGTGTTGTTGGAGAATATGTTGGTATTAGAGAACTACTTCTCATAGTCAGAGCAGTGGTAAGGCTTCTATCCAGTGTGTTGTTGGAGAATATGTTGGTATTAGAGAACTACTTCTCATAGTCAGAGCAGTGGTAAGGCTTCTATCCAGTGTGTTGTTGGTGAATATTTTGGTATTAGAGAACTACTTCTCATAGTCAGAGCAGTGGGAAGGCTTCTCTCCTGTGTGTATTCACTTGGGATGTTTTAAGACATTAAATTGAGACTTCCTACAATCAGAGCAGGAGTAAGGTTTCTCTCCAGATGGTGTTTTCATGTGTCTTTCAAGGTGTGATGAGAACTCTTCCCACAATGTGGGCGGTGGTGAGACTTCTAAGGTTTTCCTGGTTTTGTTCTTTTAATGCAGAAGCTGGCTGAACTTCGTCAGAGGCGTAAGAGGTGTCATCACCCCCTTTAATGTTAACGTTCAAATCCAGTGTTAAACTGCATTTTTCCAGCTTCACTGATGCCACCTCTGGATCCTGGACCTGAAGATGCCTCTCCTGTGTGATTGACATCAGAATACCAAGTCAACTGGTGCTATACACAAATCTATGCATGTTAGTAAGCTGTACATAACTAACTTCACAAGACTTGATACTGTCAGAGTAAACTCCAGACAGCCGTACACTGACTAAAACAAATAGTAGCATTGACAATGGTGATGCCAAACAATGCAGGTCTCCATGCCATGAAATAACATCTCACAGAACTGGTAATCTCTCATTTCACCTTGACAATTACATCTTTAGTCTGTCCTAAAACTATGCCATGGTGAATCCAGTAGATGATGGGTTCTGGGTGCCGAGATTACCCAATGAGAGATGATAACGTTAGATAAAACTTGCTGCAATCTTTTCCTCCTCCTCTTCATGTTTAATGTTGCTATTCGAACACGTTGTTGGACTGCAGAGGTTGCTTTCAGTGTGTTGTGTGTGTAACACGTGTACTGATGTAACTCTCTCATAATGTCCTCTTATGCACAATGTCTTCTTTCATCGCTCAAAGTTTTCAAAACAGAGACTACATGTTGTTCAAAATGGTCACAAAAATCAGCTGATTCAATTCTTTCTGAAAAGTCCAGTACATCAAACATGTTCCTCTGCAAGGCAGCTGAATCACTTACCTTGTCCTCCTGGCGTTAACTTTTGTGGCCTGAACTCTGCTCCTCTCCTTGTCCTCCTGGCGTTAACGTTTGTGGCCTGAACTCTGCTCCTCTCCTTGTCCTCCTGGCGTTAACTTTTGTGGCCTGAACTCTGCTCCTCTCCTTGTCCTCCTGGCGTTAACTTTTGTGGCCTGAACTCTGCTCCTCTCCTTGTCCTCCTGGCGTTAACTTTTGTGGCCTGAACTCTGCTCCTCTCCTTGTCCTCCTGGCGTTAACTTTTGTGGCCTGAACTCTGCTCCTCTCTTGATTTCTAATGATAACATTCAGCTCCAATGTTGAGCTGAATGTCTTCCAGTCTTCCAGGTTCCCTGATGCCATCTCTGGAACCTGCTGTAAGTCTACACATAGGACCCATTGTCACAATCAGGACCCAGTTACTCAGGTCTCTCTATCTGCTGGCTAGAGCTAGATACGGATGAAAGTCTCTAGATAGAATAAGTTCTAAATAGAAGTCAGAGTTCAACCTCCTGGTCTCCTCTGTGTGCCACGCCCCCTCCCATTGAACTGTATGTATGAGCTCATTTCAAAGAATGGCTACAATGAGTGCTGTGGGGCTTACAAACACAAAAGGAACTATAGATGTGAGCCACTGCAGATCAGTTCACAGTGCTTACAATATTAGCATTTATATAAAAACATCTATATAGTAAACAGGTTAACTGATTTACCACTGGTTTCAGTGTGTCAGGCTCTGGCCATAGAGAAGCCTTTTGCTTCTCTATGTAGCCATGGTCAGAGTCTGACAGTTCTAGGTTCTGTGTTCTATGTGGTGTTTTGTGTTGGATCCCTAATTAGAGACATCTGCTATGCATTGTCTCTAATTAGGGATCCTACTTATGTTTGTATGTTCCACACCCTAGGTGTGGTTCATGATCTCCATGTCCGTCGAAAGATGTCAAACTCTTATAGTGCTGCGCCTTGGTCTGTCCAAACACCCACACGTGACACAGTGTTAAGAATATAATAGCCTGATTGTTGCCAGATAGGTCTGTTTCCTGCATAATATAGTGACTTTTTACGTAATTGGTCTTGCAAAATGGTGCTGGGCGGGTGTTCATTTGATTGGGAGGGGAGGAGTCAAGAGAATCTGGCTACACTGAATAGCTTCTGTTGAGATGTTTCTTAAATTAAGAGGACAGAAACCAGGGGGGTTTTCACACTGACTAAACTTGTTGCCCTCTCCACCTTCCACAGGTCACCAGATTTTACTCAACTTGTTGCCCTCTCCACCTTCCACAGGTCACCAGATTTTACTCAACTTGTTGCCCTCTCCACCTTCCACAGGTCACCAGATTTTACTCAACTTGTTGCCCACTCAACCTTCCACAGGTCACCAGATTTTACTCAACTTGTTGCCCACTCAACCTTCCACAGGTCACCAGATTTTACTCAACTTGTTGCCCACTCAACCTTCCACAGGTCACACACAGGTTACATTAGCTTTAAATATGATGTGATTAAAGCCACAATCATTCTTTATACTGTATGTGTAGTATACCGTAAACACCATAGTACAAACAAAAGAAGGCCCTCTATTCAAACTATACAGCAGCTTCACAACTAAACTACATTGCACATAATATTACACACTTAAGTAATAGAACCATCACAAATGTTGAATGTGTCAAACACAGCAGAAATGTTGCCTACTTGTGTTAAAGGCTCAATGCAGCCAGTTGTATCACAATATCAAATCATTTCTGGGTAACAATTACGTACCTATCTGTAGTAGATTTAATTAAAAATTGTCAAAAAGAAACAACCAGCTTTTTAGGAAAACGTTTCTTTCTCAGGCAGGAAGTGAATGGGATGGGCCTAATGGGAGGGATATATAACCTGAACACTAGTTCTGTTTGGAACTATCTTTATTATTGGTCGATAACTTATACAAAAGACAAAACTCCACCCGTGCAAAACCTGCCGATTTAGAAGGTCCTGTGTGAATTATATTTTCAACCAGCAACTATCAACTGTCAGAAAATACTTTTACAGTGTTTATGAACATCAGCTGTTGTAGTGAGAGGGAGCTGAGATTTGTTCCTATATAAAACCACAACTGAAAGTCATATGCACTAGATGCTCCACAAATCATCACGTTGAGAGTTGAGATGAGGATTTTTACAAGTATGTTTTTGTTGGTGAATTGTTACACTTTTATGAGAGAAACTCATTTCCGCAGTCAGAGCAGTGGTAAGGCTTCTCTCCAGTGTGTATTTGCTTGTAAAGGTTTTAGGCTCAAAGAAACTTCTACCGCAGTCAGAGCAGTGGTAAGGCATTTCTCCTGTGTGTATTTGCTTCTAAAGGTTTTTGCTTGTAAAGTTTTTTTTCTCATTGCTTTTAGTATATTGAATGTGCAATACGTGCAGTTGTCTGTAATTAAACCCTGCGCACTAAGGACTGTATTTTAAGGGAATTACTATTATTACCCCAAATGATATCATACACACATTTAGCTATTAAAGTATCTCTTCCTGTCATTTACCTGTACAGTTTGTGTAACCATGCAAGTATTCACTTATCTGTAAATATAACTGTATACCTAACTGTACAGCTAATTTAACCATGCAAAATTTTCACTTACCTGTTCATTTACCCAGTCTGTCTATTAAGTAAACTATTATTACCCTCACTTATATCATACACACATTTAGCTATTTACGTTTCTCTTCCTGTCATTTACTTGTACAGTTAATGTAACCATGCAAATACTCCTCACCTAACACTCTGTAACAATGTATAGTGTACATATTCAGCCATCCACCCATATTATGCAATGCCTTTCTATAGCTTTTTGCATTCCAGATTTTGTGTATTTCTATACTTTTTCACACTGCCACTCTATGTATCATGTACCGTGTATCTGTCTTTTGTGGATTTCGTTGTGGCATTTTGCACCTGCCCTGTGTTTTTTCATAGCTGCTTGACAAAGACATTTCTCCTCAGGGATCAATAAAGTATCTATCTATCTATCTATCTATCTATCTATCTATCTATCTATCTATCTATCTATCTATCTATCTATCTATCTATCTATCTATGTATAGTCACTTTACCCCTACCTACATGTACATATTACCTGGACTAACCTGAACCCCCGCACATTGACTCACCTGTACCCCCGCACATCGACTCACCTGAACCCCCGCACATTGACTCACCTGTACCCCCGCACATTGACTCACCTGTACCCCCGCACATTGACTCACCTGTACCTCCGCACACTGACTCACCTGTTCCCCCGCACACTGACTCAACTGTTCCCCCGCACATTGACTAACCTGTACCCCCGCACATTGACTCACTTGAACCCCCGCACATTGACTCACCTGTACCTCCGCACACTGACTCACCTGTTCCCCCGCACATTGACTAACCTGTACCCCCGCACATTGACTCACCTGAAACCCACACATTGACTCACCTGTACCCCCACACATTGACTCGGTACCAGAACCCCCACACATTGACTCACCTGTACCCCCACACAATGACTCACCTGTACCCCCACACATTGACTCGGTACCAGAACCCCCACACATGGACTCACCTGTACCCCCACACATTGACTCGGTACCAGAACCCCCACACATTGACTCACCTGTACCCCCATACATTGACTCGGTACCAGAACCCCCACACATTGACTCTGTACCAGAACCCCCTGTATATAGCCTCTTATCCTTATTGTTATTGATGACTCGGTACCAGAACCCCCTGTATATAGCCTCTTATCCTTATTGTTATTGATGACTCGGTACCAGAACCCCCTGTATATAGCCTCTTATCCTTATTGTTATTGATGACTCTGTACCAGAACCCCCTGTATATAGCCTCTTATCCTTATTGTTATTGATGACTCGGTACCAGAACCCCCTGTATATAGCCTGTTATCCTTATTGTTATTGATGACTCGGTACCAGAACCCCCTGTATATAGCCTCTTATCCTTATTGTTATTGATGACTCTGTACCAGAACCCCCTGTATATAGCCTCTTATCCTTATTGTTATTGATGACTCGGTACCAGAACCCCCTGTATATAGCCTGTTATCCTTATTGTTATTGATAACTCGGTACCAGAACCCCCTGTATATAGCCTGTTATCCTTATTGTTATTGATGACTCGGTACCAGAACCCCCTGTATATAGCCTCTTATCCTTATTATCCTTACGGTTGTGGTAGATGTGATCCATCACAGGTCATTTCACAGCTCTTACAATCTGAGCATTTACTGTATGTCATCGACTCTGAATAATCTATTTAGATAATCAACTGACAACTGGCTCATCTTTCTGTCTCCTCCTGCTCTGTGTCCCATTCTCTTTCTCTCTCCTCCTGCTCTGTGTCCCATTCTCCTTCTGTCTCCTCCTGCTCTGTGTCCCATTCTCTTTCTCTCTCCTCCTGCTCTGTGTCACATTCTCCTTCTGTCTCCTCCTGCTCTGTGTCCCATTCTCCTTCTGTCTCCTCCTGCTCTGTGTCCCATTCTCCTTCTGTCTCCTCCTGCTCTGTGTTTCTTTCTCTTTCTGTCTCCTCCTGCTCTGTGTTTCTTTCTGACTCGTTTTATCATCCCTCTCTCTTCCTCCCCTACCTATCTCTCTCTTCCTCCCCTACCTATCTCTCTCTTCCTCCACTACCTATCTCTCTCTTCCTCCCCTACCTATATCTCTCTTCCTCCCCTACCTATATCTCTCTTCCTCCCCTACCTATCTCTCTCTTCCTCCTCTACCTATATCTCTCTTCTTCCCCTACCTATCTCTCTCTTCCTCTCCTTTATCTCATATCATATGTTATTTGTCACTCTTCATAAACAACAGGTGTAAGCTAACCATGAAATGCTTTCTGACGGCCCTTTCCAACAATGCAGACAAATATAGAAATATAATAACACAAGGATTAAATACACAAGGAGTAACAATGATAACTTGGCTAGATACACAGTACTGAGTCCATGTGCAGGGGTAGCAGGTCATTGAGGTAGATATGAGTCCATGTGCAGGGGTACCAGGTCATTGAGGTAGATATGAGTCCATGTGCAGGGGTACCAGGTCATTGAGGTAGATATGAGTCCATGTGCAGGGGTACCAGGTCATTGAGGTAGATATGAGTCCATGTGCAGGGGTACCAGGTCATTAAGGTAGATATGTACATATAGGTAGGGGTAAAGTAGCTAAGCAACAGCTGTCCTTCTCGTCTTCCTCCCTCCCTCCTCCTGTCTCCTTTCTCTAGGTCACCTATTGGTATATAATGTATAAACACGTATAAACTGTGTAAACTCCTATGTCCGTATTCTGTCTCTAAATGTTGTCTATCCCTACTTGGTGAATAAAGGTAAATCTGATTCTATCCCCAGAGTGTGCCCATGGCTGGTTTGGGGCGGACTGTGCTCAGCCCTGTGCGTGTTTGAACGGTGGTGTGTGTGACCGTCGCAGTGGAGAGTGCAGATGTGGCCCGGGCTGGGTAGGACAGCACTGTCAGACAGGTAAGACCTGTACTTTATTGTACTCTGACCTGACGTACTGAGTGTGTACATGTGGGTTTCTGTGTGTCTTGTCAATGTTGTTGTATGTGTATTTATGTGATCAGGGTTGGGCTGTAACAGATTACATATAAATCGGGATTACATAATCCTATTACAAAAATGAAGTAACTGTAATCATATATATATATATATACATACATACACACTACAGTTCAAAAGTTTGGGGTCACTTAAACTTGTTTTTGAAAGAAAAGCAAATTTTTTGTCCATTTTAAAATAACATCAAATTGATCAGAAATACAGTGTAGACATTGTTAATGTTGTAAATGACCATTGTAGCTGGAAACGGCTGATTTTTAATGGAATATCTACAGTCGTGGCCAAAAGTTTTGAGAATGACACAAGTATTGGTCTCCACAAAGTTTGCTGCTTCAGTGTTCTTAGATCTTTATGTCAGTAGTTACTATGGTAACACTGAAGTATAATTACAAGTATTCCATAAGTGTCAAAGGCTTTCATTGACAATGACATTCAGTTTATGCAAAGAGTCAATATTTGCAGTGTTGACCCTTCTTTTTCAAGACCTCTGCAATCCGCCCTGGCATGCTGTCAATTAACTTCTGGGCCACATCCTGACTGATGGCAGGCCATTCTTGCATAATCAATGCTTGGAGTTTGTCAGAAGTTGTGGGTTTTTGTTAGTCCGATAAATGGTTGATTTAGGTGCAATCTTACCAGCAGCAATATTCTTGCCTGTGAAGCCCTTTTTGTGCAAAGCAATGATGACGGCACGTGTTTCCTTGCAGGTAATCATGGTTGACAGAGGAAGAACAACGATTTCAAGCACCACCCTCCTTTTAAAGCTTCCAGTCTGTTATTCTGACTCAATCAGCATGACAGAGTGATCTCCAGCCTTGTCCTCGTCAACACTCTCACCTGTGTTAACGAGACAATCACTGACATGATGGCAGCTGGTCCTTTTGTGGCAGGGCTGAAATGCAGTGGAAATGTTTTTTTGAGGATTAAGTTCATTTTCATGGCAAAGAGGGACTTTGCAATTCATCTGATCACTGTTCATGACATTCTGGAGTATATGCAAATTGCCATCATCAACACTGAGGCAGCAAACTTTGTGGAGACCAATACTTTTCATTCTCAAAACTTTTGGCCACGACTGTACATAGGCATACAGGGGCCCATTATCAGCAACCATCACTCCTGTGTTCCAATGGCACGTTGTGTTAGCTAATCCAAGTTTATCATTTTAAAAGGCTAATTGATCATTAGAAAACCATCTGGCAATTATGTTATCACAGCTAAAAACTGTTGTACTGATTAAAGAAGCAATAAAACTTCTTTAGACTAGTTGAGTATCTGGAGCATCAGCATTTGTGGGTTTGATTACAGGCTCAAAATGGCCAGAAACAAAGGACTTTCTTCTGAAACTCGTCAGTCTATTCTTGTTCTGAGAAATGAAGGCTATTCCATGTGAAAAATTGCCAAGAAATGTATGATCTCGTACAACGCTGTGTACTACTCCCTTCACAGAACAGCGCAAACTGGCTCTAACCAGAATAGAAAGAGGAATGGGAGGCCCCGGTGCACAACTGAGCAAGAGGACAAGTACATTAGTGTCTAGTTTGAGAAACAGACGCCTCACAAGTCCTCAACTGGCAGCTTCATTAAATAGTACCTACAAAACACCAGTCTCAACGTCAACAGTGAAGAGGCGACTCCAGGATGCTGGCCTTCTAGGCAGAGTTGCAAAGGAAAAGCCATATCTCAGACTGGCCAATAAAAAGAAAAGATTAAGATGGCCATAAGAACACAGACACTGGACAGAGGAAGATATGGCTTTTTCTACAGTGCAGACAAGAATAAGCACTTTGACACTTTGATGACAGCAGTAAAAATGTTTAATGTTTTTTGTGCGCTTGTGCCCTAAACAGCATGTGAGGCTGGCCTGTTTGGCCCAGGGTGTGAGGAGCAGTGTCGATGTAACCATGGGCCCGTGTGTCACCACGTCAGCGGAGTGTGTGTGTGTCCTCCTGGCTGGAGGGGACCTCTGTGTGACAGAGGTAAAATCAGATTACTGACCTTGTATCAGATAAGCCTTTTAGATCATGAGATTACATGGACAGGGGAGACCTTATCCTACATCAGCACTCCCACTCTGAGGATAGAACCTATTTATCACAAGGATCTGTAGATACTCTGAATATCTAGAACCTAATTAACACAAGGATCTGTAGATACTCTGAATATCTAGAACCTGTTGTCACGATTGTGTGTGTGGAAAGACCAAGACGCAGAGCAGGGATAGTAGTTCGACATCTTTATTTATTTATACTATGTAATAATATAATAAATTACTATGTATAAATAAAAACACAAATGACGAACTACAGAACAAGAACACGAATAGACTAAACGTCATGTACATCAACACAAACACGAAAGAACGGACGTAACAAAAGTGGCAAACTTACTTTCACCGTGACTCGCGAAATGATCGACAACGACCCACACCAGAGTGAAGGACAGACTAACATAGATAGATAGATAGATAGATAGATAGATAGATAGATAGATAGATAGATAGATAGATAGATAGATAGATAGATAGATAGATAGATAGATAGATAGATAGATAGATAGATAGATAGATAGATAGATAGATAGATAGATAGATAGATAGGTACTTTATTTCTGCCCCGGGGGGGAAATTTCATTGTCAAGCAGCTACAACAAAACACAGGCAGGTGCAAAATGCCACAACGAAAGTACACAAAAGACAGATACACGGTACATCATACATAGAGCGGCAGTATGACAAAGTATAGAAATACAAGATATCTGGAGTGCAAAAAAATAAAAGCTATAAAAGGACATTGCATAGTATGAGTGGTTGGCTGAATATGTACACTATACATTGGTGGATGTTGGATGGTTAACTATACTATACAGGTTGATGGCAGAGAAATACTTCAGTAGCTAAAAATGCGTATGATATGAGCGAGGGTAGTAATAGTTTACTTAATAGACAGACTGGGTAAATGAACAGGTAAGTGAACATTTTGCATGGTTAAATTAGCTGTACAGTTAGGTATACAGTTATATTTACAGATAAGTGAATACTTGCATGGTTACACAAACTGTACAGGTAAATGACAGGAAGAGGATCCCTAATTAGAGACAATGCTGTGCAGCTGCCTCTAATTAGGGATCCAACCCAAAACCCACACAGAAACAGAAAAGAAAGACACTGTCAGACTCTGACCATAACTACATAGAGAAGCAAATAGGCTTCTCTATGGCCAGAGCCTGACACCTGTTTATCACAAGGATCTGTAAATACTCTGAATATCTAGAACCTGTTTATTACAAGGATCTGTAAATACTCTGAATATCTAGAACCTGTTTATCACAAGGATCTGTATATACTCTGAATATCTAGAACCTGTTTATCACAAGGATCTGTATATACTCTGAATATCTAGAACCTGTTTATCACAAGGATCTGTATATACTCTGAATATCTAGAACCTGTTTATCACAAGGATCTGTATATACTCTGAATATCTAGAACCTGTTTATCACAAGGATCTGTATATACTCTGAATATATAGAACCTGTTTATCACAAGGATCTGTATATACTCTGAATATCTAGAACCTGTTTATCACAAGGATCTGTATATACTCTGAATATCTAGAACCTGTTTATCACAAGGATCTGTATATACTCTGAATATCTAGAACCTGTTTATCACAAGGATCTGTATATACTCTGAATATATAGAACCTGTTTATCACAAGGATCTGTATATACTCTGAATATCTAGAACCTGTTTATCACAAGGATCTGTATATACTCTGAATATCTAGAACCTGTTTATCACAAGGATCTGTATATACTCTGAATATCTAGAACCTGTTTATCACAAGGATCTGTATATACTCTGAATATCTAGAACCTGTTTATCACAAGGATCTGTATATACTGTAAACCATAAGCAACAGACCACATGCATTGACTTCATTGAATGTATGTGATTTTCACGTTCACCACAGCCTGTCTACCTGGCTCCTATGGGAAAGACTGTGTGCGACGCTGTAACTGTCCCCACGGCACTTCCTGCAACCACGTTTCCGGCGAGTGTGGCTGTCCACCTGGATTCACTGGCAACGGCTGTGAGCAGAGTGAGTGACTTGGGGCAGACGAAGGATAGTAAAGATATGTTGTATATTGTACTGTGTTGTATATTGTACTGTGTTGTATATTGTCCTGTGTTGTTTATTGTGTTGTATATTGTACTGTGTTGTGTATTGTACTGTGTTGTGTATTGTACTGTGTTGTATATTGTACTGTGTTGTATATTGTACTGTGTTGTATATTGTACTGTGTTGTATATTGTGTTGTGTTGTAAATTGTGTTGTGTTGTATATTGTACTGTGTTGTGTATTGTACTGTGTTGTATATTGCCCTGTGTTGTGTATTGTAATGTGTTGTATATTGTACTGTGTTTTATATTGTACTGTGTTTTATATTGTACTGTGTTTTATATTGTACTGTGTTGTATATTGTACTGTGTTGTATATTGTACTGTGTTGTATATTGTACCGTGTTGTATATTGCATTGGAATTTATATTTTACTGTGTTTTATATTGTACTGTGTTGTATATTGTACTGTGTTGTATATTGTACAGTGTTGTATATTATACTGTGTTGTATATTGTACTGTGTTTTATATTGTACTGTGTTGTATATTGTACAGTGTTGTATATTATACTGTGTTGTATATTCTACTGTGTTGTATATTGTACTGTGTTTTATATTGTACTGTGTTTTATATTGTAACACAATAATCAGCTCTACAATGATTTAAAGTGTGTGTTTCTGTGTGTCTTGTCAATAGGTGATTTATCAACCCAACAAGTTAGCAGTAGTTTGAGACGTTGTGGTGTGTCATGGTGTAAGTGGCTGTAGTCTAGAGGCCAGAGGGATAGCAGTAGCTAAGGGATGTGTCATGGTGTAAGTGGTGTAGAGTGAGCTGTAGTCTAGAGGCCAGAGGGATAGCAGTAACTAAGGGATGTGTCATGGTGTAAGTGGCTGTAGAGTGAGCTGTAGTCTAGAGGCCAGAGGGATAGCAGTAACTAAGGGATGTGTCATGGTGTAAGTGGCTGTAGAGTGATCTCTAGTCTAGAGGCCAGAGAGATAACAGTAACTGTAACGAATTACATGTTTGAATACTTCTGAAATTATTCCTTCCTTCCCTGGTTACTTGAGGTAAGCACCGATCTATAAGAATCTTTAAGTGATTCTTCAAGGAAGGACAGAAGGAGATGTTTCTGAAGTATTGGTAAAAGTGCCTATGAGGTCGATATGCAGTATATGTATTGGGGTTGCTGAATGAAACCATAGTAAATATACGTACAGGATGTTGTATGGCAGTCAACGTGTTTGCTGTGTTTCTCTGCCAGTATGCCAGCCTGGCACGTATGGGCTGAACTGCAACCAGGTGTGCCAGTGCTCTGGCACCAACCAGCTGTGCCACCCTGTCACCGGCCTCTGCTTCTGCGCCCCCGGTTACCAAGGTTACAGCTGTAATCAAGGCAAGCACCTCATGACACACATAAACGCACAGACACTCACTTCCTTAACCAATGTCACAAAGAAATGCCACTGTTGAAAGTTTAACTTACAACGGTCGTTGATGACCTGATCAGGAAACACTCTGACCTTAGTTATGACCTCACCGGATTAGAAACACTTTGATCTAATCAGAAGAAGTCCTGTTGGTGTTTGGCTTGACAGAGTGTGACATAGGACGGTACGGCCCAAACTGTGAGCGCCTGTGCCAGTGTAGGAATGCTGGTGTGTGCCAGACCACCACGGGCACCTGCCAGTGCATGTCTGGCTACATCGGAGCAGACTGCAACATCAGTGAGTGCCAGCGTGTGCCAGGGCGTGGGCATATCCATAGGCTACAGTTTGTTATTTACAAAGTATTTATTTTAACATAAAAAATGGTCATTGTCATTCATTTCTCATTCTATAACACAAGCACTACCAAGTAACGTTTTGTGTTCTCCTCCCTTTCTCCACTCTTGTCCTCTGGTTCTACCAGCATGCCCATCAGGACGTTATGGGCAGGACTGTGCCAGGGTGGCGCTGTGTGGGGCAGGGGCACGGAGTGACCCAGAGACGGGCAGGTGTGTGTGCAAGGCCGGCCAGCGGGGAGAAGACTGCGGACAGGGTAACACACATACACTAACACACACAGTTTATTCCTGTTCCACATTGAGTGTCATATGTAACAATCCATCCAGTCATGTTTTATTGACAGTCTATGGTGTGTGTGTTTCTGTGCTTGTGTGCGTGTGTGTGCCTGCGTGTGTGTGTTTCTCAGGTTGTGCCCAGGGTTGGTTTGGGGAGGACTGTGGCCAGCGCTGTAACTGCCGTAACGGCGGTGTGTGTGACCCGGTCTCTGGAGGCTGCACCTGCGGACTAGGCTGGACCGGACCCAACTGTGACGGAGGTGCCCTGACCAGACCTGGCTATAAAATACTATTCTAAATCTTTCAATTATTTTGAGCGTTTGTTTTAGCCTGCCTGGAGTGCCAGGTGTGCATGGTTTGCACTTTTGCTTCAATTCTACAGGTTACATTGCAACAGGCAACCTCAATCAAGCACAGACACATTATTTGAAATGATTTGAAATAGTATTTAAGCCCAGGTCGTGACAGCCATGTTGTGAATTGATGTGAAGACTCCATTTAAGTGCCTCATATCATGATGAGCCCACGTTCCACTGCTTACCCATTACAAGGTGTTGCTCTGTCATTCAGAATGCCCCTCAGGGAGTTACGGGGCCAACTGCAAACTGAGATGTGATTGTCATAACAATGGTACGTGCGACAGAGTGACGGGAGAGTGCCGGTGTGACCCGGGATACTACGGTCAGCTGTGTGAACACGGTAAGACGGGGCCGTTCAGTTACTGCTGCTTTGAGTGGATCAATGAATCATCAAATTGATCATGTGAAATAACTACATTTGAAGCCATCAATGTAGATAAAACAGTTAGTATCAAAGGTTAGGTTTGGTTAGGAGGGTTAGGAGGGTTAGGTGAGGTTAGGAGGTTTAGGTGAGGTTAGGAGGTTTAGGTGAGGTTAGGAGGGTTAGGAGGGTTAGGTGAGGTTAGGAGAGGTTAGGAGAGGTTAGGTGAGGTTAGGAGGGTTAGGTGAGGTTAGGGGGGTTAGGTGAGGTTAGGAGGGTTAGGTGAGGTTAGGTGGGTTAGGAGAGTTAGGTGAGGTTAGGAGGGTTAGGTGAGGTTAGGAGGGTTAGGAGGGTTAGGAGAGTTAGGTGAGGTTAGGAGGGTTAGGAGGGTTAGGAGAGTTAGGTGAGTTAGGTGAGGTTAGGAGGGTTAGGAGGGTTAGGAGGGTTAGGAGGGTTAGGTGAGGTTAGGAGGGTTAGGTGAGGTTAGGAGAGTTAGGTGAGGTTAGGAGGGTTAGGTGAGGTTAGGAGGGTTAGGTGAGGTTAGGAGGGTTAGGAGAGTTAGGTGCGGTTAGGAGAGTTAGGTGAGGTTAGGAGGGTTAGGTGAGGTTAGGAGGGTTAGGAGGGTTAGGTGAGGTTAGGAGGGTTAGGTGAGGTTAGGAGGGTTAGGTGAGGTTAGGAGGGTTAGGTGGGTTAGGTGAGGGTTAGGTGAGGTTAGGAGGGTTAGGTGAGGTTAGGAGGGTTATGTGAGGTTAGGAGGGTTAGGTGGGTTAGGTGAGGGTTAGGTGAGTTAGGAGGGTTAGGTGAGGTTAGGAGAGTTAGGTGAGGTTAGGAGGGTTAGGAGGGTTAGGTGAGGTTAGGAGGGTTAGGAGAGGTTAGGTGAGGTTAGGAGGGTTAGGTGAGGTTAGGTGAGGTTAGGAGGGTTAGGTGAGGTTAGGAGGGTTAGGTGAGGTTAGGAGGGTTAGGTGAGGTTAGGTGAGGTTAGGAGGGTTAGGTGAGGTTAGTAGGGTTAGGAGGGTTAGGAGGGTTAGGTGAGGTTAGGTGAGGTTAGGTGAGGTTAGGAGGGTTAGGAGGGTTAGGAGAGGTTAGGAGGGTTAGGTGAGGTTAGGAGGGTTAGGTGGGTTAGGTGAGGTTAGGAGGGTTAGGTGAGGTTAGGAGGGTTAGGTGAGGTTAGGAGGGTTAGGAGGGTTAGGTGAGGTTAGGAGGGTTAGGAGGGTTAGGTGAGGTTAGGAGGGTTAGGAGGGTTAGGTGACGTTAGGTGAGGTTAGGAGGGTTAGGTGAGGTTAGGAGGGTTAGGTGAGGAGGGTTAGGTGAGGTTAGGAGGGTTAGGTGAGGTTAGGAGGGTTAGGTGGGTTAGGTGAGGTTAGGTGAGGTTAGGAGGGTTAGGTGAGGTTAGGAGGGTTAGGTGAGGTTAGGGGGGTTAGGTGAGATTAGGAGGGTTAGGAGGGTTAGGTGAGGTTAGGAGGGTTAGGTGAGGTTAGGAGAGTTAGGCGAGGTTAGGAGGGTTAGGAGGGTTAGGTGAGGTTAGGAGGGTTAGGTGAGGTTAGGAGGGTTAGTAGAGTTAGGTGAGGTTAGGAGGGTTAGGTGAGGTTAGGAGGGTTAGGAGGGTTAGGAGAGTTAGGTGAGGTTAGGAGGGTTAGGAGGGTTAGGAGAGTTAGGTGAGGTTAGGAGGGTTAGGAGGGTTAGGTGAGGTTAGGAGGGTTAGGTGAGGTTAGGAGGGTTAGGTGAGGTTAGGAGTGTTAGGTGAGGTTAGGAGGGTTAGGTGAGGTTAGGAGGGTTAGGAGAGTTAGGTGAGGTTAGGAGGGTTAGGTGAGGTTAGGAGGGTTAGGTGAGGTTAGGAGGGTTAGGTGGGTTAGGTGAGGTTAGGTGAGGTTAGGAGGGTTAGGTGAGGTTAGGAGGGTTAGGTGAGGTTAGGGGGGTTAGGTGAGGTTAGGAGGGTTAGGAGGGTTAGGTGAGGTTAGGAGGGTTAGGTGAGTTTAGGAGGGTTAGGTGAGGTTAGGAGGGTTAGGAGGGTTAGGTGAGGTTAGGAGTGTTAGGTGAGGTTAGGAGGGTTAGGTGAGGTTAGGAGGGTTAGGAGAGTTAGGTGAGGTTAGGAGGGTTAGGTGAGGTTAGGAGGGTTAGGTGAGGTTAGGAGGGTTAGGTGGGTTAGGTGAGGTTAGGTGAGGTTAGGAGGGTTAGGTGAGGTTAGGAGGGTTAGGTGAGGTTAGGGGGGTTAGGTGAGGTTAGGAGGGTTAGGAGGGTTAGGTGAGGTTAGGAGGGTTAGGTGAGTTTAGGAGGGTTAGGTGAGGTTAGGAGGGTTAGGAGGGTTAGGTGAGGTTAGGAGGGTTAGGAGGGTTAGGTGAGGTTAGGAGGGTTAGGTGAGGTTAGGAGGGTTAGGAGGGTTAGGAAGGTTAGGTGGGGTTAGGAGGGTTAGGAGGGTTAGGTGAGGTTAGGAGGGTTAGGAGGGTTAGGTGAGGTTAGGTGAGGTTAGGAGGGTTAGGTGAGGTTAGGAGGGTTAGGTGAGGTTAGGAGGGTTAGGAGGGTTAGGAGGGTTAGGTGAGGTTAGGAGGGTTAGGAGGGTTAGGAGGGTTAGGAGAGGTTAGGTGAGGTTAGGAGGGTTAGGTGAGGTTAGGAGGGTTAGGTGAGATTAGGAGGGTTAGGTGAGGTTAGGTGAGGTTAGGAGGGTTAGGAGGGTTAGGTGAGGTTAGGAGGGTTAGGAGGGTTAGGTGAGGTTAGGAGGGTTAGGTGAGGTTAGGAGGGTTAGGTGAGGTTAGGAGGGTTAGGAGGGTTAGGTGAGGTTAGGTGAGGTTAGGAGGGTTAGGTGAGGTTAGGAGGGTTAGGAGGGTTAGGTGAGTTTAGGTGAGGTTAGGCGGGTTAGGGGGGTTAGGTGAGGTTAGGAGGGTTAGGTGGGTTAGGAGGGTTAGGAGGGTTAGGTGAGGTTAGGAGGGTTAGGTGAGGTTAGGAGGGTTAGGTGAGGTTAGGTGAGGTTAAGAGGGTTAGGTGAGGTTAGGAGGGTTAGGTGAGGTTAGGAGGGTTAGGTGAGGTTAGGAGGGTTAGGTGAGGTTAGGTGAGGTTATGAGGGTTAGGTGAGGTTAGGAGGGTTAGGTGAGGTTAGGAGGGTTAGGTGGGTTAGGTGAGGTTAGGAGGGTTAGGAGGGTTAGGTGAAGTTAGGAGGTGAGGTTAGGAGGGTTAGGTGAGGTTAGGAGGGTTAGGTGAGGTTAGGAGGTGAGGTTAGGTGAGGTTAGGAGGTGAGGTTAGGAGGGTTAGGTGAGGTTAGGAGGGTTAGGTGAGAGAGTGAGAAACAACGTAAGAAAGCTATTCTAGGCTCTTTCTGATGTTCTAATGTTTTACCATCCTAACTTTCTGTTCTATGTTCTGTCAGCCTGCCCGCCTGGTTTCCATGGCCACCGCTGTCAGCTCCAGTGTAAGTGTCGAGGCCACGCCTCCTGTGACCCAAGCACAGGGCACTGTCTCTGCCCTCCTGGTTACCATGGATACCGCTGTGAGAAAGGTGAGAAGCAGTTTAACTGTAGCTGAGATTTAGTAAATACAATTGCCTAATTATGTGGTTGTAACTGCCGATAAAGTGTTACACGCCCCAGTCATCATTACAGCTAAGATGTCTCCTGTCATAGTCTTTTCCCTACAATGATGAAGGCTGAGGGCTACTTTCCATTCTCATATCCATGTGTACCCGTCTGAAAGTTCCCCCTCCCCTCCCTCTTGTTCCGTCACAGAGTGTGAGCAGCGTCGTTTCGGGGTGGGCTGCACCCAGTCATGTGACTGCGAAGGGGACACCCCATGTGACCCCATGACCGGCCGTTGCCTGTGCCCCCCAGGGAGGATGGGCACGCGTTGTGACACAAGTACTCGTTTGCTTCTTTTGATTTATCTAATATCTAAGAAGTATGATTCATCAACATCCGTTTTCTCAAATGACTATGAGGTGAATCCCAGCTTCCACTTAAGTCAAATTTTCACTTAGTCGCCCGTTAGTATCAATGCAGTTAGACTTTAGTCTAAGTAAGGATTCACCCCTATAGGCCTAACAGCACCATCATCTTAAAGTGTTGTCACAATTCTTCTTTTCCTGTATGGGCTTTGTCCAGATTGTCCAGTGGACCACTACGGCCCGGATTGTTCTGAGAGCTGTGAGTGCAGGAACACGGCGTTGTGTGACCCACGGAACGGCCGCTGCACCTGTCTGCAAGGTTGGATAGGACCCACCTGTCAGGAAGGTTGGATAGGACCCACCTGTCAGGAAGGTAAGTGTAATGATATGGAAGAGCGGACAGAGCAGGAATCGTAGAATGGACACAAACCTTCTTGAGATGGGATAAAGGGCAGACATTTTGGTCAGGTAGTTGGTCATCTATGCGCTGACAGTGCTGTGATAAGATTGTGTAAAATAATGAATTTGAAGAATGTATCTGCACCGTGTGTTAGCTAGCTAGCCAGCCAGTTTTAGAGGAATGATTCCATAAATGTTTCTAATGAAATGCCAATATGCTAACATTAGCATATTGTGAGGTTAGGAGAGTTAGGTGAGGTTAGGAGAGTTAGGTGAGGTTAGGAGAGTTAGGAGAGTTAGGTGAGGTTAGGAGAGTTAGGTTCCCTCATCAACTCATCCCTGACCACTGGATGCAACCCCTCTGACTTCCAAATGGCCAGAGTCGCTCTCCTCCTCAAGAAACTCATCTGACGTCAAAAACTACAGACCAGTTTCCCTTCTTTCTTTTCTTTCCAAAACACATGAGCTTGTTTCTCTGGTGAACTCTCTCATTATCTCTCTCAGAACCATCTTTTTGACCCAAACCAGTCAGGCTTCAAGACAGGTCACTCAACCGAGACTGCTCTTCTCTGTGTGACAAAAATGACTCTCTCTCCTCTGTTCTCATCCTCCTAGATCTATCCTCTGCCTTCCACACCGTGAACCATCAGATCCTCCTCTCCACCCTCTCAGGGCTGGGCGTCTCAGGCTCTCCACCCTCTCAGGGCTGGGCGTCTCAGGCTCTCCACCCTCTCAGGGCTGGGCGTCTCAGGCTCTCCACCCTCTCAGGGCTGGGCGTCTCAGGCTCTCCACCCTCTCAGGGCTGGGCGTCTCAGGCTCTCCACCCTCTCAGGGCTGGGCGTCTCAGGCTCTCCACCCTCTCAGGGCTGGGCGTCTCAGGCTCTCCACCCTCTCAGGGCTGGGCGTCTCAGGCTCTGCACCCTCTCAGGGCTGGGCGTCTCAGGCTCTCCACCCTCTCAGGGCTGGGCGTCTCAGGCTCTCCACCCTCTCAGGGCTGGGCGTCTCAGGCTCTGCACTCTTGGATTGCATCCTACCTGGCAGGCCGCTCCTACCAGGTTACGTGGAGAGGAGCTGTGTCTGCACCACGTACTCTCACTACTGGTGTCCCCCAGGGTTGGGTCCTTCTGACACCCAGGTGGAGACACGCATCTCTGCATGCCTGGTAGATATCTCAGCTTGGATACCGGCCCACCACCTCAAGCTCAACCTCGATAAGAAGGAGCAGCTCTTCCTCTCGGGGAAGGCCTGCCCGCGTTTAAAGACCTCTCCATCACGGTTGACAACTCCCTCCCTGTCAGGTTCTGACTGAGGCCAGGTCTCTGGCTCCCTCTAGGGGGAGCTGTAGGGTTCTGACTGAGGCCAGGTCTCTGGCTCCCTCTAGGGGGAGCTCTAGGGTTCTGACTGAGGCCAGGTCTCTGGCTCCCTCTAGGGGGAGCTCTAGGGTTCTGACTGAGGCCAGGTCTCTGGCTCCCTCTAGGGGGAGCTGTAGGGTTCTGACTGAGGCCAGGTCTCTGGCTCCCTCTAGGGGGAGCTGTAGGGTTCTGACTGAGGCCAGGTCTCTGACTCCCTCTAGGGGGAGCTGTAGGGCCACAATTGGGACCTGACAATAGACTGGGGTGTTTTCTGTTTTAGTTCATTTCAATCCCCAATTAGAGGCAGCTGTCTGGAGTTGTCTCTAATTGGGGAATCTATGTATGTTCCACTGTTTTCCACCTGGGTGTGGATTCTTGTGTTGTTCCTTGTTTGTGGTCATGCCAGGTCAGGTCAGGTCATGCCAGGTCAAGGTCGCTACCTCTCCTTTGTTTCGGTTTCTGTGCCTCGTTCCCTACTCATGCACCGTGACGGAAGAATCCACCACCACGGGACTAAGCAGGGTTGGACATTGGGGGATATCCTCCACGGTATGGGGAAAATTACAGAGGAGGACTTCCTTCATTATAGAGCTCAGGAGGAGGGCTGGGGTCCGGATCAGCAGCACCGTCGGCGGCCCAAGAGGTCGGCCCAGCCTGGAGCCCCGAACTTATCCAGAACACTGCAGCCTGCAACCTTCACAAGTTCTCCCATATCACCCGCTCCTCCGCACAATCCACTGGCTTCCAGTCAAGGCTTGCATCCACTACAATACCATGGTGCTTGCCTACGGAGCAGCAAGAGGAACTGTCCCTCCCTACCTTCAGGCTATGCTCCAACCCTATATCCCAACCAGAGTACTCTGTTCTGCCACCTTAGGTCTCTAGGTCCTCCCATCCCTACAGGAGGGCAGCTCCCTTTCAGCCCAGTCCAAGCTCTTCTCTGTCCTGGCACCCCAATGGTGGAACCAGCTTCCCCCTGAAGCTAGGATAGCACAGTCCCTTCCCATCTTCCGAAAGCACCTGAAACCCTTCAAAAACGTTCTTGGTCCAGCACTTTCACTTGAAACCCCCTCTTTCTAACTCTGACTGAAGCTACTTTATTGAGGAAAAGTGTACTTACTATGCTTGGGATATGTGGTTGTCCCACCTAGCTACACTACATGACCAAAAGTATGTGGACACCTGCTAGTCGAACATCGCATTCCAAAATCATGGCCTTTAATATGGAGTTGGTCTCCCCTTTGCTGCCATAACAGCCTCCACTTTTCTGGGACATTGCTGCGGGGACTTGCTTCCATTCTGCCTCAAAAGCATTAGTGAGGTCGAGCACTAATGTTGGGCGATTAGGCCTGGCTCGCAGTCGGTGTTCCAATTCATCCCAAAGCTGGGATTGAGGTCAGGGCTCTGTGCAGGCCAGTAAAGTTCTTACACACCGATCTCAACAAACCATTTCTGTCTGGACTTTGCTTTGTGATACGGGGGCATTGTCATGCTGAAACAGGAAAGGGCCTACCCCAAACTGTTGCCACAGAGTTGGAAGCACAGATTCGTCTAGAATGTAGCGTTAAGGTTTCTCTTCACTGGAACAGCCCCAGACCATTATTCCTCCTCCACCAAACTTTACAGTAGGCACTATGCATTGGGGTAGGTAAGCATTCTCCTGGCATCCGCCAAACCCAGATTAGTCCGTCGGACTGCTAGATGGTGAAGCGTGATTCATCACTCTAGGAAAAACACTTTTCCACTACTCCAGAGTCCAATGGCAGCGAACTTTACATCACTCCAGCCGCCACTTGGCATTGGGTATGGTGATTTTAGGCTTGTGTGTAGCTATTTCGGCCACGGAAATCCATTTCATGAAGCTCCCGACGAACAGTTGTTGTGCTGCCATTGCTTCCAGAGGCATTTTGGAACTCGGTAGTGAGTGTTGCAACCGAGGACAGATTATTTTAATTCACTTCAGCACTCCTGTTCTGTGAGCTTATGTGGCCGACCACTTCGCGGCTGAGCCATTGTTGCTCCTAGATGTTTCCACTTCACAATAACAGCACTTACAGTTGAACAGGGTATACATTTGACTAACTGACTTGTTGGAAAGGTGGCATCCTATGACTGTGACACGTTGAAAGTCACTGAGCTCTTCAGTAAGGCCGTTTTACTGCCAATGTTTGTCTATGGAGATTACATGGCTGTGTGCTCAATTTTATACACCTGTCAGCATCGGGTGTGGCTGAAATAGCCTAATCCACATACTTTTGTATCTTAAGATGAATCCACTAATTGTAAGTCACTCTGAATAAGAGTGTCTTGCTAAATTACTAAAATGCTAAATGTAAATTATAAGACTTAGACAAGTTGTAAATGCAGCAAGTACTTATATTGTATCATATAATAACAATGACAGCTTTCCAAGAAAACAGAAACTGAGACATTTAGGGTCTGTTTACAGACAGTATATGTTATTATATGGCACTGGATTCCCACAGCAAGATGACCATGAGCTACATCTTTGCAGTGAGAATGAGAGACAAAGAAAACATGGTGGTTTATATGGTGCCTGTTACACACGATGCCCCAACATCTGGCAACCGTTAACAAAGAACCAGCTCCAGCTCAGATGATCTTAGATAACCCCGATACTGACATTATGTTTACCAAACACATTCCAAGATACGACCCTTGGTCCTCTCTCAGACATCCTGTGTCCCTCAACAAAGGAGCCCCCAATTCAGAGTAGACACTCTGGTACCAAAAATGACAGGTTTGCTAAATTACAATCTATTAACCTGTGCCCTCAGGCTTCCATGACCCCTAATTCATTTCCTACATCAGTAAAATCACAGATCTGTCTCTACTGCCATCCATTCCAGTTAGACTGGTTTGGAATTCTCCCTGGCCAATATGGCTGCCATTTTAACCCCATTCTGGAACGTCGAGGGTTTATGACATCATAGCCCCTCTAGTCATTTAATGGGATCTCTACGGCAGGCAGGGGTAGATGGAGCAGAGCATTAGCACAGAGTACAGTAGTACATCATGCTACACTAAGACCTGCATAAACTAGGAGAAATATCCCCAGTGCTATATAAACTAAATAACATGTAAGCAAACTTGTTAACACACTTTACAGTAAATCAAAAACACAAACTAGAGGTAACAGAGAGAAATAGATCAATAAAATAAAACCCAAACAAAACAGACAGTGAAAGCTGTTTTATAGGAACTCCGTCTAAAGCAAGAGTGCTCTCTCTTCTCTCTCTGTCTTCTCGTCTGCAGGAGGGTCCCTCACGTCTCCACAGCTGGACAACAGAAATCAAGAAAAGAATCAGTCACACACTGTCCCAGTATAGCACCCCCTACTGGCTGACCCCCAGCCTCATACACTGTGGCCTACTGGTCCCCTGGAGAGATCACAGAGATAAACACTGAAACTAAAGGCCTCTCAAAACAACAACAGACTGTTTTGTACAGAGATGGAGGTGCTATGGCCGGGCCTTGATGAATTAAGGAGACATCTGATCTGGAGAGTTGTCTAATCGCAGACATTGGAGACACATGACATCACAGGGTTGGTTGACTGCCCTATAATTCATGTTCCAGGGTTGACTCTTAAAGGTCTCGAGAGTTAACAGACACTGGGGTATTTGTCTTGCCTGCTCTGGATTAGAGGACATTTCTGGGTCAAATTCCAAAAAGGATAAAGTCATGTGAGGTTTGCAGTATTATTTACCGTAAAATGCAGTACAGTTGTTGAATATCATGTACCATGCTTAACAGTTGTGTATTTGTGTGTACATTGCGTGTATGTTGTGTGTATGTAAATGTGTTCACGTCTACAATACAGTCATGCTGTAGGTATACTCTCACAATATGGTAGTACCTCATTGGAAGGAGTTTTTTTACATTGAGATTTGCTTTACGTTCAGAGCATTGTTTTGTTGTCGTTGAGAAATAGAATGGAAGTCCTGCTTATTGGCTTCTCCAAAAACAATAGGCTACTCACACGCACGGTCCTTTTTAAAATTCTTTGCAGCCACCAATGCACTACTACAGTTGATTTATAGACAACGATTCAGGATCATTTTGATCTGAATGAAATGCTCTACAGTATTTGGAAAACTAGCAGCAAGTGGTGACGACTTGCACAGTCATGCACACAGGTCAATATGCTCTACTCTATACACCTTATTTTACACGTATGTAGCTACTGTATGAAGTGACAGCTTCTCAGAGAAATGGAGGGAAGAATGTTGTAGTTTTCAATAAAAAAAAAATGATTATGTGTGCTGCAAAACATAACGTTAGACCGCATTTAGTAATTAGACTGTATTTGTTACATATTTAGCAAATGTTAGCCGAGGGTAAAGAGGCTAGTCATATGTCAAACTCTACAGATGCTATACATTTACCTAGCCTGATCCCAGATATGTATGTACATTAGGAAACATTATACTGTATGGTGTAGGAGTCATGGTTTGTGGTTTGTGTGATCAAACTGCATAGTCAAGTCAAGCATGAAGTCAAGATGTTGTGCATTCCTCCCTGCATAAGTCTCTGTCAGCATCTTCTGGTGGCTCTCCACATTACATATTGAGGGCTTACACCATTTTAAAGTAGTCAATTGGGTTGGGAGAGATCAGACAAAGATCAAAGCACTGTCTTCTTTTTCAAATTGGATTGTGAATGGTTAGGAAATGTCTTTAAGCTATATCACCGCCATCTAGTGGCCAGCCTAAATTAATGATACTCCACATTTGGTTCAGGATAGCTTTAGGCTTTTTTAAAATACAAAATGGTCTACTTTAGAATGGAGATAGCCTCAGTGGCGCTGCCCATGCTGTGACAGATGCCATGGGGTGCTGCTAATAGGCCTATTCTACTATTACCCCTACAACACGACATCCTACTCAAAAGAAGACAACCTTGTAGGGTGTCCACCCACTCTGCCTGCTTTGGTGATATTTCATGTCCATATGTTACAAAATGCATTCTCAAGTTTCAAGTTGTAATGTCACACGCAGAAGAACAGTGAAATGTCTTGCAAACTCAAAACCCAACAATGCAGTAATAAATAAGAATGCATTACTAGAAAAAACACCAGAAATAAGAAGAAATATGAAGTACACAATACAGTAAGTAAGTAAGCAAGCAGACTATACACAGGAAATACTTCAGTCAGTTCCAATACCATATTTACAAAGATACTGGAGTGATGGAGGTAGTGGTCCAGCGACTAGGAAACAGGATATAAGATAAACAGAGTAGCAGCAGCTTACATGCGAGTGGGTGTGAGGGTGTGTAGAGACAATATAATGTATGTGTATATTATGTGAGTGTGTGTGAGGGTGTGTAGAGTCAGTATAATGTATGTGTATATTATGTGAGTGGGTGTGAGGGTGTGTAGAGACAATATAATGTATGTGTATATTATGTGAGTGGGTGTGAGGGTGTGTAGAGTCAGTATAATGTATGTGTATATTATGTGAGTGGGTGTGAGGGTGTCAGACTTGATGCACCGGTACATCTTGCTGTACGACAGCAGAGAGAAGTTGTCTTTGATGAGGCACTGTGGTGAGTACAAAACTGTGACAGTGCGAGGGTGGTGAGCATAAAAACTGTGACGGTGTGAGGGTGGTGAGAACGAGGAGGCTGAAAAGAAAGGAGAACAATACAGAAGGAAGTCAATGTTTTGGTTTTTGAGGAGAAGCTCAGGAACAATAATACACACTAACAACACAGGGAGGAGAACATATCAAGGGTGTGGAATCGTGTGTGTGTGTGTGTGTGGAAGCAGGGGATGGGTATCAGGTGTGTGTGTGTGTGTGTGTGTGTGTGTGTGTGTGTGTGTGTGTGTGTGTGTGTGTGTGTGTGTGTGTGTGTGTGTGTGTGTGTGTGTGTGTGTGTGTGTGGAAGCAGGGGATGGGTATCAGGTGTGTGTGTGTGTGTGTGTGTGTGTGTGTGTGTGTGTGTGTGTGTGTGTGTGTGTGTGTGTGGAATCAGGGGATGGGTATCAGGTGTGTGTGTGTGTGTGTGTGTGTGTGTGTGTGTGTGTGTGTGTGTGTGTGTGTGTGTGTGTGTGTGTGTGTGTGTGTGTGTGTGTGTGTGTGTGTGGAAGCTGGGGATGGGTATCAGGTGTGTGTGTGTGTGTGTGTGTGTGTGTGTGTGTGTGTGGAAGCAGGGGATGGGTATCAGGTGTGTGTGTGTGTGTGTGTGTGTGTGTGTGTGTGTGTGTGTGTGTGTGTGTGTGTGTGTGTGTGGAAGCAGGGGATGGGTATCAGGTGTGTGTGTGTGTGTGTGTGTGTGTGTGTGTGTGTGTGTGTGTGTGTGTGTGTGTGTGTGTGTGTGTGTGTGTGTGTGTGGAAGCAGGGGATGGGTATCAGGTGTGTGTGTGTGTGTGTGTGTGTGGAAGCTGGGGTTGGGTATCAGGTGTGTGTGTGTGTGTGTGTGGAAGCTGGGGATGGGCATCAGGTGTGTGTGTGTGTGTGTGTGTGTGTGTGTGTGTGTGTGTGTGTGTGTGTGTGTGTGTGTGTGTGTGTGTGTGGAAGCTGGGGTTGGGTATCAGGTGTGTGTGTGTGTGTGTGTGGAAGCTGGGGATGGGCATCAGGTGTGTGGCAGTGTGGCTGCCATCATACTCATGCCGGGGTTAGTATGCCGGCGAGCCAGAGCGCTGGGGCGGGAGGGGCACCATGGATGTCTCACCTTCATGGCTATAGGACCCTTTACCTACAAACAGAGAGACAGAGCGTCGTATAAGGTTCATTCCACAATTTGAGCCACACAAAAGTACGTAGAAATACGTAGAAACCGTTGCTGCCTTTGCATAGTTTTTATAAAGTCTTTAATGGTCTTTTGGCTTTCAGTGAGTAGGAATGACGTTTCCAGTGGGTCCACAGTACTCAGCCCCCCCCACCCCCCCCCCCACCCCCCCTTATAGAGGACAAATAAGGTTCTAGGTATCCTGGTCTTTGTCAAGGCTGGGAGACTTGTACCTGTTGTGAATGGTCATGCCATCACCTGAGAAAAAGCATCATACATTTTCAGTCATAATTTGACTCACCGGGTGCCATATTAAGCCTTGTATATATATACACCTTGCCCTTACATACCAGTTTTTTTTTTTTGTATTCATATGTCTGTTATCCACCCACTGTGTCCGCATTGTGACCAGATTTCCTGATCCTTCTATACTGTATTTGACAGATATTCTTTCAAAATAATATGTATGTATTTATTTTAAGACATACTGATGACATAATTCAATGGTGCCACCTGTTAATGATTTTAGAGAGCAGGAAAATAAGGATTCCATTGTCCAGATCCAGCAGCGAGCAATAGGCGTTTTCATCCTCAAAGTCCTCCATATCCACTTTCAGCTCATAACTTACTTCATAAGTAAGCCTGAATAGATTCTCCAACCCTGGAACGGCAGAAGAAAATAACCATTACAAATCACCTATTCCCTCAACCAATCAGTCATCAATCAACAAATGAATCCATCAATCCCAAAGTTGATATTTGTTGTATATCATCAGTAATATACACTGAGACAAAACATTCCTTGACAGACTGACCAGGTGAATCCAGGTGAAAGCTATGATCCCTTATTGATGTCACTTCAATCAGTGTAGATGAAGGGGAGGAGACAGGTCAAAAAATGACTTTTAAGCCTTGAAACAATTGAGACATGGATTGTGTAGGTGTGCCATTCAGAGGGTGAATGGGCAAGACAACATATTTAAGTGCCTTTGAACGGGGTATGGTAGTAGGTGCCAGGCGCAACGGTTTGAGTGTGTCAAGAACTGCAACGCTGCTGGGTTTTTCATTCTCAACAGTTTCCCCGGTGTATCAAGAATGGTCCGCCACCCAAAGGACATCCTGGCATCTTGACGCAACTGTGAGAAGCATCCCAGTGGAACACTTTCTACACCTTGTAGAGTCCATCTCCTGATGAATTGAGGCCCTTTCTGAGGGTAAAAGGGGGTTCAACTCAATATTAGTGTTTCTAATGTTTTGTGTACATACAGCCTATATAAACTTCACACATATCACTCTTACAGTCCACTTATGACTTTAACAGTCTCTTACCAAGCCAGTACTCTCCATTAGGATTCCCAATGCTTTTCTTGTACTCATTTCAGGGTCTGTAGACATTCACAGTACCATCCACCCTCCTCTGAAACACCTGAGAAAGAGACATTCACAGTGCCATCCACCCTCCTCTGGAACACCTGAGAAAGAGACATTCACAGTGCCATCCACCCTCCTCTGGAACACCTGAGAAAGAGACATTCACAGTGCCATCCACCCTCCTCTGGAACACCTGAGAAAGAGATATTCACAGTGCCATCCACCCTCCTCTGGAACACCTGAGAAAGAGACATTCACAGTGCCATCCACCCTCCTCTGGAACACCTGAGAAAGAGACATTCACAGTGCCATCCACCCTCCTCTGGAACACCTGAGAAAGAGACATTCACAGTACCATCCACCCTCCTCTGGAACACCTGAGAAAGAGACATCCACAGTACCATCCACCCTCCTCTGGAACACCTGAGAAAGAGACATCCACAGTACCATCCACCCTCCTCTGGAACACCTGAGAAAGAGACATTCACAGTGCCATCCACCCTCCTCTGGAACACCTGAGAAAGAGACATTCACAGTACCATCCACCCTCCTCTGGAACACCTGAGAAAGAGACATTCACAGTACCATCCACCCTCCTCTGGAACACCTGCGAAAGAGAAGGATTAGTAAGAGAAAGAGAGAGGATGGGAATGATCATGTTATTAATATTATTTTGTTGCTGGGGTGTATTCACCAGTTGCACAACGTAGAAAAGTGTTTTGTACCGTAGCAATACACCCTGGTGTTACTGTTGACAATTCAACCTATTTTCTTCTTCAAGGTATCGTTTCAGTACTCACTGTATCACCGCATCACTAGTTGGTTAGGTCATCTTTAGAGCCCATGTCCTGGTACACCTGTACAGGTGATGAGTCTCGTCCTGCAGGGTAGATGGTGTACACCACAGGAGGCTGGTGGCACCTTAACTGGGGAGAACAGGCTCATTCTAATGACTGGAACAGAATCAGTGGAACGGTATCAAACACATCAAACATGGTTTCCAGGTGTTTGATGCCATTCCATCGCTCCGTTCCGGACATTATTATGAGCCGTCCTCCCCTTAGCAGCCTCCTGAGGTGGACACCCCGCTGGAATTCAAGCCATTCTTGTGCTTCAAATAAAGGCCTAGTTAAGCTGCAGCTGGCCCAGAATGTTTAGCTCTTCATTGTAATCAGAGGGCTGATATTAATACTATGCATGCCAGTATCTCTTGGCTAAGAGTTGAGGAGAGACTGACAGCATCACTTCTTCTTTTTATAACAAACATTAATGTGTTGAAAATCCCAGATTGTTTTCATAGTCAATTTACACACAGCACTGACACACACACCTATCCCACCAGACATGCCACCAGGGGTCTTTTCACACTGACCCCACCAGACATGCCACCAGGGGTCTCTTCACACTGACCCCACCAGACATGCCACCAGGGGTATTGTCACAGTCCCCAGGTCCAGAACAACTTCAAGGAAACATACAGTATTATACAGAGCCATGAGTGTATGGAACTCCCTTCCATGTTATAAAGCACAAGTGAACAGCAAACCTGGTTCCAAACAACATAAAGCAACACCTCACAGCACACCACCTCCCCCATGTGACCCCATGTGACCCCATGTGCATTCGGAAAGTATTCAGACCACTTCCCTTTTTCCACATTTTGTTATGATACAGCCTTATTCTAAAATGTAAAAAACCAAAACATTTCCTCATTAATCTACACACAACACCCCATAATGACAAAAACATTTTTTTTGCAAATGTATAACAAAAAAAAAACAGATACCTTATTTATATAAGTATTAAGACCCTTGACTATGAGACTCGAAATTGAGCTCAGGTGCATCCTGTTTCCATTGATCATCCTTGAGATGTTTCTACAACTTGATTGGAGTCCACCTGTGGTAAATTCAATTGATTGGACATGATTTGGAAAGACACACTCTTGGGACTTGATAAGGGAGGTGACCAAGAACCTGATGGTCACTCTGACAGAGCTCCAGAGTTCCTCTGTGGAGATGTGAGAACCTTCCAGAAGGACAACCATCTCTGCAGCACTCCACCAATTAGGCCTTTATGGTAGAGTGGCCAGACGGAAACCACTCCTCAGTAAAAGTAAAACATGACAGCCCGCTTGGAGTTTGCCAAAAGGCACCTAAAGACTCTCAGACCATGAGAAACAAGATTCCCTGGTCTGATGAAACCAAGATTGAACTCTTTGGCCTGAATGCCAAGCGTCACGTCTGGAGGAAACCTGGCACCATCCCTACGGTGAAGCATGGTGGTGGCAGCATCATACTGTGGGGATGTTTTTCAGCGGCAGGGACTGGGAGAGTAGTCAGGATCGAGGGAAAGATGAATGGAGCAAAGTACAGAGAGATCCTTGATGAAAACCTGCTCTAGAGCACTTTGGACCTCAGACTGGGGCGAAGGTTCACTTTCCAATGACCCTAAGCACACAGCCAAGACCATGCAGGAGTGGCCAGAGCCCAGACTTGAACCTGAAAATAGCTGTGCAGCGATGCTCCCCATCCAACCTGACAGAGCTTGAGAGGATCTGCAGAGAAGAATGGTAGAAACTCCCCAAATACAGGTTCCAAGCTTGTAGAGTCATATTCAAGAAGACTCGAGGCTGTAATCGCTGCCAAAGGTGCTTCAACAAAGTACTGAGTAAAGGGTCTGAATACTTATGTAATGTGATATTTCAGTTGTTGTTGTTTTTTGTATAAATTTGAAAGCATTTAAAAAAAAACTGTATTTGTATTGACATTATGGGGAATTGTGTGTAGATTGATGAGGGATTAAATAAAACAAATTATATAATATAAAATAAGGCTGTAATGTAACAAAATGTGGAAAAAGTCAAGGGGTCTGACTATTTTCTGAATGCACTGTATGTACTGACATTTACGTATAACTGATAGATGCACACTACATGTTAATGTTTTTAAATGTATGTAAATTGTAAAGTATTTTGTCTGTAATATCTTTCTCGTTATATGTCGGACCCCAGTATACCGTCTATCATTATGGTTGTCACGGTGAGTGTTGAGGGAACGAGGCGCAGAGCGAGAGAACGGTGCAAACATATTTTATTTAAGGCGCGGGCTCCCGACCACGATGTTCCCCCCAATCAAAAAACACAAAAACCAGGGGGGAAAGGGCGTGGAGGCCCCTGGCCGCTGGAGGCGCCGGGCTGTGGGCCGTCGCTGGAGGCTCCAGGCTGTGGGCCGTCGCTGGAGGCTCCGGGCTGTGGACCGTCGCTAGAGGCTCCGGGCAGTGGAGGCGCACCAGTGGTCTGTTGCGTGGAGCCGGCACTGGAGACGTCGGGCTAGTCACACGCACTGGAGCTCTGGTGCGAGGAGCAGGCATGGGCCGTACCTGACTGTGGAGGTGAACCGGTGGTCTGGGGTAAGGAGCAGGCATGGGAGATGTCGGTCTGGACCCTCGACCGGGAGACAAATCGAGTTTTGAAGCCGGATCGGCTGCCATGCCCAGCCCAGGCAGCGGTGTAGCTGACAATTCCAGCTGTTTAATCGACCTGGCTGCCTGTCCCGGACTGGACACAGGACTAGCGGGGAGCTCCGGCTCTTCCTCCTTCTTCTCCTCGGGAAAGAGGTGAGCCAGACACTCCTTCCAGATAGCCAATCTGGCCTCAAAACTCTCCGCCTCCTCGATCGTGAGGGTTGGGCTCGGTCAAGCGAGGAAGGGCCACCCAGGCTCTCCACAACTTTGCCTGTTCTTCCTTCGACCGATCGAAAAACCCCTCTGGCGTCTTACTGTTTTCGGCCGTCGGAGGCGGAAGTGGTGGGAGCTGATCTTCCAACCTGGGGTGCTGACCGACAGTTGGTCGCGTGGAGCTGGTACTGAGGTCTATGGGCTGGGAACACGCACTGGATCTCCGGTGCGGGAAGCTGCCGCTGGACGTACCGGGCTGAGGAGGCACGTTTGTCGGATAGGCCGGGAGCGCGCTGGAGATCTGGTACTGGGGCCGGAGACCGAACGCATCCTCTCGTCGTCCTCTTCGGGCCACCCGTAATACCTCCTCAGCCTCTTCTCCTCCTCCGTGTCCCTGGCGTCCCAAGGACCCCCCCCCCCCCCCCCCCCACTGTCAATATCGGGGACCTTTCGGGGCTGTCCACGGTCGGTCCTTCCTCTCCTCGAACTCCGATGCTGGTCCAGCCACGAGCTCCTCTTCTCATGCAGGCGTCGAGAAGCCCCAGATGCTCTCTACCACCAGTGGCTCTGCTGCCTCCACAGTCCTCTCTCCCCGACGTCTCCGCTGATTACGCCAGTACCCTCCACGCTCCTCTGCGAAGCCCGTAGTATCGAATGCCCGATACTCCTCTTCTTTCTCTCGTTGCGGGTTCCCATGGTGGTGGATCATTCTGTCACGGTGAGTGTCGAGGGAACGAGGCGCAGAGCGAGAGAACGGTGCAAACACGTTTTATTTAAATAATAAAGCTGTCAAAACAACAAACGTACTATACCGTGACGTTGAGTGCAGATGAACAAACACACAAACAATGATCCACACGCAGGTGGATGTGCAGTGCACTTAAGTAGAATCCCCAATTAGAGACAACTCAAGACAGCTGTCTCTAATTGGGGATCACCAACAACCCAACCCTGGGTGTCAGGACCTGACTGTGGCCATCCCACTCCCCCTAGAGGGAGTCAGGGACCTGAACTCAGTCAGGCCCTTACAATGGTCAACAATGGTCGCTGCATAACAAGATGGATGAGCTTGAGGGTCTTGTCCGTGGACAAACAGACTACCGGGAAAATAGCCTATTGTGTTTTACCAAGACATGGCTGAATGATAACATCCCCATAGAGAACGTCACTATCGGCGGTTTCCAGACCATCAGAGCGGACAGGGATAGCGCTTCTTCTGGTAAGGGTAAGGGAGGGTGTAGAGAGAGACTAGGACGCAGTGCAGGTATTGGAGTTCGACATTTTATTTATACTATGTATAAATCCATGTACGAACTGACAAAACCAACAAACAAAACACGATGATACAAAAGTAACGTAACAAGCACGATGTACACAAACTGAAACACACTTACTGTGACCGTGACTTTGGAAGTATAATGACCCACACACAGGTGGCTCTGAGTGGTGCCTAAATGCAATCCCCAATCAGAGACAACCTTGTACAGCTGTCTCTGATTGAGGATCATACCTCCCCTAGGATCATACCTCCCCCAAAAATGTATACACTATACTAGGGGGGAAAGGGCGGAGTACTGGGGCGGTTGCTGGTGGAGGCTCCGGACCCGGCCTCCCTCAGCGTTGCACGCCCGGTCCGGTCCGGACCCCAGCGCGGTGATTTCCCCCTCCGTACTCCCCCGAAGCACCAAGTCCTGTCTGGACCCTGGTTTGGGAGCCCCCGACCCTGGAGCGGTACAAACGACCGGACCCGGACTGGGTACCGGTGTGGCAGGTGGTTCTGGCTCTAGAGCTGGGCAGACGTCCGGACCCCGACTGGGCACCGGTGGAGCGGACTGCTCGGGCATGGGAATGGAGCAGACGACCGGCCCCGGACTGGGCACCGGTGGAGCGGATTGCCCTGGCATGGGATTGGTGCTGACGACCGGCCCCGGACTGGACCCCGGTGGAGCGGACTGCTCCGGCATGGGAGTGAAGTAGACGGCCGAACCCGGACTGGGCACCGGTTTGGCAGGTGGTTCTTGCTCTGGAGCTGGGCAGACGTCCGGACCCCGACTGGGCACCGGTAGAGCGGACTCCTCGGGCATGGGAATGGAGCAGACGACCGGCCCCGGACTGGGCACCGGTGGAGCGGACTGCTCTGGCACTGTAGTGAAGCAGACGACCTTCGCTGGAGGTTTCGGGCTGCGGACCTTCGCTGTAGGTTCCGGGCTACAGACCTTCACTGTTGACTCAGGGCTCCGGACCTTCGCTGGAGGCTCCGGGCTACAGTCCTTCACTGTAGCCTCCGGGCTGCGGACCTTCGCTGGAGGTTCCGGGCTGCAGACCTTCGCTGGAGGTTCCGGGCTGCGGACCTTCGCTAGAGGTTCCGGGCTGCGGACCTTCGCTGGAGGCTCCGGGCTGCGAACCTTCGCCGGAGGTTCCGGGCTGCGGACCTTCGCTGTAGGCTCAGGGCTGCTGACCTTCACTGGAGGTTCCGGGCTGCGGACCTTCGCTGTAGGCTTCGGGCTGCGGACCTTCACTGTAGGCTGCGGACCTTCGCTGGAGGTTCAGGGCTGCTGACCTTCGCTGGAGGTTCCGGGCTGCGAACCTTCGCTGTATTTAAAGGCCGCTCCCGCATATCCATCCACTGGTTAACGAGGGCATATCGGCACCCGAAGTCCTCCTCCTCCTCTATCTGGATAATGAGCGGGTCCATCTGCTTTTCAAGAGGGAGCGCAACCCAGGCTCTCCACCACTTTGTCTGTTCCTCCTTCGGGTGGTCAAAAAACCCCTCTGGTTTTTCTCGATCATGGACCGTTGGCATCCGAAGTGGTGGGCGATCCTCTTCCTCCCGCCTCTGCGTGCCTTTGATGCACTACGATTGGGTGGTGTGCGGAGTCGGCACGGACCGAACCGAGCTCTTGGAACGCACCGATGGTGTGGTGCGCGGAGCAGGCACGGACCGTACCTGACTCTGGGCCGGCACTGGAGGCACCGGGTTGGGAACTGGCGTTGGAGGGCTGCGAGATGAGTGAGAGAACATGAGTGAGAGAACAAAGGCACATAGTCGTCGTCTTCCTCCGACTCCTCTCCGTACCTCTGCTCCCATGGCTGTAGGGGCTCCTCCAGGATCCCCCACGAGTGCAGTGGCCGGGGCTCTTCACCCTCGATCCCCGACCACCCCCATAGCCCCCCCCCTAAAAACAGTCTGGGGGTTCTTCTGGGCTTCAGGCTGTTTTTTTGTTGGATTTGCCCGTTGATTTTGTTTTCCCTTGCGCCTCTTGGTCTCGTGGTGGTTGATTCTGTCACGAGTGGGTGTAGAGAGAGACCAAGACGCGGCGCAGGGATTGGAGTTCGACATTTTATTTATACACTGTATAAATCCACTCATATGTATGAACTGACAAAACCAACAAACAAAACACGATGATACAAAAGTAACGTAACAAGCACGATGTACACCAACTGAAACACACTTACTGTGACCGTGACTTTGGAAGCATAATGACCCACACACAGGTGGCTGGGAGTGGTGCCTAAATGCAATCCCCGATCAGAGACAACCCTGTACAGCTGTCTCTGATTGAGGATCATACCTCCCCTAGTTAGGGTGTGAGGGCTCGACTGTGGTTCTACCACTCCCCTTATTGGGAGTAAGGTCTAACCAAAGCCAAACCCTCACAAGATGGTGTAATCCAA
The DNA here is from genome assembly GCA_023634145.1 of Thymallus thymallus. Lineage (NCBI taxonomy): Eukaryota > Metazoa > Chordata > Actinopteri > Salmoniformes > Salmonidae > Thymallus > Thymallus thymallus. The sequence goes on along the minus strand of CM042399.1, from coordinate 6,712,721 downwards.
GCCATATTACTGTTAAGGAAGAGTTTTGTAGCCCGGACATTGAGCTGTTAGCCGTTAGCCTGAGACCCTACTATTTGCCGAGGGAATTCACGGCGGCCATTGCTGTTATTGTTTACGTCCCGCCTTCCGCAGACGCAAACACAGCGTGTTACGTCATCCACTCTGTTATCGCGAGTGGGCGGCAGGTAGCCTAGTGGTGTGTTAGGCCCGTAACTGGAAGGTTGCAGGATCGAATCCCTGAGCTGACAAGGTAAAATGAACTTTGCCATTTCTGGGGATTTTAACCATCATCTCTCTCTTCAATGCTGCCCATGTTCAAACAGTTTGTGAAGTGCCCAACCAGGAATAATAAAACTCTGGACTTGTTATATGCTAATGTGAAGGATGCATACAACTCCACTGCACTCCCTCCCATCGGTAGATCGGATCACAACCTTGTCCACCTCACCCCACTCTACAGGCCTATGGTCCAACAGCAGTCTGCGACCACTAGGACCATTAGGAGATGGTCTCCGGAGGCGAATGAGGCCCTACAGGAGTGCTTGAAACAACAGACTGGGATGTGCTCTGTGAGGCTCATGGGGAGGACATCGATGGACTTACTGACTGCATAACGGACTATATCAATTTTTGTGTAGACAACACTGTACCCACCAGGAAGGTACGCTGTTTTCCAAATAATAAACCCTGGGTCACCAGCGACCTGAAGGCCCTGCTGAATGAGAAGAAGAGGGCCTTCAAGGAGGGGGACAAGGACAAATTGAAATGCGTCCAGAGGGAGCTGAAGTTGTGGATTGCTGAGGGGAAGAGAGTGTATAAGGAGAAGATGGAGGACAAGCTGAGGCAGAGCCAGGTGAGAGAGGTGTGGAAGGGTATGAGAAATATCACTGGCTTCAAAAAGTCAAACAGTGGGCAGACGGAGGGGACCCAGGACAGAGCCAATGAGCTGAACCAATTTTTTAACAGGTTTGATACTGGCCCTGTCCACCTCCCCTCCAGCTCCCCAGACCACACACCCTCACGGCTGTCCCACCCCCACTTTGCTCACAACACCTCTGCTGAGACAATCAGTGACCCCACCTCCGCCCCTGCTCCCCCTGGACTGATCCTCAACACCCCCCTTCCCCCCACCTCCCCACCTGGGCTGGCTTTCACCACCAACCAAGTGAAGAGAGAGCTGGAGAGACTACATCAGTGGAAAGCGGCGGGCCCTGATGGCATCAACCCAAGGGTGCTTAGGGTCTGTGCTGACAAACTGTGTGGAATACTCCAGCGTCGCTTCAACCGGACTGATCCTCAACACCCCCCTTCCCCCCACCTGGGCTGGCTTTCACCACCAACCAAGTGAAGAGAGAGCTGGAGAGAGTGCAGGCTGTTACAAGGTAGTTAGTAGGTATGGGACAAAAACAGCATACCTTCAGGAACAGGTCTGGAGGACCAACGATTGGAGTCAGAGGGATGTTGGTTGCTTCTTGAAGGAATGGAGAGAAGAGAGAGAGAAACTCACATGGATACATTTATAAAAACATACTTATTGGAAGCAAGCCTATATCCTGCTAGAGATGTAATGCCTTTAGTTTAATGGAAAGCGTTATATGATCTAGAGGACACAGTGAAAGTCTATGGAGTGGCAGGCAGGGCTTCTACATGTGCACTACTCACACTTACATCACAAGACTACAGTCAGTCCCCTCCTGTACTCCCTGTTCACCCACGACTGCGTGACCAAACGACTCCAACACCATCATTAAGTTTGCTGACGACACAACAGTGGTAGGCCTGATCACCAACAACAATGAGACAGCCTATAGGGAGGAGGTCAGAGACCTGGCAGTGTGGTGCCAGGACATCATCCTCTCCCTCAATGTGAGCAAGACAAAGGAGATGATCGTGGACTACAGGAAAAGGAGGGCTGAACAGGCCTCCATTAACATCAATGGGGCTGAAGTGGAGCGGGTCGAGAGTTTCAAGTTCCTTGGTGTCCACATCACCAACAAACTATAATGTTCCAAACACACGTGAAGAGGGCATGACAACACATTTTCCCTCTCAGGAGACTGAAAAAAATTGGCATGGGTCCTCAGATACTCAAAAAGTTCTACAGCTGCACGAGAGCATCCTGACTGGTTTCATCACTGCCTGGTACAGCAACTGCTCGGCCTCCGACTGCAATGCGCTACAGAGGGTAGTGTGTACGGGCCAGTATATCACTGGGGCCAAGCTCCTTGCCATCCAGGACCTCTATACCAGGCGGTGTCAGAGGAAAGGCCAAAAAATAGTCAAGGACTCCAGTCACCCAAGTCATAGACTGTTCTCTCTTCCCAAGCCATAAGACTGCTGAACAATTAATCAAATGGCTACTGGACTATACCTACACACTCACACATACTACACTGACACTCCAACATACATATACACACACACACACAACAAACCCTCACACACACACACACACACACACACACACAAGCATATTGACGCCACACACACTCCCACATAGACTCTCTCCCACTCTTCACATACGCTTCTGCTACTCTGTTTATTATCTATCCTGAATTCCTAGTCACTTTAGCCCTACCTATGTACATATTACCTCAACTACCTCAACTACCTTGTACCTCCTTGATATGATGATTTCTCTGGTATTAGAGGAACTCAGATGTGAGGAGGAAATACACTGCTCAATGAGAGAGTTGACACAAACATTTATTGTTAGACGGAACCGTTTTACTCCCACAAACCACCAGGTGAGTGTAGCTTGTCAAAGGAACCTAGAATGACATACTCCTGGAGTTTATATACTGAATGACTGTTACGAATAAGGTAATAAATACTTCAGCCTGCTTCTATTAGTAGAGTACCCCAAATATCCTCCATGCTGCCCGGTGTCTCCAATGACACTAAATGCTTAGGAACCACTTCTATGGTCACAGCCAGAATAGCTTGCAATCCTAGTTACAACATAGCAAACACATTTCCATAAATACACCATATCATACAGAAACACAGAATATCACCCTGCAAAATGACTTGGTACCGGTACCCCCTTGTACATAGCCTCGTTGTTGTTATTTTATTGAGTTACTTTTTATTATTATTACATAACATTACATTATTATTACTATTTTTACTCTTTCTTGTACTGCATTGTTGGTTAAGGGCTTGTTAGTAAGCATTTCACTGTAAGGTCTACACCTGTTGTATTGTTGGTTAAGGGCTTGTTAGTCAGCATTTCACTGTAAGGTCTACACCTGTTGTATTGTTGGTTAAGGGCTTGTAGGTACGCATTTCACTGTAAGGTCTGCACCTGTTGTATTTGACGCATTTGACAAATAGTTTGATTATATTTAAATTCAGGTTATCAATGTTGTTGAGAAAAGTAGCAACACTTTTGGCTAAGATTATATCTTACAAAAAATACATGTTAGAAAGGATTATACAGAAGCATACTACATGGCAGACCAATCCAAACTCATCTCCCGGCATGTCCAGCCCATCCATTATCTCAGCCAATCATGGCTAACGGGAAGGTTCCTGACTTTTTCCGTGGCTAAACCAACTAGGCTCATAATTTAACAATTGTATTCGTATTTACAGATGGATTAGAAGTTTGTTATTAAGGCAAATTAAAGTTCATATGTTCCAGAAGGCATTTCTTTTACACCTTTTTTTGGATATCCAATTGGTAGTTACAGTCTTTTCCCATCGCTGCAACTCCTGTACAGACTCGAAGGTCCAGAGCCGTGCGTCCTCTGAAACACGACTCCGTCAAGCTGTACTGCTTCTTGACACAATGCCCACTTAACCCAGACCAATGTGTTGGAGGAAACACCGTACACCTGGCGACCGTGTCAGCGTGCATGCGCCCGACTCGCCACAGGAGTCGCTAGAACTCGATTGGACAAGAACATCCCGGCCGGACAAACCCTCCCCTAATCCGGACAACACTGGGCCAATTGTGCGCTGCCTCATGGGTCTCCCGGTCGTGGCCGGCTGCGACACAGCTTGGAATCGAACCAGGATCTGTAGTGACACAGCTAGCACTGCAATGCAGTGCCTTAGACCACTGCGCCACTCGGGAGGCCCCAGAAGGCATTTCTGCACCAAAAACTATTTTTTGCTGCCACGCCCCTCCGGGTCCAAATCTGGGGTGGCTCTATGTCTTTACCTTCTCAGGTGGGTAGGTATCCTAGTGATTAAAAGTGTTGGGCCAGAAGGTTGCTGGTTTGAATCCCAGAGCAGACTAGGTGAAAAATATGTTGATGTGGCCTTGAGCAAGACACTTAACCCTAATTGCTCTGGATAAGAGCGTCTGCTAAATGTTAAGATTTGACATTCATCTATATCTGTGCCAAATTTGGTGCTTTTATCACAAATTGCACGATTGTTCCCCATTTGTTAGTGTAGAAGCTTGATGAGAAGATGCAGGGCCATGCATAGACCTTTTGGGTGGTATGTGCTCAAACCAAAGAAAATGTGCCAATGCTGATGACTGGTCAGTGACTGACCATCTGGGTATTTCCCAGAATTCGGGCCTATTTCTGTCCACAGGGTGTAATTCTATTACAACTAATTAAATCTAATGCATTTTAGCACCACTAATTAGTATAAACAAAAACAAGCCTAGATGTTTTTTATGGCTGCTCTTACTAATGATTTTAACACATTGTATTGGTGTTTTGTGGTACAATATCTGTGTTTTGGTATCTGTGTTTTGGTGTCTGTGTTTTGGTGTCTGTGTTTTGGTATCTGTGTTTTGGTGTTGTCCACCGCCAGAGTTTTCACATGTCGTGCCATATCTCAAACATTATTTATCAGAAATTAATTTTAAAAAATATGCATATGAATTAAATGTGACCTGAACTAATAAACTACATGCACAGATTAAGCATATATTTGCATTTTGTACTTTATTTTGCTTAATTTCTACCTGTCCCATGGTTTAGCCGTCATTACCAACACGCTCTGCATAAAGGCACTTTCCTAGTGTTTTTTCATCAAAAGTTTATTTGGTAGCCATGGTAACCTAATAGCATAGTGGAGCACATGGATTTCAAGCTGCAAGACTGATGCCTTGATGTCCAGAAAAGTAAGTAAATCTACTCTTTATTCTTTGTGTTGGGCATGTACACTTATTATGCGTCATTACCATATGTGTTGTATTTCTGTATTTTTAAACATTTTTGGATTATTTTTTATCACTTTAATAGTTAAAATGGTGTACATTACATGTAGAAAGCTAGCTAATCTTGCTTAGTCATCATCTTTGCTAGTAAGGCTATTTTTTTGACAAAAATTTCATTACCAGCACAGTCATTACCAGCACATTACAGCTTGTGCTGGTAATGACAGGTTGTGGTGGTGATGACGGCAGATACATTAAACATACTGTTCTTTAAAGAATTTATGTTGAATACCTTATCTTAAATGAATTAATATACATTTACCAATCAAAAGTCACTATATTTTAAATGAAGTAATGCATTTGTTTTTAAAATACTAAATTATTTTATTATAATTCTTGTGTTTAGGTGTGACATGGCTCCAAAAGCAGCTGCTCAAAGGTCCAAATCATACCGAAAACGTCTAAAAGATAATCCTGAGAAATATGCACAGTATCTGCAGAGTGAGAAAGAGAGATATCGTAGAAGAGAAACAGGAAAATTGAAATCTGTTTCCCTATTGATCACGCGAGAACACTGATATGAAAAAAAGCCATGGAAAGTTAATCAACAAAGGAAGGATTTAAAAAGGTCACATGGAATGTCCTAGAGGCAGGCCATGGAAAGGCTGCAGCTGATGGTGTTGGCGCAGCCTTAAAACGGAGGGCAGATGTTCTTGTTGCAGGTGGAACAGACATTCCAGATGGGAGGATGTTCTTTGAGAAGCTGATAGAAGAGAAGTCAAAAATCAAGCTCTTCTACATCACAGAAAGTGAGAGAGAAGAAAATGACAGATCTATACCAGACCAGCTTGAAACTGTATGTAGCACAATGAAAATCCACGAGGTAAGCTTGAGCCACACCAGCAGTACAACAGTCCAAAGGGTTGGTTGTCTTTTAGTTTGTATTTGTGTTGTGGGAAATGATGACTGTTGTGCTTTTTGTTTGTAGATTTTTACCACCAAGTCCGGCCACATCAACTGGCGAATCCTAAGCTGTTTCAGCTCAGCTCCTGAAGATTGCCTCTGCTTTGCCCCTGAGTCTGTGGTCCTCAACAAAGCACAGAAAAAGAAAACCACTATGACGACAGAGCCATGCCAAGGGATGCTCAATACAACGCCTGAAATAACCTTGTCTTTGGTGGGAGAATGGTGTGTGGTCTGTTACGATGGGGAGGCCTACCCAGGTGTGGACCAGGATGTCGATGAAGAGTCTGTCCAGGTGAAAACAATGTGTATCGTTGGGGTTAACCGTTTTTTTTGGCCTCTGAAAGACGACATCCTGTGGTACAGGCATGAAGATTTCCTGGGGCTCATGCCAGAGCCAAAACCAGTCACCAAGAGGCATATGATGCTTGATGTCTCTGTCTGGAATAAAGTATCGTCCATGATAGATGAGAGGATGGAAGTTTGACGAGTTTTTGTCTGTTTTGTGGAAGATTTGGTATCAATGACATGTTTATGGTGTTTAATTTTTTAAGCAGTTGTTGAACAAAACGTTTAAGTAAACTGTCAGATTAGATTCTAGTTGTTTGGGATACGTAATGTGTTATTTCAGTGTTTTACTTGTTCTTAACTGCCCTCCTGTTTCATGTTTTTTTTATTCAACATGGCTATGAAATGATAAAATAGTCTGTTTAGACTATAATTATACTGAACCAATCCTGTTCACAAGGAACACAGTTCATGTTTGGTCTTCCATAATCAGATTAAACAATGTTTTGATGATTAAACAGATTACTAGCTGGTGTTATTTTTGTTGGTCTGAAGTCACTTAGGCTCTTAAATTACAATATGTTATGATCAGTGATTTGTCATCACCGCAACAAACTGTCATTACCAGAACTGCAATGTCATCACCATACATATGTTTGCCAATAAATTATGTATAAATTACAAAAACATCCTACAATTATATATTTCTGACAATGTTGGACAGCCTAAATGATCACTGTATTAAAAAGTTTTGATATATGGCATTCACTTAAAATAAGCTTATATTCCAAGCCAGGGTAGATTGATGAATCAGAAAACAATCCCATTAAGTTCAAGATAAAATAGATTCCATGTGAAACCACAAAATGTTTTAAAAGCACTGATTTATCATTTACGTTTTATTTTTTACATATATTCGATTATGTGATGGTAATGACACATTTACTTGACATAGTTAAGAAAATGGCAAAAGAATCATAAGTTCCCTTATCTTATGGTCTCCACCAAGCTCATAACGTCGCTCCTGATTTAAGGACTGATCATTTGATGTATACCAATTAGTCAAATTTGGAATTTTAATTTTCAAAATTGCAGCAATCCAATTTGGCCCTTAATCTGAGAAATGCCCTTATACAATTTTAAAAACATTACAGTACATTCATTACAGATTTCACAACACACTAAGTGTGTGCCCTCGGGCCTATACTCCACTACCACAGATCTGCGGTACAAAATCCATGTGTACGTGTGTGTATAATGCGTATGTTATCATGTGTGTGTGTATGCATGTGTCTGTGTCTATGTTTGTGTCTCTTCACAGTCCCCGCTGTTCCATAAGGTCTATTTTTACCTGCTTTTTAAATCTGATTCTACTGCTTACATGTTACCTGGTGTGGAATAGAGTTCCATGTAGTCATGGCTCTATTTTAATACTGTGCGCATCCTATAGTCTGTTCTGGACTTGGGGACTGTGAAGAGACTTCTGGTGGCATGTCTTGTGGTGTATGCATGGGTGTCGGAGCTAGCATTTTAAACAATTTGGCCCTTAATCTGAGAAATGCCCATCTATCAAGACACGCGGCGCAACTTTTGGTTCTAAACCATATATTAGAATGAAATGACGACTTGAGGGCAGTGGGTTCAGAACAACGAGAAAAAATCTACATTTGGGGGGGACATTATACCGCCATGGAGAAAGGCACTTTGGAGACGTAAGGGCGTTCTGCACAGATAGAGCCCAATCTCTGCATGTACCTGAGAAGATTCAATATTTTAAGATTTGTTTGAAATAATGACGCCATGAGACCTGTCATTTCGTCTGGTTTGAGTCAGTTAGGAAGACGTTACGCAAAATATTGCAAATGTGAAGACACACAGATTTATGTGGGGAAGCTACATTTGGTTAATTAAAGCTGCCTGGGACTGATTTAAAAAAAACTGGTACTGTTTTGGTGTGTGGGCATTGGGTTGGGAAAATGTAGCCTCTCAAATTCATAGACAGCTCACTAGATGCAAGGACTGACAGTGTATGAGAGCCACATTATATTTTTAAACAGACGCTATACATTGTTTGTAAAAATAAATGTTTTATTTGTTAATAATTAAGTAATAAAAATGTATATTGTGTGTAGTTGTAGCGTAGGATGAGGACGGAGTGCATGAGTCAGTAATAAAAGGCCTATATACTGTATACAGTGTAAATAATGGCCATTGAACAGATTTTAAACTGTTAGAACTTCTAGTATATTTATTTTGTTAGTCAGAGGGACTGTGTTCACAAGAACATTTTGAAGCTATTTGTTCCAGACAAAATGGCTTGTTCTGTGTAGGGGGAAGGACATTTTTTTACTTGAACTATACTACATATTGTCTGAAATATAGCCTAGCTGTAGCTTGTCTATGAAGACTTCACCAACAGGATTAGATTCCAAGGAGCATTTGAAGGCAGAATACTGTACTGTGATGTACTGGAGACTGTCCACACGCTTTATCCTCACAATAAATATCTTTCAAATTTGACCACATGGTGGTACTATATGCACAAAACTCCACTCACAATGAGCATACTTCTATTCCATGCTGTTGTAGCCTGTTAAATGACACATTGTGAAATAGATTTAATTCATGGTGACTCAACATTGGCAATTATAGAAACAGTAGCCTTTAGGCCAATGCATAACCAGACCTCTGGTAAAGATGAGTTTATTTGAAACCATGGTAAATCAATGGGCCTACAAGTTAATCAAAAATCTCCATGAATTAAAATAGGCCTGCAACTTGTCCAGAAGAGGAGACATGCACGTCAAATATTAATTGAATACAGTAGACTACTATATGTTTTAGCCATTCTAATAAGTTGATCAAACTGATCCCAGCCATGGTTGAAAAACATCGGATCATAGGCCGACATACAGATTAAGATGCAGATTGTGCTGATGCAATATTGACTCAAACGTAACATTTTATTGAAATAACCGAAGATGTTGGGTAACACACCCATTCCACATTCAATGAACATATAACGAATCCAAATGCCTCGAGTTGAAAATCCTGAGGAAAAGTTAATTATAATAATAATAATTTATACCGGGCATATAATAAAAGTGTATAGAAAACCCATAAGATGACCAACCAACACCTGTAGGCCTGGTAGACTACCTGTAACAAAGAAGAACATTACATGAACATCTGAACTCAACCTGCCGCATTCATTTAGCAAAAAAACCTATTCCGTTGATAAGATATATATATATATAAAAATAAAAACGTATCAAAAACAACAAGCTGTCTATATTCCCACTAGTTGACCATTGTACTGTATGAATAAAAGGCATGTCTAGTGAAAGGAGCGCTCAGGTGTTAGTGGTTGGCTGAAGGAGAACCGGGGGTAGCCGGCCTGGGCCGAGGAGGAGAACCGGGGGTAGCCGGCCTGGGCCGAGGAGGAGAACCGGGGGTAGCCGGCCTGGGCCGAGGAGCCGCCGCACGGACACCCGTTATGAGGCACCAGGACGGACGCATGGCGCTGGTAAGCACTGTAGGTGGCGTGGAACTGCTGGTTGTGGTAGTAGTTCACAGGGGGGCTGCTGTATCCATGTGGGGACACCGGGTACACTTGTCCGTTGACGGGCTGCGACTGCGGGTTGCTGTACGAGGTGACCTGGGGTGAGCTTGTCTGGGACAGGGTCCAGGTGCTGCCGCCGAACGGCGCCGGTACAAAGCCAGCTTTCTGTTGCAGGTAGAAGGGTTCCGGAGAGTCCATGCAGTCCGGTATGTACGGGACGGTGGCGGGTCTGTAGGGTCTCCTCACCCTTCTTCGGCGTCTGTAGTTGCCTTTTTCGAACATGTTCTCAAAAGCAGGATCCAAAGTCCAGAAATTCCCCTTTCTGTCGCCTCCTCCCTCCCTGGGTACTTTGAGGAAACACTCGTTGAGACTGAGGTTGTGCCGAATGCTGTTCTGCCAGCCTTTCTTATTTTTCTCGTAGTAAGAAAATGTCGAGATGATGAAGTGATAAATCCCGCTGAGGGTCAACCGGTTCTCCCGGCTCTCCTTGATGGCCATGGCGATGAGGGCGACGTAAGAGTACGGGGGCTTCTCCGGCTGAGCCCCTCTGGCCCCGGCCTCTGCTGCGCAGGACGACTCGGTTAGATCCAACAGGTCCAACTGCTGCTCACCGTGAGGTTCCTCCTTGTCCATGTTGTGATGCGGTGTAAATGTTCCTGGGCTGAGGAGCAGCAGTGTCCGACCACACGGGGAAGTGTCTGGCTGCAGCAGTGTTCCCAGGTGAGAGGCTTTTAAAACCCTCCCATAGGGATGTCTGCCCGGGCTGGGACACCCTTTCATATCGCCGCTTTTCCCACACTGTGGCTGGGTTGAGCAGGAGGTCACAGACATGTTGTCTGGTTGTTTATGGATGTGTGTGAAGATCTACAACAATATGAAGCCCTTTGAAACGCACAGAACAAGGTGAACTATAGATTGAGTCGGTATGTTTGTCAGCATGGATGACAGATCTGACTTTACCCCTACTGTAAACTATTATATGAACTCTTTGATCTGCAAGGAGACGTGCGCTTTTATCTCAATGTAGAGACACATAGGATACATGATATTTACATTCTATCAGTCACCCATTTATAATCATGTCACATCATACATTTAGTTTTTGCTTTTCAGGTTGTCACCAACTTCACATTTTAATTCGAAAAATAACATTTCAAAAATGGTTTAAGCACAATTAAGACAAAAGCTTTATAGTTACATAATACAATTTTATGTCAACACGAAATATGACAAGAATCTTTTCAGTAAATGGATGAAATGACAGATTAGGCCTAACGGCCTGACACTGTACTGTTGCAACATGGAAATTCCCTTCCCCCACACAGTGCAATCTACAGTTCATCATGAAGAGCATGTACACACACACACACACACACACACACACACACACACACACACACACACACACACACACACACACACACACACACACACACACACACACACACCTCTACCTGTATTATTTTTCTACATACATACATTTCCATTCCATCCAGACCTGTGAGTACAATTATTTTCTGGACTATTTCATGGCAGAACATTATAAAAGCCATATGTGACATGAGCCCATATCTGCTCACATGCTGAAAACAGTGTTGAGGACAGGAGAGTAGTGGGCAGGTAGAGGGTCTGGAACCATGCCTGAACTACCTCTGCGTGGTGGAACCTGACATTGTCCCACACAATGACATAGGTGACCCTTCACCTTGACAGGGCGGCTCAACGTCATTGAGAAACACAAAGATGTAAGTAATGGCCTACTTCCTACCACACCATCTTCAGAGACAGCTGCTCACTTGGAGACGTTTCCCCCACGTTGTCCAGGCACTTGGACTGTCGCTGGTTGGCCAAAGAGGTTCCGCCCACGGCGCCGAAGTTTGGCCAAGTTGAAGCCCGATTCATCAACAAAGATATACTTGTGATGGTTCACACCAGCATCATATATAATATTGTGAAGTACCATTCACATCTAATAGTAACAGTAATACAGTATATAGTGCTGTACCTGAACATAGTAATAGTAACAGTAATACAGTATATAGTGCTGTACCTGAACATACTAATAGTAACAGTAATACAGTATATAGTGCTGTACCTGAACATACTAATAGTAACAGTAATACAGTATATAGTGCTGTACCTGAACATACTAATAGTAACAGTAATACATTATATAGTGCTGTACCTGAACATACTAATAGTAACAGTAATACAGTATATAGTGCTGTACCTGAACATACTAATAGTAACAGTAATACAGTATATAGTGCTGTACCTGAACATACTAATAGTAACAGTAATACAGTATATAGTGCTGTACCTGAACATACTAATAGTAACAGTAATACAGTATATGGTGCTGTACCTGAACATACTAATAGTAACAGTAATACAGTATATGGTGCTGTACCTGAACATACTAATAGTAACAGTAATACAGTATATGGTGCTGTACCTGAACATACTAATAGTAACAGTAATACAGTATATGGTGATGTACCTGAACATACTAATAGTAACAGTAATACAGTATATGGTGCTGTACCTGAACATACTAATAGTAACAGTAATACAGTATATAGTGCTGTACCTGAACATACTAATAGTAACAGTAATACAGTATATAGTGCTGTACCTGAACATACTAATAGTAACAGTAATACAGTATATAGTGCTGTACCTGAACATACTAATAGTAACAGTAATACAGTATATAGTGCTGTACCTGAACATACTAATAGTAACAGTAATACAGTATATAGTGCTGTACCTGAACATACTAATAGTAACAGTAATACATTATATAGTGCTGTACCTGAACATACTAATAGTAACAGTAATACAGTATATAGTGCTGTACCTGAACATACTAATAGTAACAGTAATACAGTATATAGTGCTGTACCTGAACATACTAATAGTAACAGTAATACAGTATATAGTGCTGTACCTGAACATACTAATAGTAACAGTAATACAGTATAGAGTGATGTACCTGAACATACTAATAGTAACAGTAATACAGTATAGAGTGCTGTACCTGAACATACTAATAGTAACAGTAATACAGTATATAGTGCTGTACCTGAACATACTAATAGTAACAGTAATACAGTATATAGTGCTGTACCTGAACATACTAATAGTAACAGTAATACAGTATATAGTGCTGTACCTGAACATACTAATAGTAACAGTAATACAGTATATAGTGCTGTACCTGAACATACTCAGCCCTCAGTTGTTTCACCCGGTCATTGTTCCTCTCTAAAGGCACCAGGTAAATGTGTTTCATTGATACCTGGTGCCTCTTCAGAAGGCGGACTACTGTTGGTAGGCTGATGGATGCCACATTGACCAGGTAAATGTGTTTCATTGATACCTGGTGTCTCTTCAGAAGACGGACTACTGTTGGTAGGCTGATGGATGCCACATTGGCAAAGGTGTCGTTGTTCTCCTCAATGGCCTGCTTTATTTCAGACAGCCGTATATCATTCCTGGCCCTCACCATTTCCACCACTGCCCCCTCCTGCTGGTCGGTCAGCACACGGCCACGGCCACGGCCACCACCATGGGGTCTTCTGTCAATGCTGAGGGTAGAACTGTTTTGAGTTACCACATACTTGTGAAAATATTAGGACCAAAGCGATAAAAAAAACTGTAATTTGAATAGGCCTTGATCTAAAACACCAACCCACTTAGATTAGAGATGAAATTGTCATTGACAGTAATTCTATGAGTTGCAGTGCCTGAGAACGCTGCGCCATTCGGGAACCCCAATGTTGAAGAGACAGGGGGAGAAAGGCTGAACTTAATACAACATGGCCAGGCTTAGACACCCTAGAAATAATATTACCAGAACAAACATTCCCATTCAAGTCAACATTCCGTGATGGGTGAACCTTCAGCCATATTGAGTGTACCTACAGTCAAGTTACAGTGGTGTGAAGGCCTTACTAGTTTCATTTTATTTTCATGCCGCCACCCACATACAGCGAGGCATGACCAGCTGACCTGTGGTAGACAGGTGATAATGATCGCCTGTTCTCTGGAGACAGACTGTCTCCCCTGAGTGACTGATAGGGAAAAAGACAGATCTCTGAGTGAACTAGCTCATTGTATAAAGGCAACTATGTGACGCTTGGTTTGACTCAAGGCATTGTAGCAGGATGGCCATTTTGACAGTTGATACAGATGTAATAGTTATTTAACAATAAACCCAAATTGAAGAACATTTTACAGTGGCTCAAAACGATGTATTCTACTGGGTACATCTATTTGCTTAATAATGTAAAATCGCCCTCAGACTGCAACCTCTACATACTTACGTTCTATCGGAGATAATGTTATTAAATGGAGCTCAGAAAGTCTCCCCATGCTAGATTTACAGATGGATGTCATGAGAGCAAAGCAAGGCGCCAGATAAAACACAATATCTCTACAGAACAACCATGCAGCAGCCTGAGCCGTTTGAGACCAAACAAGAATGTATTACAGCATAGTGTCAAAACCAAGAGAAAGACCAGGCTTAGTGCATGTAATATGATCTGGACTTTACAAATACTCCTATTGTCTTCTATGTAAACTAAGAGTTATGTAAAGGATATGTTGTCACTAGGGCGTCCTGTATTAATACACTGCATGGAACTGTCCCCCAAATTGGTTGTTTTTCCATAAAATTTCTGAAGAGATCAATTAATTACATTTCCACTGGAGGCAACGTTGTCTCCCATCCTAGATTCCCAGGCCAATTAAGCACCTTTCACAGCCCAGCTTGAAAGGATTATCAGATCAAAAGTTAGTATTTGATCCTCTCCAGTCTGTAACATCTGAGGAGAGATAGTTCCATCTGTAGCAACATCGTAACGATGTTACTACAGTTCAGTAGATGTGAAGGTCCTTTCCTGTGGGAATTGCATAGCAATTAATCCAAACCTCAACTATTAACAAAACACAACTAAACAACAACAACACTGCTGGTACGTAGAGTTCGATCTGGGACCATATGTATCAAGCATCTCAGATTAGGAGAGATGATCTAGGATCAGTTTGACCTTTTAGATCAGAATGAACAAGATCACATGGACGGGGGGGGGGGGCTGATCCTAGATCAGCATTTCTACTCTGATACACTTTATGCATATATGGGCTCAGGTGTTTACAGATTCCTAAGATGCATGGAGTAGCTGTGAGAGGGAGGGTGAACGCCTTTAAAGATGTGGGAATCTGGAGGGGTAATGCAGATGAGTCAGACAACAGCTCTTTCTTGGGTCAGTGAGATGATTGCTTTGTACAGTAGATACCTCTCCAACACCTGCGTTGGATATCTGCAAGCTGGACTTGCACAGCAGTGCCATTTCTGTTTGTAATATGGTCCAGTGAATATTTGCCATTCATTTTAACACTGAATATGGTTTTAATACATTTAATAATTATTATCTATTTAATGTCGGGTCGTTCTACCAATTAGGTGCTTATTGAGAAGTGTAAGTTGGTGTTCTGTCATAAAGAACCCGTTCAACTTAATAAAAACAATGTTTTCCAACCTCAAAATGACTAGTAGTGCCAGAATAGTAGCAGGGTTGACGATATCATCTTAAATCAGCCATCAACCCCTTTTTGACAGGAGGAATATCATATTTTTCTGTCAACAGGGAGTGGCAATTGAGTGCAAGCTTCACAAATTATTATTATTGTTAAAACACTTCTACTCTGTCTATCTATGGGTAACCTGTTTTTACCCGATCATTTGACTATTATATGTTCAATGTTTCTTTAGATTTTTTAAAAACGAAATAAATAATAATGTTCAGAAATGACTTTGTCAAAGCAACAAAATAACTCGGGCTTTACAATGACGGTGAAACCTGGAGAAATGTTGGGGTTCAGTGGGTTAGAATCTTCTTTACAAGTTACCGAGGAGGAGGATGTTAAAATGCTGAATTTGTTGGCACTTTAGCAAGTCTTTATTCATATAAAACATCTAATGTATTGAATTCTGTACATGGTCTATATTAAATGGCCCTTAATTTAATATAGCAGGCTTCTATAATGCTGCACAATGTCTGTTTATCTTTGTGGATCAAACCCTGTAATTTCCACAGAAATACTTTTAACGTATGATACAATAGTTCAGGACATATACATTATGTTCAAATAACTTTAACAACAAAGTGATATCAATAAACTTTAAAAAGAAATCCAAAAAGTATTCCCTGTCCATCATGCATTGTGACAAAAGTTAAAAAATGTTACATTTGACATTTTCATACTTTCTTTGTTTAAAACAGTAAAGATTGGCCTGCGTTCACTCAACATATTAGAGCATTTCCTCCACACGTATCTGTTGACAGATGATGCCACTGAATAAGCAGAACTGTTTCTGTTCTGCCTAAACTGAAAACTAGACAGACTGTCTGTCATCACTGCCGAGTTCAGTTTGTGACACGTCACTCCCTCCGCAAGACAAATACTCCCAACCTGGTCTCAGAGCATTTCAGACTGTCTGTCATCACTGCCGAGTTCAGTTAGTGACACATCACTCCCTCCGCAAGACAAATACTCCCAACCTGGTCTCAGAGCATTTCAGACTGTCTGTCATCACTGCCGAGTTCAGTTAGTGACACATCACTCCCTCCGCAAGACAAATACTCCCAACCTGGTCTCAGAGCATTTCAGACTGTCTGTCATCACTGCCGAGTTCAGTTAGTGACACATCACTCCCTCCGCAAGACAAATACTCCCAACCTGGTCTCAGAGCATTTCAGACTGTCTGTCATCACTGCCGAGTTCAGTTAGTGACACATCACTCCCTCCGCAAGACAAATACTCCCAACCTGGTCTCAGAGCATTCCGTATTATTCTGTACGTAAATCTGAGATACTCCATTTAGTCATTTGGTCTGGTTACATAAGACAGATGGTTACTCAAGGCAAAATGAAAGGAGGGTGGGTGGATGGGTAAGTGCATAATGCAAACGTCATGCAAACCAAAGGTTCTGAGTTCAAATCTCATCACAGACAACTTTAACTAATTAGCAACTTTTCAACTACTTTTTAGCTACTTTGCAACTATATACTTAGCATGTTAGCTAATCCTTCACCTAACCTTAACCTTTTAACTAATCCTCCACTTAACCTTAACCGGTTTAGCTAATCCTTCACTTAACCTTAACCGTTTTAGCTAATCCTTCACTTAACCATTTTAGCTAACCCTTCACTTAACCGTTTTAGCTAATCCTTCACCTAACCTTAACCTTTTAACTAATCCTCCACTTAACCTTAACCGTTTTAGCTAATCCTTCACTTAACCTTAACCGTTTTAGCTAATCCTTCACTTAACCGTTTTAGCTAACCCTTCACTTAACCGTTTTAGCTAATCCTTCACCTAACCTTAACCTTTTAACTAATTCTTCACTTAACCGTTTTAGTTAACCCTTCACTTAACCGTTTTAGCTAATCCTCCACTTAACCTTAACCGTTTTAGCTAATCCTTCACTTAACCTTAACCGTTTTAGCTAATCCTTCACTTAACCTTACCGTTTTAGCTAATCCTTCACTTAACCGTTTTAGCTAACCCTTCACTTAACCGTTTTAGCTAATCCTTCACCTAACCTTAACCTTTTAACTAATCCTTCACTTAACCGTTTTAGCTAACCCTTCACTTAACCGTTTTAGCTAACCCTTCACTTAACCGTTTTAGCTAATCCTCCACTTAACCTTAACCGTTTTAGCTAATCTTTCACTTAACCTTAACCGTTTTAGCTAATTCTTCACTTAAGCTTAACCGTTTTAGCTAATCCTTCACTTAACCGTTTTAGCTAACCCTTCACTTAACCGTTTTAGCTAATCCTTCACTTAACCGTTTTAGCTAACCCTTTACTTAACCGTTTTAGCTAATCCTTCACTTAGCCGTTTTAACTAATCCTTCACTTAACCGTGTTAACTAATCCTTCACTTAACCGTTTTAACTAACCCTTCACTTAACCGTAACCGTTATAGCTAAACCTTCACTTAACCGTTTTAGCTAATCCTTCACTTAACCTTAACCGTTTTAGCTAACCCTTCACTTGACCGTTTTAGCTAATCCTTCACTTAACCGTTTTAGCTAACCCTTCACTTAACCTTAACCGTTTTAGCTAATCCTTCACTTAACCTTAACCGTTTTAGCTAATCCTTCACTTAACCTTAACCGTTTTAGCTAATCCTTCACTTAACCTTAACCGTTTTAGCTAATCCTTCACTTAACCTTAACCGTTTTAGCTAATCCTTCACTTAACCTTAACCAGAGGCAATTATAGCATGTAAAGCTTGTTGGGGCAAACCAACATTTTTATTTTATGATGCATGCCAGCAAAGCCACTAAACAACACAACACTAAACAATACATTAATGTCACTATAACGGTGACCAACTGTTCCCACAAACTGTTAGGGCCTACATAAAGCTGTCCTAACAGCAGAGTCCCAACAGCAGAGTCCCAACAGCAGTCCCACCACCTCACCACTGCTACACCTGGCTATCAGAGGAGCCTTGTCTGGCAGCTAAACAGTTCATTCAGCCTCATTTACTGCCTTTTATAAACATACAGTGGGGAGAACAAGTATTTGATACACTGCCGATTTTGCAGGTTTTCCTATTTACAAAGCATGTAGAGGTCTGTAATTTTTATCATAGGTACACTTCAACTGTGAGAGACGGAATCTAAAACAAAAATCCAGAAAATCACATTGTATGATTTTTAAATAATAAATTTGCATTTTATTGCATGACATAAGTATTTGATCACCTACCAACCAGTAAGAATTCCGGCTCTCACAGACCTGTTAGTTTTTCTTTAAGAAGCCCTCCTGTTCTCCACTCATTACCTGTATTAACTGCACCTGTTTGAACTCGTTACCTGTATAAAAGACACCTGTCCACACACTCAATCAAACGGACTCCACACACTCAATCAAACAGCTGTGTAAGGACATCAGGGATAAAATTGTAGACCTGCACAAGGCTGGGATGGGCTACAGGACAATAGGCAAGCAGCTTGGTGAGAAGGCAACAACTGTTGGCGCAATTATTAGAAAATGGAAGAAGTTCAAGATGACAGTCAATCTCCCTTGGTCTGGGGCACCATGCAAGATCTCACCTCGTGGGGCATGAATGATCATGAGGAAGGTGAGGGATCAGCCCAGAACTACACGGCAGGACCTGGTCAATGACCTGAAGAGAGCTGGGACCACAGTCTCAAAGAATTATGGATTAAAATCCTGCAGCGCACGCAAGGTCCCCCTGCTCAAGCCAGCGCATGTCCAGGCCCGTCTGAAGTTTGCCAATGACCATCTGGATGATCCAGAGGAGGAATGGGAGAAGGTCATGTGGTCTGATGAGACAAAAATAGAGCTTTTTGGTCTAAACTCCACTCGCCGTGTTTGGAGGAAGAAGAAGGATGAGTACAACCCCAAGAACACCATCCCAACCGTGAAGCATGGAGGTGGAAACATCATTCTTTGGGGATGCTTTTCTGCAAAGGGGACAGGACGACTGCACCGTATTGAGGGGAGGATGGATGGGGCCATGTATCGCGAGATCTTGGCCAACAACCTCCTTCCCTCAGTAAGAGCATTGAAGATGGGTCGTGGCTGGGTCTTCCAGCATGACAACGACTCGAAACACACAGCCAGGGCAACTAAGGAGTGGCTCCGTAAGAAGCATCTCAAGGTCCTGGAGTGGCCTAGCCAGTCTCCAGACCTGAACCCAATAGAAAATCTTTGGAGGGAGCTGAAAGTCCGTATTGCCCAGCGACAACCCCGAAACCTGAAGGATCTGGAGAAGGTCTGTATGGAGGAGTGGGCCAAAATCCCTGCTGCAGTGTGTGCAAACCTGGTCAAGAACTACAGGAAACGTATGATCTCTGTAATTGCAAACAAAGGTTTCTCTACCAAATATTAAGTTCTGCTTTTCTGATGTATCAAATACTTATGTCATGCAATAAAATGCAAATTAATTACTTAAAAATCATACAATGTGATTTTCTGGATTTTTGTTTTAGATTCCGTCACTCACAGTTGAAGAGTACCTATGATAAAATTTACAGACCTCTACATGCTTTGTAAGTGGGAAAACCTGCAAAATCGGCAGTGTATCAAATACTTGTTCTCCCCACTGTAGCTGATATGGCTGACTTGCTTAAATAAATGTGTTTTTTACTGACAATTGAGATGTACAAACTATGACATAAGGGGACGACAAGCGGATAAGAGGCTATCTGTAATATCGATTAAGACATTAATGAGCGAGCTAAGAAGGACGTAGTCAATATAACTATTTGTTCAGCACTTTTGAAATGTACAGAGACAGAATTCAGAATATGGGCCGTTCTTACAGAGTTCTCCCTGAACACCAAGTCAGAACCATAGGATAAATAAAGGGGGCATATAAGCAGACAATGAAAGCTCTTACAATATTCAGTGATTACATTTCTCTCAAACAGGCTATAGGCTACATGTGCACCACCAAGTCAGAACAGTAGGTGAAATTAAGAGGTGAAAATAGACCAAATTATTAGGGTGAGGCACATGGGCTACTAACAGCTTACTATACAACATACACTTAGTATTACTTTCTTAGCTACAGTATACATATCTCCCTGGCATATTACATAATTTCTGAAGCAGTGTAACAGTTTTGCTTCAGTCCCTCTCCTAACCCTTACCTGGGCTCGAGCCAGGGACCCTCTGTCACCCTCGAAGCATCGTTTACCATCGCTCCACAAAAGCCGTGGCTCTTGCAGAGCAAGGGAAACAACTACTTCAAGGTCTCAGAGCGAGTGACATCATAGATTACAGCAGCATATTTGACTCATGTTGCCGTGATGTGCTGGAACAGGAAAGGGGCGCGGCGGTCCTTCGTGGGCATATTATGTAATCGAAGAGCAATTCTGAGTTGAATGACCGTTCAGAACGTATTTTCCCAGTTTGAGCTGTTTATTCCAGACTTCCCAGTTGCAATGCTTGCAGTTTAGCCACTGTCACCGATTCCTTCCAAACCACTCATTGTTGAATTAGCGATCTCCAAATTGTTGTGTAATGTTTATGTCCAATGGCTGATGAGCACCAATACATTTAATCTATATTTTCTCTTCATTATTCCTCTTCATATGACAAGGATTATTAGCCAGTAGACTTGATTCATGATGATGACTGCTGGCTAAGATTGTGAAAGTATGATGTTGACATGATCAGTCCAATCAAAGCAACTGTATATGTAACGGGATTTGACGTAATTTCTGTGGCCAATGACCTTGAGCCTTCTTGGAAGTGTGCTTAAATATGACTGTATGGCTGGACCCAAAGGGCTGAAATGTTGGACGTCCACCTTTACTAAGGACTTAAAATTGCAGATTGCGCAATGTCCCCATGAGTGACAGAACAGTGAGCCAATCACGCCGCAATGCTCCTATTTTCTGCTGGCCCGCCCCACCCCCACAGAAATAATGTATCCTATTGTTTTTGGTAATAGATCTGATTTGGTTGTTTAATTAGTGTTTCTATGGGGTTTTAAACACGGGAATCAGAAGTTGGTAAGCTGTCATTACCAACAAAGGCTTTTGTACAAAGTATTAAATAAATATCAGTAAGTGTGTTCAATACTTTTTCCCTGTGTCATTTCACATTATTACACATAACTTATTTTCTGAACTTATTTGTTTTGGTTTCTTTGTATGTATGGATTACTTGGGTTGTTACCAACATCTGGTGAAACTTTCATGTCAATAGCACCTTTGGAAATATATTTACTGAGAAAAATGGTGATGTGTTCAATACTTATTTCACCCGCTGAATATATAAAAACTCTGACCCACCTGCCCTGAATAACGGGTCGCCACTGACCTTAACCCTTTTAGCTAAGCCTTCCACTAACCCTAACCTTAGTCCTTTAACCTAACTAAAGTTAACCCTAACCTTAACCCTAACATTAAGCCCTAGCCTAGCTAACGTTAGCAGGAAATATATTGTACGTTATGCAAAATCATAACATATTGTACATTTTGCCAATTCATAACATATAATATGAATTGTAATTCGTAACATATCATACTAAATTGGATGTCTTGGATTTATGTAAAGAATAATCCAAAATGTTTTGAGACCATCTTTTGAGACTATGTTTTGAGACCATATTTTGAGACCATTGAAGTGAGATGAGTGGTGTGTTGTCCAGCTGCTGCTATTGTTTGAACCCAATGGTTTTAGTCCTGCAGACCCGTGAGAATGTCTCTGAACAGCACGTCCGCATGCATGGATTACAGTGCAAGCACAGACATCAACCAGAGGAACCAAGAACATGCTAAGCAGCTTTTTGTCAAGCATGCACTTCAATCATCACCAACACTTCCACCATTCAGTATAATTTGAATACCCTAAATACCGTGAAAACGTTTTTCATAATCCATAATCATTTTAATTATGACGACTATTGTTTTTAGATTTCATTTCTGTTCTGAGTTGTGGAAGATCGCGATACCTATACTTAGTGTAAAACAGTGATACAAAAACCACTGTGACTCAACTGAGGCACCTGTCAAGCTGGCATAAGTGATGAAAGGAAACAATGCTGTGTTGTGGCTTTTATCTAAATACAAGAGCATGGACCCAACCACGGCCCTCTCCCAGCCATACAATACAACAGTCTTTTAGGCACCACTCCCAAATCCCCCTAATCTAGAGATTACAGGACGCCACATCCCCTCTGTTACTGTCTGTTGTATTTCTCTTGCATTGAGATACATACAGATACATATAGTAAGATACATACAGGTACTTTACCTCAATGTTAGAGAAATACAACACACTACAACTAATGGGAGGATATGGGAGGATATCACTAACAGAAGGTATATATAACAATACCCACAGTTTTTCTAAACAGGATAGAAATGTCATCAGCAGTCTCACCCTACCTACACATTTAAGTCCAGAACTATCAATGTGATGATGACTTCTCTGGGTTAGTTCAAGCATTTAGTAATGAAACAGCATAAACTAAACAAAGATTATTTGTTTCAGTAGAGGACCTAATGACTTCTGTTTGAGTCAGTTATTTGTTTCAGTAGAGGACCTAATGACTTCTGTTTGAGTCAGTTATTTGTTTCAGTAGAGGACCTAATGACTTCTGTTTGAGTCAGTTATTTGTTTCAGTAGAGGACCTAATGACTTCTGTTTGAGTCAGTTTACCTTGGCTGAATTCTCGTGCTAGGTGCAGCCCTGACTGTCTCAAGTGATGAGAGACTACTGTAGAGTTGCCTGTTCAGTTCACCAGTGACCCGTGCCTTTTCCCACAATGCACCGCTTGGCAGGTTCTACATGACAGCACTTGGGCCTGTTCTCTGCCAGTCTGGCCCGCAGCCCACAGCACAGCAGCCAGCTGATCCACTCCCAAGACAAGCCTCTCATTCTATTGTTGACTCTTGTGTTCTGTTAGGTTACTCTGTGCCATTGTAGTAATTTAGCCAAGACTTTTAGTGTTTTTTAAAACCTAAACAGATAAAATATATTTACATGCTAACCATGTCTGAAAATGCCACTCAGTATGTTGTGTGTTGTTGCATGCCTGGGTAGTAAGGATTTAAATGAGTTTATAGCTTTACTCCGGCACATTTACATTGATGTGTAAATGGACATGTTGATTAATGTGAAGTGTGCATAAATGAAATGAATAAATGATTACTTCCTGCCTTCCCTATAAGTGTCATCAATCATCAGTTTCTGATCCTCTGAGTGGAGAGAAACTCTCAGGATAACTTCTGTGATAAGATCGTCAAGAATAACAAGTGTGTACTTACCAACTGTCAAATTTTGAACTCAGCCCTGCCAAGATAAAGTTAGCAAATATTTTTCTGTCACATTTGGTTGTCAAAGGCAGCTCGTTGTCTTCTCATCTTAATGGATAGTGATGCAGGTGTGGAAAAAGTCCCTCATTTGTCATCTGCGTATTAGGGCGGCAGGTAGCCTAGAGGTTAGACCAGAAACCAAAATCAGGTAGCCTAGCGGTTAGACCAGAAACCAAAATCAAGTAGCCTAGCGGTTAGACCAGAAACCAAAATCAAGTAGCCTAGCGGTTAGACCAGAAACCAAAATCAGGTAGCCTAGCGGTTAGACCAGAAACCAAAATCAGGTAGCCTAGCGGTTAGACTAGAAACCAAAATCAGGTAGCCTAGCGGTTAGACTAGAAACCAAAATCAAGTAGCCTAGCGGTTAGACCAGAAACCAAAGTCAGGTAGCCTAGCGGTTAGACCAGAAACCAAAAGGTCGGTCAAAAATCTGTCGATGTGTCCTTAAGCAAGGCACTTAACCCTAATTGCTGCTGTAAGTGGCTCTGAATAAGAGCATCTGCTAAATAACTATTTTTTTACATGCACAATGTCATGGGCTACATAATGTTAATTTGTTTGTTGGTCCACATTAAAAGGTCAAGTCTTCCCCTCCTCTACACAACAGAAGTAAATACAATACAGGAGATGATCAGAGATAACAGGCAGCTTTTATATCACGTCAAGTTCAGTGACTAATGATTCAAATCAACCGTGTGGCTTTCCTGAAACTTTACTAGCATTCAGGTCAAATTACATGATTGGGAAATAGAGCCTTCCACCATTTTGTTTCTAGGCAATGACTTCACTAGATGTTTTGCAAGATTTGACTTACTATTTATAATTTCTTGTCAAAACTGACTGTTGAATCATTGCGAAGGTCATATTCATTTCTGAACAGGGTTACAAACAGAGTCATGTGTAATTGTTGTCCAGTTGTTCTGTCATTAGCCACTCCTCTAGTTTGATGCCACATGTTATGACAGCACTTTACAGTCATACAGACCATAACTAAACAGCAGAGAAGCTACACTTCTTAGCTTCTCAAATTAAGTTGGACATGTTGGATTATGCTAGTGAGCCTCACTCTTTTCACTGTTATTATAGTGACTTAACTGCTCATAATATAGTTTGACAATACATCTCTGTATTTGGCCCGTTATGAGCAGTGCCATTGAGGCGTCTCCATTATAAAGTATTCTATGTTCCTCTTCTTCTACTTCTATGAGTTGGTAAACAAACTGAAAGGGTGCATACTGCCACCTGGAGTGTGTTGTTGGAACAGGTATAAAGCCAAGGTTGGTGATTTACTGCCACCTGGAGTGTGTTGTTGGAACAGGTATAAAGCCAATGTTGGTGATTTACTGCCACCTGGAGTGTGTTGTTGGAACAGGTATAAATCCAATGTTGGTGATTTACTGCCACCTGGAGTGTGTTGTTGGAACAGGTATAAAGCCAATGTTGGTGATTTACTGCCACCTGGAGTGTGTTGTTGGAACAGGTATAAAGCCAAGGTTGGTGATTTACTGCCACCTGGAGTGTGTTGTTGGAACAGGTATAAAGCCAAGGTTGGTGATTTACTGCCACCTGGAGTGTGTTGTTGGAACAGGTATAAAGCCAAGGTTGGTGATTTACTGCCACCTGGAGTGTGTTGTTGGAACAGGTATAAAGCCAAGTTTGGTGATTTACTGCCACCTGGAGTGTGTTGTTGGAACAGGTATAAAGCCAAGGTTGGTGATTTACTGTCACCTGGAGTGTGTTGTTGGAACAGGTATAAAGCCAAGGTTGGTGATTTACTGCCACCTGGAGTGTGTTGTTGGAACAGGTATAAAGCCAATGTTGGTGATTTACTGCCACCTGGAGTTTTGGAATGTTTGCTCACAAGTATAATTCAATGGCTGGGAAGTCCAACCCAGTTGACTACTTTAAAATGGTTGAAATCCTCAAAAATGTCCAAGTAGTGATCTCTTTCTCTATGGGATGTAGACACACGACCAGTCACCCATGACCCAACTCTGACACATGACAGACACACTACATAGACAATACAACATAAGTAGACCACTTTCTTAATGAGTATGACAGCATATAAGGTAATACACACTACCATATATATGCACACTATACTAGTAGTAACAATGATTCATTTTACACACAAAGATGCTAAATCAGCTGAAACAAATATAGAAGGAAAGCTTTCAAATATCATTTTCCAGATATAGAGTTTTCTGAAATGTTTACCCAAACTTGATATTTTTTCTTACCTCAGTATTGAGAATTTCTTAGAATCTATGCCTTTCCATAGAGCTTGTCTTAAAATGTTCATTAAGACTGAACTCCTCTTGAGGTAAGAGAAGAATTAAGATTGGGTTTACAGTTTGGAAATCTGCCCTTAGCGATTTGCTGCATATAGAGGTCAAATCTCTTTTTTTAATATCCTTAAGA
The DNA here is from genome assembly GCA_023634145.1 of Thymallus thymallus. Classification (NCBI taxonomy): domain Eukaryota; kingdom Metazoa; phylum Chordata; class Actinopteri; order Salmoniformes; family Salmonidae; genus Thymallus; species Thymallus thymallus. The sequence goes on along the minus strand of CM042399.1, from coordinate 6,686,478 downwards.
CAAATCAGTTAGCTAAAAAATGACATGTTAAAGTTCAAGGTTAAAGTTCATTCATCTCAGTCTTTGATTGATAAATCCGTTTTGAGAGCCCCACTGGTCTGGTCTCTCTCTGGTCCTCTGGTCTGTAGACTGATGTCTTGGTGTGTCTGTCTTCTATCATCTCGGTCAGCCTCTTCTTCTTCTTTGAGGTTTATTGGCAGACTACACTCATAAGGTGTGTTGCCGCCACCTACTGTACGGCATAGTGAAAAATACCCCCAAATTAAAATATGTTTTGGATGAACAAATTCATGCTAATTACCAAAAACAAAAACACAAACCAAATACACGCTACTATACTGTACAATTCAGATCCCTACAGTCTCAGGAGCCTGGGAGGGGGGACCTCTTCATTCAGTACTCCTTGTAACATTTTGGCTGTAATGTCCTGGAGATGCAGAAATCTATTTGCCGCCTTCACAGTGATGTCTAGCTTTTTAGATTTTATATTTGTTTGATTAGTGCAATTTATCAAAACGCAACAAAGTCCACCTTCTTCACTATTAGTGTGTGGGGATCCTTCTCCTGCATGGCATTCACTGCAGACTGTGGGACATCCACTACCATCTCCTCTCATCTCACTCCTTCAGCTGGCTGGCCCTGATCCTAGCTACTGCCACCTCCCTCATCCGTACAGGGCACTCTGGGATCTCAGGAACGGGATTCCCATCACAAATACAGCAACATGCTTCATCTGAGTCTTATACTACATATTTGTGACTCACCACTTGGATTTGGTCTTATGTAGCAAAATGTTGAAATTGTGTTTTTATCATTGGATAAAAGTAGAGTCTCAGAGCTACAACATGGTACATCATACACTACAGCTGAGGAACATGGTATATCATACACTACAGCTGAGGAACATGGTATATCATACACTACAGCTGAGGAACATGGTACATCATACACTACAGCTGAGGAACATGGTACATCATACACTACAGCTGAGGAACAATGGGAAAGTAATTCTACTTTGAAAGTTTAAAAACATGTAACCTCACTTTTGAGAAAATGGCCCTTAAATGTTTTGGTATCTACTGGAAAGATCTTCTTTGTCTCCACCCAATCAGCATTGTCCACACCCTCTTAAGCCTTAGCCCCACCCATCTCCTTTGTCTACACCCATTCAGCATTGTTCACACCCTCTTAAGCCTTAGCCCCACCCATCTCCTTTGTCTACACCCATTCAGCATTGTTCACGCCCTCTTAAGCCTTAGCCCCACCCATCTCCTTTGTCTACACCCATTCAGCATTGTCCACACCCTCTTAAGCCTTAACTCCACCCATCTCCTTTGTCTACACCCATTCAGCATTGTTCACACCCTCTTAAGCCTTAGCCCCACCCATCTCCTTTGTCTACACCCATTCAGCATTGTCCACACCCTCTAAAGCCTTAGCCCCACCCATCTCCTTTGTCTACACCCATTCGGCATTGTCCACACCCTCTTAAGCCTTAGCCCCACCCATCTCCTTTGTCTACACCCATTCGGCATTGTCCACACCCTCTTAAGCCTTAGCCCCACCCATCTCCTTTGTCTACACACATTCGGCATTGTCCACACCCTCTTAAGCCTTAGCCCCACCCATCTCCTTTGTCTACACCCATTCGGCATTGTCCACACCCTCTTAAGCCTTAGCCCCACCCATCTCCTTTGTCTACACCCATTCGGCATTGTCCACACCCTCTTAAGCCTTAGCCCCACCCATCTCCTTTGTCTATACCCATTCAGCATTGTCCACACCCTCTTAAGCCTTAGCCCCACCCATCTCTTTAAGGATTCATGTGTTAAACAGTGAGTAGTGATGAAGACTAAAAGTAGTATCCTACAATAAGGAAACACAAAGTGTTAAGATGCAAATATTTTATAAATATTAAGGTGTAAACGGTGCAGCCAAATGGTTACCTGCATAGTAGCAATATCAGAACTAGATAGTGTCAACATAAGTAATATAAAGTACGTGTAACCGGTGTCAAAGGCTAGCTAGTTAGTGGTGCGCGCTAGTAGCGTTTCAATCTGTGACGTCACCCGCTCTGAGACCTTGAAGCAGTTGTTCCCCTTGCTCTGCTAGAGCTTTTGTGGAGCGATGGGTAACGATTCTTCAAGGGTGACTGTTGACGATGTGTGCAGAGAGTCCCTGGTTCGAGCCTAGGTAGGGGCTAGGAGAGGGACAGAAGCAAAACTGTTACATATGAACAATATCAATAACAATATCAATAACGATATCAGTGATAGATGAGGTAGTTATATGCAGACAATCAGGGGTAAAGTGGCTGAGCAGCAGGATAGACAAATAAATAGTAGCAGCAAAGTATGGTGTGTGTTAGGAGAGAGTCTAGAATAGAAGCAGTGCAGACAGTGCTGATGATTGGTCCGTCTGAACCACGCATGAACAAGGGAATCTATATTCAGAGAGCCTGCTTCTGTCCTGCCCTTGACTTCGGTGCTGCCCTTGACTTCGGTGCAGGGCATGTGATGTCCTTTATCACAAAACTTCCTGATCTTCTCAAAGAGATAAGTTTGTCTAGCTGTGTCCAGTCCAGGTGGTGCTTGTTCAGGCAGGTCATCTATGGGAGGAAGGATGTCAGCGTTGCTCAGCAGCTGAACCCTGGTCCCGATTGAGTCCGAAAGTTCCTTGGCGACAACACCACCAGCCTCCAGCGCATTGAAGCTGTAAAACAGGAAATAACAAAAACTTTGAAAAGACATTACAACCTTGCACAACATAAATTCCCCTCCCAAGTTAAGATAAGAAGAATAATTTGATGAGAATGATCTTCACCTGAAGTGCTGGAACTGCTTGATTTGTGGCAATGGCCTGAAGTACAGAGTCAGGTGTTGTTACCAGCCAGAGCTTTCCACCAGAACCATACCATCCTCCAGTCCAACACCAGCCATGTCAGACAAAGTGTTCACTCTGGTCTTTGTGAAGTGCTGTTTGATGACTGGACTGGGGTGGAGCTTGTGCATGGTCCGCCAGGACTGGGGTGGAGCTTGTGCATGGTCCGCCAGGACTGGGGTGGAGCTTGTGCATGGTCCGCCAGGACTGGGGTGGAGCTTGTGCATGGTCCGCCAGGCACAATACCAGAACACTAACTTCTTTTTGTTTTGGCCACGGTAGTTATCAGGTCCATGAGTGTTTCCCTAACTACCTAGTTGGCGAAGAAATGGTGCATGTGGTTGACGCCACACTTTCCACCAAAGTGTTTGTGTCCTGGGTGGTGTCCTGGTAACACTATTGTATTATCCAAAGTGTTTGTGTCCTGGGTGATGTCCTGGTAACACTATTGTATTATCCAAAGTGTTTGTGTCCTGGGTGGTGTCCTGGTAATACTATTGTATTATCCAAAGTGTTTGTGTCCTGGGTGGTGTCCTGGTAATACTATTGCATTATCCAAAGTGTTTGTGTCCTGGGTGGTGTCCTGGTAATACTATTGTATTATCCAAAGTGTTTGTGTCCTGGGTGGTGTCCTGGTAATACTATTGTATTATCCAAAGTGTTTGTGTCATGGGTGGTGTCCTGGTAACACTATTGTATTATCCAAAGTGTTTGTGTCCTGGGTGGTGTCCTGGTAATACTATTGTATTATCCTGTGTAGTTGTTGATGATGTTAACCACTCGCTGCAAGTCCTAATATTTCAGGTGTAACCTGAGCTTGCTTGGGCCAGCTCTCTTTATGATGGGAGGTATTAGACCATTCTCCTTGTATGACTGGTGGAGGAGAGTCAGGTGTTCTACAGATCTCTTTATGATGGGAGGTATTAGACCATTCTCCTTGTATGACTGGTGGAGGAGAGTCAGGTGTTCTACAGATCTCTTTATAATGGGAGGTATTAGACCATTCTCCTTGTATGACTGGTGGAGGAGAGTCAGGTGTTCTACAGATCTCTTTATGATGGGAGGTATTAGACCATTCTCCTTGTATGACTGGTGGAGGAGAGTCAGTTGTTCTACAGATCTCTTTATGATGGGAGGTATTAGACCATTCTCCTTGTATGACTGGTGGAGGAGAGTCAGGTGTTCTACAGATCTCTTTATGATGGGAGGTATTAGACCATTCTCCTTGTATGACTGGTGGAGGAGAGTCAGGTGTTCTACAGATCTCTTTATGATGGGAGGTATTAGACCATTCTCCTTGTATGACTGGTGGAGGAGAGTCAGGTGTTCTACAGATCTCTTTATGATGGGAGGTATTAGACCATTCTCCTTGTATGACTGGTGGAGGAGAGTCAGTTGTTCTACAGATCTCTTTATGATGGGAGGTATTAGACCATTCTCCTTGTATGACTGGTGGAGGAGAGTCAGGGGTTCTACAGATCTCTTTATGATGGGAGGTATTAGACCATTCTCCTTGTATGACTGGTGGAGGAGAGTCAGGTGTTCTACAGATCTCTTTATGATGGGAGGTATTAGACCATTCTCCTTGTATGACTGGTGGAGGAGAGTCAGGTGTTCTACAGATCTCTTTATGATGGGAGGTATTAGACCATTCTCCTTGTATGACTGGTGGAGGAGAGTCAGGTGTTCTACAGATCTCTTTATGATGGGAGGTATTAGACCATTCTCCTTGTATGACTGGTGGAGGAGAGTCAGCTGTGTTCTACTGATGCTGAAAGACAAATTCCAGATATAAATATTTTAGCATTATTGTACAATAGAGAGCCGTAATCACTGTGAGACACACCTGGTTAACTTGATGGGTCGTCTGCTACCTACCGTCAGCTAACATTAGGCTATAACTTGCTATGCGAAATGGCATTCGGAGATAACGTCACTACAGACAGATCCCACACATAATGTTAGCTAGCAAGCCAGCCATCTAATGTCAGCTAGCTAGCCAACAGTAAGCATACATTTTTTGCATCATCACTGCAAGCCATCATGACTCTCAAAAGCCGCGACATCCGCTGTTTACTTGTGAAGATAACTTTGGCGCCCTAAAAAACAGATTCAAATTCGACACAAACCTTCAAATAGGTATGTAATGACACATTATATAAACTCTTTAGTGTTTTATTTACATTTTAGAGGTGATAAATTGGACATATCAGTTGAAAAATGCAGTTTCCCGACACGGCATATCTCCCCCTTTCACTATCACGCAGTAGGTTTCGCTTCCCCACACGGCAAGACCTGACAGAGCTCATTGTCTTCTTCAATCATGCAGAGACGGGCAGCATGAAGGTCTCGTCATTGATTTTGCTGGAAAGGGTAAAAATTGTGCTTTACAATGGTATTCATATTAGAGTTGCACTACATTTGCACACTCTGTATATAGATTCTCTATTGTGTTATTGACTGTACGTTTGTTTATTCTCATGTGTAACTCTGTGTTGTTTTATATACCTCCCATCAGGTTGCAGTTGTAAATGAGAACTTGTTCTCAACTGGCCTACCTGGTTAAATACAGGTGAAATAAAACCTACCTGGTTAAATAAAGGTGGAATAAAACCTACCTGGTTAAATAAAGGTGGAATAAAACCTACCTGGTTAAATAAAGGTGGAATAAAACCTACCTGGTTAAATAAAGGTGGAATAAAACCTACCTGGTTAAATAAAGGTGGAATAAAACCTACCTGGTTAAATAAAGGTGAAAAAAACCTACCTGGTTAAATAAAGGTGAAATAAAACCTACCTGGTTAAATAAAGGTGAAATAAAACCTACCTGGTTAAATAAAGGTGAAATAAATAAAATAAATATAAAACACACACAAGCTACCGTTGGCTGAAAACACAATCATCGCGGGATGAAGGAGTGACGAATTTCTGGGCAAGGTAATTCCTTCCTCCGTCGCCCCTTGCCCTGCAAGTGTACACACGTCAGACGTCACGGCACGTCATCAGAAGTGTCCACTTAATTTGAGGGCTGAGGGGATAGGGTGTGTCTTAAGTGTTTGGACCGCAACCACTGATCTTGTGTCAGTTTTTAATTTCCCCCACGAATGGTTAAGGTTAGGATTGGGGGAGGAGAAACTGATCCTAGGTCTGTATCTATGGCAAACTTCACCTCTAATTCACTTGTCAAACTCATTCCATGGAGGGTCGAGTGTCTGTGGGCTTTTCCTCCACCCTTCAGCCCTCAGACTCTCGACCCTCCGTGGAATGAGTTTGACACCACTGCTCTAGTCATTTCCCTAGCCTTCCTTGCTCAACATGCTAGTAGGCACACCCCACCATTAGCCTAGCAAATATCAATGGACAGTGATTGATATGGCTACCCAGATGACCAACTGAGGTTGAACACGGTCATCTGTGTTCACCAGGCGACTGGCAATGGTTGCTGTTTTGTTATCAAGAGCCTACAGAACCCAATGGTTGGCCTCTTCCTGTGTATTCAGTTGGTTGGTTGACCTATAAACAACAAAGAACAAGGTATTGATTTTACTGTCCAGAATCACATGGTTTTACTCATATTTATTGAATTATTCATTTACAAACATGGTTGTTATCATTGTCAAACATTATTTATATGGTTGATACATATTTTAAGTTGCAATCTGCTATTTGAAAAACAATAAAGCAGAGCCCGCGTCACTCCTTCACACTCTCCACTGACTCGCAGTAGAAGCATCCAGTTCAATACCCTGGTGCTTGCCTATGGGGTCGTAAGGGGAACCGACGACACTGCAGAACACCCTCCATACGCACACATACTCAGCTGTGGGGCTTAACTACAAGACCCACATTTCATATAGTTTTCCAGACATCAATAGTAGAACAGATATCACAATATCGGAATATACCTTTAAATTAAGTAAATCACTGTAGGCTACAGCAGAACACATGAGAATATACAGGTCTCCTGCCTATGTGATAATATGAAGCACATATTCAGATTACCTTCAGATATGAGAATATACAGGCCTCCTGCCTATGTGATAATATGAAGCACATATTCAGATTACCTTCAGATATGAGAATATACAGGCCTCCTGCCTATGTGATAATATGAAGCACATATTCAGATTACCTTCAGATATGAGAATATACAGGCCTCCTGCCTATGTGATAATATGAAGCACATATTCAGATTACCTTCAGATATGAGAATATACAGGCCTCCTGCCTATGTGATAATATGAAGCACATATTCAGATTACCTTCAGATATGAGAATATACAGGCCTCCTGCCTATGTGATAATTTGAAGCACATATTCAGATTACACATTTATTCTGTGTTGTGAAGGTAAAAACATAAATAAATCATAATTTAGTTTTTCAAAACCTTCCACAATGACTTTCCCCAAATCCTGAAAGTCAACTTCTTGCTGAAAGCCATGAGCTGTGGTGTTTAACTTCTACGGCTGTTCTGAAGACTCCTTGGTTCAGGCATGTTGTTTTAATTAGGTCTGATGTATAGGATGTTCATTTACTGTACAGTTAGTTGCTAGTGTAATCCCTGTAGTCATTTCTAGACCTAAGCTCCCTACATTGTTGCATGCTGTACAGCCCAACTTTGAATTCTGCATGACAAGCCAAGGGTTATACTAACATCTTTGGTTATACGTTTGCTTGTTCTTGAACTGCAAATTGCACCTGCTCCGAGCAATTTGTCGGTGGATGCACTGTCCCCCAGTCTCCGTCTCCCGCTGAGTCTGACTCGCTAGCAGGCCTACTAGCTAGTGGAGGTGCCGGTGGTGATGCTGAACTGGCGCGGTTGGCACCGCCATCAGGAACAGCTTGCCCCTCACTCCTCTCCACCGGCACGGTCAGTTCTCGGGCCCGTTCTGGGCTCAATTCAACATCTTTCTCTGGATTTTTGGACTTGAAAAAGTTAAACTCAATGGGCTCCTGAGTGGTGCAGCGGTCTAAGGCACTGCATCTCAGTGCTAGAGGTGTCACTAGAGACCCTGGTTCAAATCCAGGCTGTATCACAACTGCCTGTGATTGGGTGGTGCCCAGTGGGTTTGGCAGGGGTAGGCTGTCTAACTGCACTGACTGTAATTCACTGGATAAGTGTCTGCTAAATGATGCAATCCATTAGATTGAAGCTATACAGTGCTTGTTTACAAACAATGGAGTGAACAAGCTGATGGGGTTGTGATGGGGTTAGACTGTTGAACTAAACTCATGGGGAATTTAGATGTAGTCTTTAAACTGCAGCTTTAACCTACATCAGGTTCTGCTCCTTAAAAATACAATTACAATTTTATGAAATGCAGAAAGGCTATGTTATAACTACTTTTCAAAAATACTATGTGGGCGTTACTCGGCTGTGGAAAGAATTTCATTTCTGATATAAAACAAAACATTTAATTTGGAAAACAAGAATCAATAATTCGTTAATGAATTTATTGATTTACACATCAATCCATTATTGAATCATTCATTGGTTCATTCATTCATTCATTCATTTATTGATTTCATTCATTCATTCGTTCATTGGTTTGTTTTCTCCAGACAGCAAGCTCTCTTGCTGACACCTGCTGGCTAAAGATAGGAGTTGTGGATCTGTGAAGTCGCCTGTTTTTATGTATCTGTTGTTCCTCTGCTGACATGATGTTCCTCTGCTGACATGATGTTCCTCTGCTGACATGATGTTCCTCTGCTGACATGATGTTCCTCTGCCAGATGATGTTCCTCTGCTGACATGATGTTCCTCTGCTGACATGATGTTCCTCTGCTGACATGATGTTCCTCTGCTGACATGATGTTCCTCTGCCAGATGATGTTCCTCTGCTGACATGATGTTCCTCTGCTGACATGATGTTCCTCTGCTGACATGATGTTCCTCTGCTGACATGATGTTCCTCTGCTGACATGATGTTCCTCTGCCAGATGATGTTCCTCTGCTGACATGATGTTCCTCTGCTGACATGATGTTCCTCTGCTGACATGATGTTCCTCTGCCAGATGATGTTCCTCTGCTGACATGATGTTCCTCTGCTGACATGATGTTCCTCTGCTGACATGATGTTCCTCTGCCAGATGATGTTCCTCTGCTGACATGATGTTCCTCTGCTGACATGATGTTCCTCTGCTGACATGATGTTCCTCTGCCAGATGATGTTCCTCTGCTGACATGATGTTCCTCTGCCAGATGATGTTCCTCTGCTGACATGATGTTCCTCTGCCAGATGATGTTGTGTAGTATTTAATGAGTGATTAATAATAAAACGATACTGATCATGTAATCATATAGTTGCACATTGTGATAATGGATTACATGGATGATACCAACTGACCCTTTCTAAAAATGAGTTGTTTAACAATACTTGGACTGAAATTATAATAATAAACATGTATCTGTTGTTGGGCTATTTCTGTGTATCTATTATGTTTAATAAAATAAAAAATAAAAAATATTGTACAAAGTCTTCAGCACAATTTTTCTTTGTGATCTGCTTCTCGTCTGGCCCAATAAGCACACTGCACATTTAGTAAGTTATACACTTGAAGTTATTCCTGTTTACGTTATAGGGAATAGGCTGGCTTCCTCCATATCACATCACACCCTGGAAAAACATTGTTCAGTATTCTGATCGGTTTTATGTAATATCTCCAACAACAAAAAAAAAAAGTGAGGTGTAACTTTGCATTGGGACTTTTGGGAGTTATATGTGGCGATTGCAGAGTGCAAGCCGAAACGTATCAAAACCTCCGTATCCAAAAACAAGTGTAAAAACAACACTAGAGATGCCAGATGACTGGTCTTGACTTTTGCATGTACAGTTGAAGTCAGAAGTTTACATACACTTAGGTTGAAGTCATTAAAACTCATTTTTCAACCACTTCACAGATTTCATGTTAACAAACTATAGTTTTGGCAAGTCGGTTAGGACATCTACTTTGTCCATGACACAAGTAATTCTTCCAACAATTGCTTACAGACAGATTATTTCACTTATAATTCACTATATCACAATTCCAGTGGGTCAGAAGTTTACATACACTAAGTTGACTGTGCCTTTTAACAGCTTGGAAAATTCCAGAAAATTATGTAATGGCTTTAGAAGCTTCTGATAGGTTAATTGACATCATTTGAGTCAATTGGAGGTGTACCTGTGGATGTATTTCAAGGCCTACCTTCAAACTCAGTGCCTCTTTGCTTGACATAATGGGAAAATCAAAAGAAATCAGCCAAGACCTCAGAAAAAAATGTGTAGACCTCCACAAGTCTGGTTCATCCTTGGGAGCAATTTCCAAATGCCTGAAGGAATGAGTCTTCCAATGGATCTTCCAAATGGACAATCACCCCAAGCATACTTCCAAAGTTGTAACAAAATGGCTTAAGGACAACAAAGTCAAGGTATTGGAGTGGCCATCACAAAGCCCTGACCTCAATCCCATAGAACATTTGTGGGCAGAACTGAAAAAGCGTGTGCGAGCTAGGAGGCCTACAAACCTGACTCAGTTACACCAGTTCTGTCAGGATGAATGGGCCAGAATTCACCCGACTTATTGTGGGAAGCTTGTGGAAGGCTACCTGAAACATTTAACCCAAGTTAAACAATATAAAGGCAATGCTACCAAATACTAATTGAGTGTATGTAAACTTCTGACCCACTGGGAATGTGATGAAAGAAATAAAAGCTGAAATAAATAATTCTCTATACTATTATTCTGACATTTCACATTCTTAAAATAAAGTGGTGATCCTAACTGACCTAAGACAGGGAATTCTTACTAGGATTAAATGTCAGGAATTGTGAAAAACTGAGTTTAAATGTATTTGGCTAAGATGTATGTAAACTTCCTACTTCACAAGGTCCCTTTTTTCTCCTCTAAAATATATTATCACTTCAATGCTTTAATTGTATGTTTTACGTTATGTTTAACTGATGCACAGTGTGTGAAACTAACAAACATGTTTTAGATTAGAAAACCAAGGAGAGAGAAAGGTGGGGAGTTCCCTGCAGTCACCATGTAACCCAACCCTCGGATTCAGTCACAGGGTGGCAAGAGACATGTTGGTTTGACAGTTTCAACAGTGTCACTTACATTAAGTCACAGGGAGCAGACACATATACGGCGGTACAAACATACAGTTGAGGTAACAGAAGAAGTTAATGTATTTGAGCACACGTGTGTCAAGATGTCAGATGGAATCTATGGAAACCTAGATGGATTTGAAGATGACGAACCCAATGAAATGAACACGGACATTGATGGCAAATTATATTCCCATTAAACCCATTAAACCCACTAAACCCACTAAACCCACTAAACCCATTAAACCCACTAAACCCATTAAACCCACTAAACCCATTAAACCCACTAAACCCATTAAACCCACTAAACCCATTAAACCCACTAAACCCATTAAACCCATTAAACCCACTAAACCCACTAAACCCATTAAACCCATTAAACCCACTAAACCCATTAAACCCATTAAACCCACTAAACCCACTAAACCCATTAAACCCACTAAACCCATTAAACCCACTAAACCCACTAAACCCACTAAACCCACTAAACCCATTAAACCCATTAAACCCATTAAACCCACTAAACCCACTAAACCCACTAAACCCATTAAACCCATTAAACCCACTAAACCCATTAAACCCACTAAACCCACTAAACCCATTAAACCCATTAAACCCATTAAAACCACTAAACCCACTAAACCCACTAAACCCATTAAACCCACTAAACCCATTAAACCCACTAAACCCATTAAACCCACTAAACCCATTAAACCCACTAAACCCATTAAACCCACTAAACCCATTAAACCCATTAAACCCACTAAACCCACTAAACCCATTAAACCCACTAAACCCATTAAACCCACTAAACCCATTAAACCCATTAAACCCACTAAACCCACTAAACCCATTAAACCCACTAAACCCATTAAACCCACTAAACCCACTAAACCCACTAAACCCATTAAACCCATTAAACCAATTAAACCCACTAATCCCATTAAACCCATTAAACCCATTAAACCCACTAAACCCATTAAACCCACTAAACCCACTAAACCCATTAACCCCATTAAACCCACTCCAAGAGATGGAGCTGTTGCTCAACCTTCAGGTAACACAAACACTCACACACACACATACACCCCGACCACCGCTCATTAGGCAGAATGACACAAGGCGGCATTTTCTGAGCTAAACTGACCAAGGCGCACCTCCCACAACAACACATAAAACCTCACATCATTCTGCCCAAAAACAATGACCATTTCTCTCAACCTGTGGCATATTGGCTTTTTAGGCGAGCGCTGAGGCCGCCTTATGATAAGCTGTGGCCACTTAGTCAAAGGCAGGGGCTTGTCCATTCCCAGCATGCCACAGGGTGCTGTTGGAGAGACACATCTCTGCAGCACTCCACCAACGTAGCGTCCATGTATGGAAAATGTATGGAGTAAAAAGTACATTATTTTCATTAGGAATGTAGTGAAGTAAAAGTAAAAGTTGTCAAAAATATAAATAGTAAAGTACAGATACTCCAAAAAACTACTTAAATAGTACTTTAAAGTATTTTTACTTAAGTACTTTACACAACTGAACATGTATTAAATATATGTTTTTCTGTCACCTATACACACTAGAGCTCCAGTCAGTTTTAGAACGGGTAACTAGCAATACATATCTCAAAACGAAACACTAAACCTCATCTGGATCTATTGTTGAATAATGTGTCTAATGAGGAAGTTGAAGAGACCAAACTGCTGGGTGTCCCGCCTTATCTCAGCTCGCTGGTCACCATAGCAACACCCACCCGTAGCATGCGCTCCAGCAGGTATATCTAACTGGTCATCCCCAAAGCCAACACCTCCTTTGGTCGCCATTCCTTCCAGTTCTCTGCTTCCAATGACTGGAACGAATTGCAAAAATCCTTGAAGCTAGAGGTTCTCCCTCACTAACTTTAAGCATCAGTTGTCAGAGCTGCTTATCGATCACTGCACCTGTATACAGCCCTTCTGTAAATAGCCCACCCTACTACCTCATCCCCATATGTATTATTTTTGCTCATTTTGCACTCCAGTATCTCTATTTGCACATCATCATTTGCACATCCATCATTCCAGTGTTAATGCTAATCTGTAATTATTTCACCACTATGGCCTATTTATTGTCCTACCTTTCTAACCTTACTACATTTGCACTCACTGTACATAGATGTTCTATTGTGTTATTGACTGTATGTTTGTTTATTCCCATTTGTAACTCTGTGTTGTTGTTTTTGTCGCACTGCTTTGCTTTGTCTTGGCCAGGTCACAGTTGTAAATGAGAACTTGTTCTCAACTGACCTACCTGCTTAAATAAAGGTGAAATAAAACCTACCTGGTTAAATAAAGGTGAAATAAAACCTACCTGGTTAAATAAAGGTGAAATAAAACCTACCTGGTTAAATAAAGGTGATATAAAACCTACCTGGTTAAATAAAGGTGAAATAAAACCTACCTGGTTAACTAAAGGTGAAATAAAACCTACCTGGTTAAATAAAGGTGAAATAAAACATACCTGGTTAAATAAAGGTGAAATACAACCTACCTGGTTAAATAAAGGTGAAATAAAACCTACCTGGTTAAATAAAGGTGAAATAAAACCTACCTGGTTAAATAAAGGTGAAATAAAACCTACCTGGTTAAATAAATGTGATATAAAACCTACCTGGTTAAATAAAGGTGAAATAAAACCTACCTGGTTAAATAAAGGTGAAATAAAACCTACCTGGTTAAATAAAGGTGAAATAAAATAGAAAGCTGTCATGGTCAAAACATATAGACTCAATGGTTGCTAAAATGTGAAGAGGTCTGTCCATGACAGGGCGTTACTGCGCCTTCTTGACATCTCAGTCATCCAGACCTACAGGCGCAGCTGGTCTACGGCCCAGCTGTGTGGCCATGTGTGGCTGGCAACTTGAATGAGTAGGAGTTCAAACTTTTGACTGGAACTGTATATATAATGTATAAATCCAAAAATGGATGTAGAAACTACAGATTTCCCCTTTAAGTCTATCAAACGTTTGATCAATAAAAGCCCCACTTTTAATCCATAGTCTTGGATCTGCACTATGCAGCTGTTGCAAGAACGCATTTTTCTCTGGCTGTCCACTGGTTTCAAAAACAATGATTGATAGGCAGCTTAAACTTCTTGAATTCAACCATTATTGGGTTCAAATACACATTTATATTAGTGAACAGCCATCCACAACAACCACAATCCTTAAGACGCAACTAGCTAAATGAGAGAGCAGCAGTGTGATTCACATCAAGTAGCTATGTGGATATCAATAATATTTTTTTACCAGGAAAGTCAGTTAAGAACTAATTCTTATTTACGATGACGGCATACCCCGGCCAACCTGGACGACACTGGGCGCCGCCCTATGGGACTCCAAATCACGGCCAGATGTGATACAGCCTGGATTCAAACCAGGGACTGCAGTGATGCTTCTTACACTGAGATGCAGTGCCTTAGACCGAAGCGCCACTCGGGGGCCCAAATCCTTACCTCCAAGCGTTTATTAAAGTTGGATAATCTTTGGATGCCGACAGCAGTCGCACCATTGGAAGACATAGATTGGACTGTAGCCTAGAAAAGCCTATTCCTGCTCTTTTCCCACTTTCCATCAGACACATTTGGTGTGTCATCATAGTGGTCTCTGATTGGTGGTCATCATTTGGTGTGTCATCATAGTGGTCTCTGATTGGTGGTCATCATTTGGTGTGTCATCCTAGTGGTCTCTGATTGGTGGTCATCATTTGGTGTGTCATCATAGTGGTCTCTGATTGATGGTCATCATTTGGTGTGTCATCATAGTGGTCTCTGATTGGTGGTCATCATTTGGTGTGTCATCATAGTGGTCTCTGATTGGTGGTCATCATTTGGTGTGTCATCATAGTGGTCTCTGATTGGTGGTCATCATTTGGTGTGTCATCATAGTGGTCTCTGATTGGTGGTCAGACTCACTCAGGTGGAACAAACTTAAACCTGCTCCTTTTTTCAACGCTGATTTGAATGTCATTGAGAAAACAGAGAAGTGTCAAAGATTTTCTTTCTGAATTTAAAAGTAATCCTCAAAGAAATCTGATTACAATATTTTTTCTGGTAATGTAACGGATTACAGTTACCGTTTTTTTTGTAATCCCTTACATGTAATCCGTTGCTCCCCAACCCTGTGTGTTATGATGCCGGGTGTCAAGTAAAGTGTTACCCAATAAAATAACATGAAAGTGTTAAGAAAGTTACATGACAAATTAACAAAATTACAAATACGAAAAATAATCAAATGTATGAACTGTAAACCGCTCTGGATAAGAGCGTCTGCAACATTAATACAATGTCATGTAAAATGTAAATTAATTCAGGGGCGGTTCGGTTCGGTTACTCATGCTCGGCCAACGAAGAATACCATGGTTCAAATATACTTATGCATGACCCTCCACTGCCACCTAGTGGATAAAGTAAAATACATGGTGCAAATAGGCTGAAAAAGAGATGTGTTGCGTCGGTAAGGAGGGTTTGGGGGGCAGAAAAAAAGAAGAAGACTATAATATGATGTGGAAGAAAATCTAACTGTAAAGTTAAACTTTCCATGAAAGACCTTGGCTCAATTCATCTTACCTCGATTTCTCACATAATCTCTCCTCACCTCCTTTTCAAAACACTGGCCATAGAGAAGTGTCAAATAGGAGAAGGCCTTAGGAGAGGGAACATGGATCTCCTCCTCCATTATGGTTGAGAAGGTGGCGAGGAGATAGGATTCAAGGAATTGCGGTCAATGAATTGAGATGGGCTCTTGAGTTGTCAGTCACTCTACTTGTAATTCAGAACAGCAACAGTAGGAGGCAGCAGAGGAACACGGCCAGAACAGACTTGGAAAAGAATTAACCTTCTGAGCTTGTAACTCCCCATTCAACAGCTTATTATTTAAAACTGTGACATTAATTCCATAGTACCACACCATCACTGTCATAGTCAGATATAAATTACTTATACAAATGTCTATTTTAAAACATTTGAATATCAGCCTAATAAAGACTGTCCTATAGAGACAGTGAGAAAAACATCACTCTGGAAACTGTCCACTGGAAAATCTATAATTTCACTGTTTTATCTATGTATATTTTTCATAATGTGCTAATTAACACAGTTAGTAATAGCATGTTTTCAAACAGTGAGGTTGGAGGTTAGTCATATATCTAACTGTATTTACATGATGATGTTAGCAGCTACAGTGTACAGCGGAGTTACACGTTGTTAGAGTATGAAGAACTGGTATAGCCAAGCAATTTGATCATTTATAATATTATATATATGTATGTACATTAATATAATATAATAATATAGAATTAATACACACATTATAATAATATACAATTAAATCCATCATAACCTTGCTGGAGTCAATGCTATACTATTGTATACCTAAAATGTTAATCCACTGTTTTAAGTAATGACTCTCCACAGCCTACATGTATATATGGTCTGTCCTGTCCTCCGTCCTGGACCTCACCTGGTTTCTGCCATTGCACTACACAGCTGATTAAAATAATTAAAGGTTTGTGATGAGTTGGTCATTTGAATCAGCTGTGTGGTGCTAGGGCAGACAACGTGCACCCAAGGGAGCTCCAGGACGGAGTTAGGGAAACCCTGCCTTACTGGACTGTATCCTTTTTAGATCTAAAATCTGGCTCAAAACAGAGCAGCACGCCTTGCCCTTAACTGCACATACAGAACTAACATCAACAACATGCACGCCATTCTTTCCTGGTTGAGGGTTGATGAGAGACTAACTTCTCTTCTAGTTTTTATGAGAAATGTTACTGTGATGAAAATTCCAGATTGTCTGCATAATCTAATAACATTCAGCTCAGACACACGTACATTCCCCACAAGACCTGCCACCAGGCGTCTCTTCACGGTCCCCAAAACCTAAACAGATTCACAACATTGCACAGTACTATACAGACGACTGCAGGGAACTCCCTTCCATCTCCAACTACCCAAGCAAAAAGCAAAATTACCTTAACATTGTGTGAGGGGACACACACATAAACACTCCAACACACACATACGTTTTAGTTGTATTGTTTGTATATAGTTGTATTTGACATTTGTGTGGCTGTCCTTGTCTGTCATGTGTTGTGTTTTTTTGGACCCCAGGAATAGTAGCTGCTGTTTCTGGGAAGGGATCCAAAAAAACAAATCAAATCCAGGCCAATTCACAGCTGTTTGGTAGCTGTACAGGAAAATAATCATACAGAAACAGGAAATGTGAATTATTATGTGGATTATAATTTTTAACTGGAAATTACAAACTTCAGAAGCCTTTTTAAACCCTTAAATACACTGCATGTTTTACAAATAACTCATGAATTAAGGGGATAATCAAAACAAAAGGCCTTCTTCTGAATACATATAAGATCTCTATGACAACCACTACCACCACCAACACATAAACACTTGAAGAATACATGTTTAATACATATAGGATCTCTATGACAACCACTACCACCACCAACACATAAACACTTGAAGAATACATGTTTAATACAGATAGGATCTCTATGACAACCACTACCACCACCAACACATAAACACTTGAAGAATACATGTTTAATACAGATAGGATCTCTATGACAACCACTACAACCACCAACACATAAACACTTGAAGAATACATGTTATGCCCCATGGGGATTGCATAGTGCCATGGTCCTTGATTGGTGGGCTGGTTGGTTTGTAAACACACATTGGACTTGATGACGACCCCATGATTCCTCAGTCACTGCTACACATTCCGTCCCAAATATCTTTGATGTCAAAGACAAAGGGAGCATGTATCCCTAGTGCTTTGGAACTCAAGTCTGGGGACAAAAACAACACTTAATCAGACCCCCATTCAGACTGGTGATCAGAAATATATGTGGGAATTCAAATGAGAAGCATTGTGTGGAAAAAGACCGGAGAGATTTGTCTGGTCCCTGGCCTCTTTATACATCCTCTCAGGAGTGACTTTGATGTGGACAAGATGATTGAAAAATAGAGCAGCGTGGCTCCATTTAATGAAGAGTAGAATAGGTTAGTGGAAAGAGGAAGGGTTGGGGTGCGGTTTCATGAAAAATTCACAGAGAACGCTGAAACAAACAATCCCGTTTCAGCAAGTGTATCAATCTGCCATCCCAGTGAAGAATGGGAGAAGGTGGTGTGGGTAAATGAGAGAGAAAGTGAGAGATGTGGAGGGAGAGAGAAAGAAGGGTGTGAGAAAGAGAGCTCCAGTTGGCTCACTCTTTAGAAAAGGCCTCTCCTCTCCTGCTGGGTCCCACTCGGGTCCAAGCCCCTCCGCACAATGATGGTGGGGCGGCGACTCCCCCCATGCCCCCCGACTGCCCTCCATGTGCTGGGGCTAACACTGACAGCCTGGATCCAGAGTCCCAGCATATGGAGGCAAGACCAAGGGGGCTACTCTCCCCAGCTGGAGGTCCGGTGGATCGGGCAGTATAGAACAGAGTCTCTCTCTCTCTCTCTCTCTCTCTCTCTCTCTCTCTCTCTCAATTTTTAAGATAAAAAAATAATAATTTCATTAAAAATGAAAAGCTGAAATGTCTTGAGTCAATGATTCAACCTCTTTGTTATGGAAAACCAAAATAAGTTCAGGCTACAAAAGGGCTTTATTACAGACAGAAATACTCCTCAGTATACCTCCCCTCAGATGATCCAGCAAGTGAAGAAACTGGATGAAATGCCAAATTGTCAATTGCGCGCTCCATCAAAACTTGAGACATCTGTGGCTTTGTGTTGTGAAACATATTAGAGTGGCTTTTTATCATCCCAAGAAGCAATTGTGTAATGATCAAACCATATCAATAGTTATTTGTCACATAGGACAATGCAACAGGTGTAGACCTTACAGTGAAATGCTTACTTACAAGCCCTTAACCAACAATACAACAGGTGTAGACCTTACAGTATAATGCTTACTAACAAGCCCTTAACCAACAATACAACAGGTGTAGACTTTACTGTGAAATGCTTACTTACAAGCCCTTAACCAACAATAAAACAGGTGTAGACCTTACAGTGAAATACTTACTAACAAGCCCTTAACCAACAATACAACAGGTGTAGACCTTACAGAGAAATGCTTACCTACAAGCTCTTAACCAACAATACAACAGCTGTAGACCTTACAGTGAAATGCTTACCTACAAGCCCTTAACCAACAATACAACAGGTGTAGACCTTACAGTGAAATGCTTACCTACAAGCCCTTAACCAACAATACAACAGGTGTAGACCTTACAGTGAAATGCTTACCTACAAGCCCTTAACAAACAATACAACAGTTGTAGACCTTACAGTGAATTGCTTACTAACAAGCCCTTAACTAACAATACAACAGGTGTAGACTTTACAGTGAAATGCTTACTTACAAGCCCTTAACCAACAATACAACAGGTGTAGACCTTACAGTGTTATTTCTTACCTACAAGCCCTTAACCAACAATACAACAGGTGTAGACCTTACAGTGAAATGCTTACTTACAAGTAATTAAAGAGCAGCAGTAAAATAACAGTAGTGAGGTTATATACAGGAAGTACCAGTACAGAGTCAATGTGAGGGGGCTATATACAGGAAGTACCTGTACAGAGTCAATGTGAGGAGGCTATATACAGGAAGTACCAGTACAGAGTCAATGTCAGGAGGCTATATACAGGGGTACCAGTACAGAGTCAATGTGAGGAAACTATATACAGGAAGTACCAGTACAGAGTCAATGTGAGGAGGCTATATACAGGAAGTACCAGTACAGAGTTAATGTGAGGAGGCTATATACAGGAAGTACCAGTACAGAGTCAATGTGAGGGGGCTATATACAGGAAGTACCTGTACAGAGTCAATGTGAGGAGGCTATATACAGTAAGTACCAGTACAGAGTCAATGTGAGGAGGCTATATACAGGGGTACCAGTACAGAGTCAATGTGAGGAAACTATATACAGGAAGTACCAGTACAGAGTCAATGTGAGGAGGCTATATACAGGAAGTACCAGTACAGAGTCAATGTGAGGAGGCTATATACAGGTGGTACCAGTACAGAGTCAATGTGAGGAGGCTATATACAGTAAGTACCAGTACAGAGTCAATGTGAGGAGGCTATATACAGGAAGTACCAGTACAGAGTCAATGTGATGAGGCTATATACAGGAAGTACCAGTACAGAGTCAATGTGAGGAGGCTATATACAGGGGTACCATTACAGAGTCAATGTGAGGATGCTATATACAGGTGGTACCAGTACAGAGTCAATGTGAAGAGGCTATATACAGGAAGTACCAGTACAGAGTCAATGTGAGGAGGCTATATACAGGAAGTACCAGTACAGAGTTAATGTGAGGAGGCTGTATACAGGAAGTACCAGTACAGAGTCAATGTGAGGAGGCTATATACAGGAAGTACCAGTACAGAGTTAATGTGAGGAGGCTGTATACAGGACGTACCAGTACAGAGTCAATGTGCAGGGATACAGGTTAGTCGAGGTAGTCGAGGTAATATGTACATGTAGGTATAGTTAAAGTGACTATACATAGATAATAAACAGAGAGTAGCAGCAGCGTAAAAGAGGGGGTTGGAGATAGCTTTTGAGATTTGGACACAATGCAAATAGTCCCGGTAGCCATTTGATTACCTGTTCAGGTGTCTTATGGTTTGGGGGTAGAAGCTGTTTATGAGCCTTTTGGACCTAGACTTGGCGCTCTGGTACCGCTTGCAGTCTGGTAGCAGAGAGAACAGTCTATGACTGGGGTGACTGGAGTCTTTGACAATTTTTAGGGCCTTCCTCTGACACCACCTTGTATAGAGGTCCTAGATGGCAGGAAGCTTTGCCCCAGTGATGTACTGGGCCGTACGCACTACCCTCTGTAGCGCCTTGCTGTCGTAGGCCGAGCAGTTTCCTTACCAGGCAGTGATGCAACCAGTCAGGATGCTCTCGATGTTGCAGCTGTAGAACCTTTTGAGGATCTGAGGACCCATGCAAGTCTTTTCAGTCTCCTGAGGGGGAATAGGCTTTGTCGTGCCCTCTTCACGACTGTCTTGGTGTGTAATGATCATGCTGTTGAATCAGCTTCTTGATATGTCACACCTGTCAGGTGGATGGATTATCTTGACATAGGCTAAAATGCTCACTAACAGGGATGTAAACACATTTGTGCACAACATTTGAGAGAAGTAAGCTTGTCGTGCTTATGGAACATTTCTGGGATCTTTTATTTCAGCTCATAAAACATGGGACCAACACTTTACATGTTGCGTTTAGATTTTTGTTCAGTGTAAACTCAGATTCAAAACTGCTCTCAACATCCTGGTATTTTCCCAGCCAGGAAAAGGAACAACAATAAGTCTAGCTTCCTTCCAGCCAATCTCACATTAATGACCTCATTAATGGCTGTTGTGTTACTGTCTTCTGGCAGAAGAAGCAAGACAGTAGTGATCACTTATCTAACTCTTCTGAGAAAGGAGTCAAATCAAATCTAATGTTATTGGTCACATACACATATCTAGCAGATGTTATTGCAGGTGTAGTGAAATGCTAGTGTTTCCAGCTTACTACTACTAGTAAGCTATTAGCCTACTACTAGTGTAAAATACACATATTTTGGTAAATATGTTAAAGTGGTGGGTGACGTGCTGATTGGTGACTGGGAGGCTTCACTTACCAGTAGAGAAATACAATGATGCTAATTATTCTATAGACTGATAAGTATGACGGTCAATGTATTATATAAATGTATTTTCACCCAGAAATTAGAGCCAGGAATTGGGGATTTGTTTTTGTCTTGTATCAGGTGAACTGTTGTGTCCTCACATTTCCCCATAATCTTAGAAATGGTCTTGTTTTTGAAAGAAAAGCAAATTTTTTGTCCATTAAAATAACATAAAATTGATCAGAAATACAGTGTAGACATTGATAATGTTGTAAATGACTATTGTAGCTGGAAAAGGCAGATTTTTTATGGAATATCTACATAGGCGTACAGAGGCCCATTATCAGCAACCATCACTCCTGTGTTCCAATGGCACGTTGTGTTAGCTAATCCAAGTTTATCATTTTAAAAGGCTAATTGATCATTTAGAAAACCCTTTGGCAATTATGTTAGCACAGCTGAAAACCAGTCTCAACGTCAACAGTGAAGAGGTGACTCCGGGATGCTGGCCTTCTAGGCAGAGTTGCAAAGAAAAAGCCAAATCTTCCTCTGTCCAGTGTCTGTGTTCTTTTGCCCATCTTGATATTTTCTTTTTATTGGCCAGTCTGAGATATGGTATTTTCTTTGAAACTCGAAGGCCAGCATCCCAGAGTCGACTCTTCACTGTTGACGTTGAGACTGGAGTTTTAAAATGGTAATGAAGCTGACAGTTACATTTATTTCACCTTTAAGGACTGGCAGCTTCATTAAAAAACGCCTGATCATCTATGCAAAATAATATTCTAATAATAATAATATTATTATTTTGTATATCAATGTATTGGAAAGGCTGCTTAACCATTTCCACCACCTGGCCCACAGCGTTGTAGAGAACTTACAGTACAACTTTCACGCTCCAAGAGATACTTCTTCCTATTGTTGTTATCTATTCAGTAACGCTACACAAGTAAATGTAATATTGATTTATAAAGACCAGTCACTCTGTCATTCAGTGATATTTATTAGTAATTCATTATGGATCCAGATGTGGTTAGAAAACAGTGCATTTGGTGCAAAAGAGAAGTGACTAGCAAGCATCCATTAATAACCTGAACTCTGCAAGAGTCTATTATCCTGCTGACAGCACATCAAGGGTGGATGCAACAAATACATTGGTCCTCTACGGAAGGTTTTACCCGTGGTCATGGAGCTGGGGGGAGGTGCAACTAAAATGCATGGTAGCAACGTAACATGACAACAACATGGTAGCAGAACAAAACAGGTACAATGAAGAGTGACTCTACGCCAATACCGCCTGACTCTGGACCAGTGCATCAGCTGTCTCCTGTATCTATGCCCTCAACAACGCCTGACTCTGGAACAGTGCATCAGCTGTCTCCTGTATCTATGCCCTCAATAACGCCTGACTCTGGAACAGTGCATCAGATGTCGACCGCATCTCTGCCAACAATAACTACTGACTCTGGACCAGTGCATCTTCTGACACGTAACTCTGCCCTCAATAATGCCTGACTCTGGACCAGTGCATCAGCTGTCGACAGTATCTCTGCCCTCAATAACGCCTGACTCTGGACCAGTGCATCAGCTGACCTGTATCTCTGCCCTCAATAACACCTGACTCTGGACCAGGGAATAAGCTGACCTGTATCTCTGCCCTCAATAACACCTGACTCTGGACCAGTGCATCAGCTGTCACCCGTATCTCTGCCCTCAATAACGCCTGACTCTGGACCAGTGCATCAGCTGACCTGTATCTCTGCCCTAAATAACGCCTGACTCTGGACCAGTGCATCAGCTGTCGACCGTATCTCTGCCCTCATAACGCCTGACTCTGGACCAGTGCATCAGCTGTCCTGGATTTTTTCCCTCAATAACGCCTGACGCCGGACCAGCTGTCGACAGTATCTCTGCCCTCAATAACGCCTGACTCGGGACCAGTGCATCATCTGACCTGTAACTCTGCCCTCAATAACGCCTGACTCTGGACCAGTGCATCAGCCGTCGACAGTATCTCTGCCCTCAATAACGCCTGACTCTGGACCAGTGCATCCGCTGTCCTGTATCTCTGACCTCAATAACACCTGACTCTGGACCAGTGCATCCGCTGTCTACCGTATCTCTGCCCTCAATAACGCCTGACTCTGGACCAGTGCATCAGTTGTCGACCGTATCTCTGCACTCAGGAACGCCTGACTCTGGACCAGTGAATCAGCTGTCCTGGATTTTTTCCCTCAATAACGCCTGACTCCGGTCCAGTGCATCAGCTGTCGACAGTATCTCTGCCCTCAATAACGCCTGACTCGGGACCAGAGCATCATCTGACCTGTATCTCTGCCCTCAATAACGCCTGACTCTGGACCAGTGCATCAGCTGTCGACAGTATCTCAGCCCTCAATAACGCCTGACTCTGGACCAGTGCATCAGCTGTCGACAGTATCTCTGCACTGCACTCAATAACGCCTGACTCTGGACCAGTGCATCAGCTGTCGACAGTATCTCTGCCCTCAATAACGCCTGACTCTGGACCAGTGCATCAGCTGTCCTGTATCTCTGCCCTCAATAACGCCTGACTCTGGACCAGTGCATCAGCTGTCGACAGTATCTCTGCACTCAATAACGCCTGACTCTGGACCAGTGCATCCGCTGTCCTGTATCTCTGCCCTCAATAACGCCTGACTCGGGACCAGTGCATCAGCTGTCACCTGTATCTCTGCACTAAATAACACCTGACTCTGAACCAGTGCATCCGCTGTCTACCGTATCTCTGCCCTCAATAACGCCTGACTCTGGACCAGTGCATCAGTTGTTGACCGTATCTCTGCACTCAGGAACGCCTGACTCTGGACCAATGCATCAGATGTCCTGGATTTTTTCCCTCAATAACGCCTGAATCCGGACCAGTGCATCAGCTGTCGACAGTATCTCTGCCCTCAATAACGCCTGACTCTGGACCAGTGCATCAGCTGTCGACAGTATCTCTGCCCTCAATAACGCCTGACTCTGGACCAGTGCATCCGCTGTCGACAGTATCTCTGCACTCAATAACGCCTGACTCTGGACCAGTGCTTCAGCTGTTGACAGTATCTCTGCCCTCAATAACGCCTGACTCGGGACCAGTGCATCAGCTGTCGCCTGTATCTCTGCCCTCAATAACACTTGACTCTGGACCAGTGCATCAGCTGTCCTGTATCTATGCCCTCAAAAATGCCTGACTCTGGACTAGTGCATCAGCTGACCTGTATCTCTGCCCTCAATAAGATAGATAGATAGATAGATAGATAGATAGATAGATAGATAGATAGATAGATAGATAGATAGATAGATAGATAGATAGATAGATAGATAGATAGATAGATAGATAGATAGATAGATAGATAGATAGATAGATAGATAGATAGATAGATAGATAGATAGATAGATAGATAGATAGATAGATAGATAGATAGATAGATAGATAGGTAAACTATACTATACATGTCACGAGTGGGTGTAGAGAGAGACAAAGGAGCAGTGCAGCGATAGTTCAACATCGTTTATTTAACTGATAAACACAAATGTCACGAACTATACAAACAAAAAACAACGATGCAATGACAAAAACGGAAACACACTTACTGTTCTGTGACTGTAGCATTAATGACCCACACACAGGTGGATGTGTGAGGAGCCTAAATACAATTCCCAATCAGAGACAACCCTGTACAGCTGTCTCTGATTGAGGATTATTACTCCCCTAGTTAGGGTGTGATGGCTCGGCTGTGGTCCTACCACTCCCCTTACTGGGAGTAAGGTCTAACCACAGCCAAACCCTCACAGTACCCCCCCCCTAAGGTCCCGACCGCAAATAATCCCCCCTCTCCAAAAAAATGATACACAATACTAGGGGGGAAAGAGCGGAGTACTGGGGCGGTTGCTGGTGGAGGCTCTGGACCCGGCCTCGGACCTGACGTAGGCAGTGAAGACTGCTCCCTTCCTACCTCACCGTTGCACGCCCGGTCCGGTCCGGACCCCCCAGCGCACTGATTTTCCCCTCAGTCCTCCCACGAAGCACCAAGTCCTGTCTGGACCCTGGTGTGGGAGCCCCCGAACCTGGAGCGGTACAAACGACCGGACCCGGACTGGGTACCGGTGTGGCAGGTGGTTCCGGCTCTGGAGCTGGGCAGGGTCCGGACCCCGACTGGGCACTGGTGGAGCGGACTGCTCCGGCATGGGAATGGAGCAGACGACCGGCCCTGGACTGGGCACCGGTGGAGTGGACTGCTTTGGCACTGGAGTGAAGCAGAGGACCGGCTCCGGACTGGGCACCGGTGGAGCGGACTGCTCTGGCACTGGAGTGGGGTTGCTGACCTTCTTTATATTATAAGCCTGCTCCCGTCTATCCATCAGCCTATTCACGAGTGCCAGCCGGCGTTCGAAGTCCTCCTCCTCCTCTATCTCTTGTAGAAACAGGTCCCGATGCGTCTCAAGAGGAAGAGCAACCCACGCTCTCCACCACCTCGTCTGTTCCTCCTTTGGTTGTTCATAGAACGCTTCGGGTTTCTCTCGATCATGGATCGTGGGGAGACGAAGTGGTGTGCGATCCCCTTCCTTCCGCCTCTCCGGGCTCTGGCTGCGCACCGATGGTGTGGTGCGCGGAGCAGGCACGGACCCTACCTGACTCTGGGCCGACGCTGGAGGCACCGGGTTGGGAACTGGCGTTGGAGGGCTGCGACTGCCCCGATCTTCCTCTCTCCATCGCCACTCCCCTTCCTGTGAGGACTCCTACGGGAGCCCCACGAGTGAGGGAACAAAGGCACATAGTCGTCGTTTTCCTACGACTCCTCGAAGGTGCTCCTCTGCGTCATAACCATGGCATGCAGAGGGTGGGTGACGTTGTCCATGATGGCCAGCAGTTTGGCCAGGATCCGTCTCTCCGCCACCTCCTCTAGAGTGTCAAGGCTCATCCCCAGGACAGAGCTAGCCTTCCTCATCAGCTTATTTACCCGAGAAGCATCACCGGCTTTTATGTTGGCTCCCCAGCACACCACTGCAAAAAAGATGGAACTGGCCACCACAGACTGGTAGAAGGTATGCAGTAACGCCTGACTCTGGACCAGTGCATTAGCTGTCCTGTATCTCTGACCTCAATAACGCCTGACTCTGGACCAGTGCATCAGCTGTCCTGTATCTCTGACCACAATAACGCCTGACTCTGGACCTTCCTGTTTGAGTTTCTGCCTATAGGAAGGGAGGAGCAAAATGGAGTCATGATCATATTTGCCGAAGGGAGGGCGGGGAAGGGCCTTGTAAGCATTTCAAAAAGTTGAGTAGCAATGGTCCAATGTTTTCCCAGAGCGAGACTACAGTCAATGGTCCAATGTTTTCCCAGAGCGAGTGCTACAGTCAATGGTCCAATGTTTTCCCAGAGGGAGTGCTACAGTCAATGGTCCAATGTTTTCCCAGAGCGAGTGCTACAGTCAATGTTGTGGTAGAACTTCGGTAGAGTTTTCCTCATATTAAAAATAAAGAAATGCGGCCTCAGGATATGTGGTTTCCAGTTTGTATAAAGTCAAGTGTAGTTATTTGAGGGCCGTTGTGGTATCGGCTTGACGGGTAATATACACGGCTGTGACTATAACCCAAGAGAATTCTCTTGGGAGTTAACACAGTCAGTATTTGATTGTGAGGTATTCTAGGTCGGGTGAACAAAAGGACTTGAATTTCTGTATGTTATCACAATCACACCATGAGTAGTTAATCATGAAACATACACCCCCGCCTTTAAGTTGTCTTTGATATTACACCTGATCAAGCACAATGTGGCGTGATGCCACTGTACCATCACTGTCAATGGTACATTTTAACTGTCTGTCATACTTTGATCACTCACAACGCTAATTAGCGGAATGCAGGATAGTGGGAAACATTAGCTAGCTAGAACAGGTTAAATATGAAATAAAAAATGCTTGCGATCGCGTTGCTAACTTAGCTGCTTGTCAACTGCAATGTAAACTTGTGGGAGTTACATGAAGGACTTAAAGTAAGAGAAAATGTAACACATTGGTCGATGTTTAATTGTATTTCATCAGAACCAAACCGGCTCAAAACAGGCTTCTTATGAAGGTAGCTAGCTATGCTAGCAACAGTTTCCCCCATACCATGGCCTGGTTAGCCAGATCCACATGTTGACATGTGTCTTATTTAAATCTAACCCTTGAAGTCTTCTAGGAATTTGAGAAACACTGATTTAGATCATGTGATAAAACTACTGTTAGCTACTGTTATAAGATGCCTTTGGAGTTGGTCCCCCCTTTGCTGCTATAACAGCCTCCACTCTTCTGTGAAGGCTTTCCACTAGATGTTGGAACGTTGCTGCAGGGACTTGCTTCCATTCAGCCACAAGAGCATTAGTGAGGTCGGACACTGATGTTGGGCGACTAGGTCTGGCTCGCAGTCTGTGTTCCAATTCAACCCAAAGGTGATTGGATGGGGTAGAGGTCAGGGCTCTGTGCAGGCCAGTCAAATTCTTCCACACCGATCTCGACAAACCATTTTTGTATAAACCTCGCTTTGTGCATGGGATGCTGAAACAGGAAAAGTCCTTCCCCAAACTATTGCCACAAAGTTGGAAGCACAGAATCCGCCAAACCCAATTAATCTGACTGCGAATCTTGGTTTGCGTTTAATCAGCGTTGAACACCATAGTGTTGCTCAAGGATTATTGTTTTTCATGAGCATGGCCTTATTTCTATTACAGCATGTTGGATCAGTGTAACTGTGATAGGTTTAGGTTACTACATGATACTTGAATTTTCCATATACCCAGCATGAGGTTGCTACAACCTAGACTATTAATTAAAGTTCACAACCTAAACCTTAGGCTCCCAAGTGGCACAAGACACTGCATCTCAGTGCTAGAGGTTTGAATCCAGGCTGTATTACAACCAGCTGTGATTGAAAACAAGTTCTCATTTACAACTGTGACCTGGCCAAGACAAAGCAAAGCAGTGCGACAAAAACAACAACACAGAGTTACACATGAGAATAAACAAACGTACAGTCAATAACACAAAAGAAAATCTATATACAGAGTGCAAATGTAGTGCAAAATGCAGTAAGGTTAGGAAGGTAGGACAACAAATAGGCCATAGTGGTGAAATAAATTACAGATTAGCATTAACACTGGAATGATGGATGTGCAAATGATGATGTGCAAATACAGATACTGGAGTGTAAAATGAGCAAAAATAATAATATGGGGATGAGGTAGTAGGGTGGGCTATTTACAGAAGGGCTGTATACAGGTGCAGTGATCGATAAGCAGCTTTGACAGCTGATGCTTAAAGTTAGTGAGGGAGATAGGAGCCTGTAGCTTCAAGGATTTTTGCAATTCGTTCCAGTCATTGGCAGCAGAGAACTGGAAGGAATGGCGGCCAAAGGAGGTGTTGGCTTTGGGGGTGGCCAGTGAGATATACCTGCTGGAGCGCATGCTACGGGCAGGTGTTGCTATGGTGACCAGCAAGCTGAGATAAGGCAGGATTTACCTAATAAAGACTTATAGATGACCTGGAGCCAGTGGGTTTGGCGACAAATATGTAGTGAGGGCCAGCCAACGAGAGAATACAGGTCGCAGTGGTAGGTAGTATATGGGGCTTTGGTAACAAAACGGATGGCACTGTGATAGACTACATCCAATTTGAGTAGAGTATTGGAGGCTATTTTGTAAATGACATCGCCGAAGTCAAGGATCGGTAGGATGGTCAGTTTTACAAGGGCGTGTTTAGCAGCATGAGTGAAGGAGGCTTTGTTGCGAAATAGGAAGCAGATTCTAGATTTCATTTTGGATTGGAGATGGTTAATGTGAGTCTGGAAGGAGAGTTGACAGTCTAACCAGACACCTAGGTATTTGTAGGTGTCCACGTATTCTAAGTCAGACCTGTCGAGGGTAGTGATGATAGTCCGGCAGGCGGGTGCGGGCAGCGTTCTATTGAAAAGCATGCATTTAGTTTTACTAGCATTTAAGAGCAGTTGGAGGCCACAGAAGGAGTGTTGTATGGCATTGAAGCTTGTTTGGAGGTTAGTTAACACAGTGTCCAAAGAGGGGCCAGATGTATACAGAATGGTGTCGTCTGCGCAGAGATGGATCAGAGAGTCACCAGCAGCGAGAGCGACATCATTGATGTATGTAGAGAATAGGGTTGGCCCAAGAATTGAACCCTGTGGCACCCCCATAGAGACTGCCAGGGGACCGGACAACAGGCCCTGTTACACGCTGAACTCTGTCTGAGAAGTAGTTGGAGAACCAGGCAAGGCAGTCACTTGAAAAACCAAGGCTGTTGAGTCTGCCAATAAGAATGCTGAGGTGCACCCATGACCAGCTCGGAAACCAGATTGCATAGCAGAGAAGGTACGGTGGGATTCGAAGTAGTCAGTGATCTGTTTATTAACTTGGCTTTCGAAGACTTTAGAAAGGCAGGGCAAGATGGATATACAGTGGGGAGAACAAGTATTTGATACACTGCCGATTTTGCAGGTTTTCCTACTTACAAAGCGTGTAGAGGTCTGTAATTTTTATCATAGGTACACTTCAACTGTGAGAGAAGGAATCTAAAACAAAAATCCAGAAAATCACATGGTATGACTTTTTAAATAATGAATTTGCATTTTATTGCATGACATAAGTATTACCAACCAGTAAGAATTCCGGCTCTCACAGACCTGTTAGTTTTTCTTTAAGAAGCCCTCCTGTTCTCCACTCATTACCTGTATTAACTGCACCTGTTTGAACTCGTTACCTGTATAAAAGACACCTGTCCACACACTCAATCAAACAGACTCCAACCTCTCCACAATGGCCAAGACCAGAGAGCTGTGTAAGGACATCAGGGATAAAATTGTAGACCTGCATAAGGCTGGGATGGGCTACAGGACAATAGGCAAGCAGCTTGGTGAGAAGGCAACAACTGTTGGCGCAATTATTAGAAAATGGAAGAAGTTCAAGATGACGGTCAATCTCCCTCGGTCTGGGGCACCATGCAAGATCTCACCTCGTGGGGCATCAATGATCATGAGGAAGGTGAGGGATCAGCCCAGAACTACACAGCAGGACCTGGTCAATGAACTGAAGAGAGCTGGGACCACAGTCTCAAAGAAAACCATTAGTAACACACTACGCTGCTCAAGCCAGCGCATGTCCAGGCCCGTCTGAAGTTTACCAATGACCATCTGGATGATCCAGAGGAGGAATGGGAGAAGGTCATGTGGTCTGATGAGACATAAATAGAGCTTTTTGGTCTAAACTCCACTGAGTACAACCCCAAGAACACCATCCCAACCGTGAAGCATGGAGGTGGAAACATCATTCTTTGGGGATGCATTTCTGCAAAGGGGACAGGACGACTGCACCGTATTGAGGGGAGGATGGATGGGGCCATGTATCGCGAGATCTTGGCCAACAACCTCCTTCCCTCAGTAAGAGCATTGAAGATGGGTCGTGGCTGGGTCTTCCAGCATGACCACGACCCGAAACACACAGCCAGGGCAACTAAGGAGTGGCTCCGTAAGAAGTATCTCAAGGTCCTGGAGTGGCCTAGCCAGTCTCCAGACCTGAACCCAATAGAAAATCTTTGGAGGGAGCTGAAAGACCGTATTGCCCAGCGACAGCCCCGAAACCTGAAGGAACTGGAGAAGGTCTGTATGGAGGAGTGGGCCAAAATCCCTGCTGCAGTGTGTGCAAACCTGGTCAAGAACTACAGGAAACGTATGATCTCTGTAATTGCAAACAAAGGTTTCTGTACCAAATATTAAGTTCTGCTTTTCTGATGTATCAAATACTTATGTCATGCAATAAAATGCAAATGAATTACTTAAAAATCATACAATGTGATTTTCTGGATTTTTGTTTAAGATTCCGTCACTCACAGTTGAATGTGAGGTCTATAACAGTTTGGGTCTAGAGTGTCTCCCCCTTTGAAGAGGGGGATGACCGCGGCAGCTTTCCAATCTCTAGGGATCTCAGACGATACAAAAGAGAGCTTGTTGAAATTTTTGATTATCGTGAATTTATCGGTGGTAACAGTGTTTCCTAGCCTCAACGCAGTGGGAAACTGGGAGGAGATGCTCTTCTTCTCCATAGACTTTACAGTGTTCCAGAATTTTTTTGAATTCGTACTACAGGATGCAAATTTCTGTTTGAAAAAGCTGGACTTTGCTTTTCTAACTGACTGTGTATATTTGTTCCTGGTTTCCCTGAAAAGTTGCATATCGTGGGGGCTATTCGATGCTAATGCAGTGCGCCACAGGATGTTTTTTTGTTGGTCTAGTGCAGTCAAGTCTGGGGTGAACCAAGGGCTATATCTATTCTTAGTTCTACGTTTTTTGAAAGGGGCATGCTTATTTAGGATGGTGAGGAAAGCACTTTTAAAGAACAACCAGGCGTCCTCTACTGACGGGATGAGGTCAATATCCTTCCAGGATACCTGGGCCAGATCGAATAGAAAGGCCTGCTCACAAAAGTGTTTTAGGGAGCGTTTAACAGTGATAAGGGGTGGTCGTTTGACCACTGACCCAATGCGAACGCAGGCGATGAGGCAGTGATCGCTGAGATCCTGGTTGAAAACAGATGAGGTGTATTTGGAGGGCAAATGGTACCCATGTTCACGGAATTAGGGTTGTACCTTGTGGGTTCCTTGATAATTTGTGTGAGATTGAGGGCATCTATATTAGATTGAAGGACAGCCGGGGCGTTAAGCATATCCCAGTTTAAATCACCTAACAGTACAAACTCTGAAGATAGATGGGGGGCAATCAATTCTCATATGGTGTCCAGGGCACAGCTGGGGGCTGAGGGGGGTCTGTAACAGACGGCAACAATGAGAGACTTATTTCTGGAAAGGTGGATTTTTAAGAGTAGAAGCTTAAACTGTTTGGGCACAGACCTGGACAGTATGACAGAACTCTGCAGGTTATCTCTGCAGTAGATTGCAACTCCGTCTCCTTTGGCAGTTCTATCTTGAAGGAAAATGTTGTAGTTGGGATGGAAATTTCAGAATTTTTGGTGGCCTTCCTGAGCCAGGATTCAAACACAGCTAGGACATCAGGGTTGGCGGAATGTGCTAAAGCAGTGAATATATCAAACTTAGGGAGGAGGCTTCTGATGTTAACATGCAAGAAACCAAGGCTTTTACGGTTACAGAAGTCAACAAATGAGAGCGCCTGGGGAATAGGTGTAGTGCTGGGGGCTACAGGACCTGGGTTTACCTCTACGTCACCAGGGGAACAGAGGAGTAGTAGGATAAGTGTACGGCTAAAGGCTTTAAGAACTGGTCGTCTAGTACGTTGGGTACAGAGAATAAAAGGAGCAGATTTCTGGGCGTGTTGGAATAGATTGAGGGCATAATGTATAGGCAAGGGTATAGTAGGATGTGAGTTCAGTGGAGGTAAACCTAGGCGTTGGGTAATGAAGAGAGAGGTTGCATCTCTGGAGACACCAGTTAAGCCAGGTGAGGTCTCTGCATGTGTGGGGGGGGGGGGGGACAAAGGAGCTATCAGAGGCCAGTTGAGCAGGACTGGGGACTCTACAGTGAAATAAAACAATAATAGCTAGCCTAAACAGCAACAGACAAGGCATATTGAAATAAGAAAGGGGCATAAAACAAACACAGTTAATCAAGAGAGCTAAGACAATGATGGGTAATGGCGATGAATGGACAAAGAGGGTCAGATAGAGAAATGTGATGTGCTACACACAGGACCTGAGGCCTGGCAGTTAAACAGAATGAAATACCATATAACCGAACAGTCTCGCAGGCATCAGCTGTGAAGCCGAGTAATCATAGGATCCGATGAGCAGCAAAGAGGTGAGCCAGGGAGCAGTTCAGTGGGCGCTGCACTAGGCGAGCGGGAGGCACAGCGTTCAGAGTGCTAGCAGGCCGGGGCTATCAGATGAATCTTCGGCGACGTCGCAGAGGAAAAGCCTATTGAGACCACGTCGGACAATTACGTCGGCAGACCAGTCATGGTGGCTCTGCGGGGCTCCGTGTCGACAGTAGAAGGTCCAGGCAGGTTGACAAAGGTACTGTAGCCCGGGAGATTAGCCAGTACACGTCGGCTGGCCGGGAGATGGGCCTAGCTCAAGGCTGGCTCATGGTAGCATATGGACTATGGTGTTAGCCAAACAACAGCAGACACTCGATTGTAGCTAGCTAGCTGCGATGATCCGGTGTGATGGCCCTGAGATATCGGTAGAATCCGGTGAAGTGGAAGGGAACGAAATCCGATATGGGCTGGGTTTGTAACACGCTGTGCAGACTGGCCGATATTGTCCGAACTAAAAGCTGGCTGATGCAGGCAGAGCAGTGGTGAGGACCACTAGCAGTGGTTAGCAATGGCTAGTAGCTAGTTAGCAAGCTAGCTAGCAGGCTAGCTTCTGTCGGCGGATCAGTTAAATAATGAAGAGGTAAAGAAAATAAAGAAGATATTAGATCCCTTCCACGTTGGGTGAGGCGGGTTGCAGGAGAAGTATATGGGGAATAATAAAATACATGGAAAGAACGACCAATTACAAACTATTTACACGGGACATGAGACGGGACAAACAAAAACACTTCTGTACTGTTACGCAATCTTGACCCAGCATCGTCTGAGTTTTGGCCAGTGTAAGTCGTATTCTTAACTGACTTGCCTAGTTAAATAACATTTATTTTAAAAACACTCTTTCCTGCATCTAGCTGATATAGGATTTAATCATTGCAAGCGAGAGTTTCTATTGGACAAATTCAAGTATGTTTATCCCCTTCAGCAGAATGACGTTGTGATGAATACACCCAGTCACCTGTAAACACATATTACCCTCTCATAAGAATCAGAAGAATGACGTTGTGATGAATACACCCAGTCACCTGTAAACACATATTACCCTCTCATAAGAATCAGAAGAATGACGTTGTGATGAATACACCCAGTCACCTGTAAACACATATTACCCTCTCATAAGAATCAGAAGAATGACGTTGTGATGAATACACCCCGTCACCAGTAAACACATATTACCCTCTCATAAGAATCAGCAGAATGACTTTGTGATGAATACACCCCGTCACCTGTAAACACATATTACCCTCTCATAAGAATCAGCAGAAGGACGTTGTGATGAATACACCCCGTCACGTGTAAACACATATTACCCTCTCATAAGAATCAGCAGAATGACGTTGTGATGAATACACCCCTTCACCTGTAAACACATATTACCCTCTCATAAGAATCAGCAGAATGACGTTGTGATGAATACACCCCTTCACCTGTAAATACATATTACCCTCTCATAAGAATCAGAAGAATGACGTTGTGATGAATACACCCCTTCACCAGTAAACACATATTACCCTCTCATAAGAATCAGCAGAATGACGTTGTGATGAATACACCCCTTCACCTGTAAATACATATTACCCTCTCATAAGAATCAGAAGAATGACGTTGTGATGAATACACCCCGTCACCTGTAAACACATATTACCCTCTCATAAGAATCAGAAGAATGACGTTGTGATGAATACACCCCGTCACCTGTAAACACATATTACCCTCTCATAAGAATCAGAAGAATGACGTTGTGATGAATACACCCCGTCACCTGTAAACACATATTGCCTCTCATAAGAATCAGCAGAATGACTTTGTGATGAATACACCCCTTCACCTGTAAATACATATTACCCTCTCATAAGAATCAGAAGAATGACTTTGTGATGAATACACCCCTTCACCTGTAAACACATATTGCCTTCTCACCTTCTCTCCTCTTCCCTTCTCTGATGGACCTCAACGCACAACATATCAACTCTTTGTGGCCAGGTGAAAAAAAACTCCAGTGCCGGTCCCCAGTCCGGTACCTCCACTGCCGGCCTCAAGCCCGGTACCTCCCGTGCCCGTCCCCAACCCAGCACCTCCAATGCTGGTGCCTCGCACCAGGGTTCTGGTGGCAATCCACTGCCCGGTACTGAGTAAAGAGTCTGAATACTTATGTAAATGTAATATTTCAGTTTTTTATTTGTAACACATTTGCAAAAATATCTAAAGACCTGTTTTTGCTTTGTCATTATGGGGTATTGTGTGTAGATTGATGAGGGAAAAAAACATGTTAATATATTTTAGAGTAATGCTGTGAAAAAAGTCAAGGGGTTTGAATACTTTCTGAAGGCACTGTATTTGAGGAACAAATGCTCACTGTCCAACTTTATGTTTTCACCTAACACTGTAACAATGTATAGTGTACATATTCAGCCATCCACCCATACTATGCAATGTCTTTTTATAGCTTTTTTGCACTCCAGACTTCTTGTATTTAAATTCTTTTTCATACTGCCGCTCTATGTATCATGTACCGTGTATCTGTATTTTGTGTATTTTCATTCTGGCATTTTGCACATGCCCTGTGTTTTGTTGTTGTAGCTGCTTGACAAAGAAATGTCCCCCTCGGGGATCAATAAAGTACCTATCAATCTATCTATCTATTGACATGGTCTAGTGAAACTTCATGGTAGGACATTGAGCCTGGGGGGCACCTGAG
Organism: Thymallus thymallus; assembly: GCA_023634145.1. Classification (NCBI taxonomy): domain Eukaryota; kingdom Metazoa; phylum Chordata; class Actinopteri; order Salmoniformes; family Salmonidae; genus Thymallus; species Thymallus thymallus. The sequence continues at coordinate 6,650,268 of CM042399.1, read as the reverse complement.
GCTGTGCCATGGTAGGACATTGAGCCTGGGGGGGCACCTGAGGCTGTACCATGGTAGGACATTGAGCCTGGGGGACACCTGAGGCTGCCTGCTGTGTTTGCTTACTCACTAAACCATAATGTCCTCCCTGCTGTTACTTTCAACACAAACCTGTCATTAGGTTGCCAAATCTGTGCCAGAGGTAACGTGATTCCATATTCTGCATGTCAGAGAGGGGTGTTTGTTCTTCATAGCATATTTCTATATGAACGTTCCAAAGCCTGCTGAATCCTGCTGAATGCACCCATGGTCTGTTTGCCAGGTGGGTGGTCACGCATGTTTTCGATGTGCGGACCCCTGGTTTGAGCCCAGTAGGGGGTCAGGGACAGTGGACCCCTGGTTTGAGCCCAGTAGGGGGTCAGGGACAGTGGACCCCTGGTTTGAGCCCAGTAGGGGGTCAGGGACAGTGGACCCCTGGTTTGAGCCCAGTAGGGGGTCAGTGACAGTGGAGGAAGCAAAGCTGTTAGCAGCACAGTAATAGTGATCATAACCCAACACCGAGCAGCCTCTTCAGACCTCTTGGCATAATGGTTCATTAAGGTGTTGCCTTGACAGTCACTGGACCTGGGTTTGAGTCCCAGTCGGTTGGTTCTACCTCCTGAATTTGCTACATTGGTGTGAGAAGTGCCTGAGAGACCATTGGAGAGGTGTATAACACGTGAGAGACTTGGTATGGAGAAGGCAGCGGGTAATGTAGCGGCCTTAACCCAACACCTAGCAACCATATAAAGGGGTTCAGACCTCTTGCCGTAAGTACTAAGGCGTTGGCTTGATAGTCACTGGACCAAGGTTCAAGTCCCGGTCAGCACTACCCACTGAATCTGCTACAATACACACACTTCTTTCTTAGAAAATGAAGACAGTAATAATGATATGATGATTATGCAAACAGTGTGGTTAAATGTAGGCTACTCTTATTCTTGCTGAAAAGAGTTGCAACAACGAGACAAGATTGCAATTGGATATCATGAAAATGGGGAAAAAAAAGGGTCACAAAATAAATAAATTATAAAAAGTTGTGTCAAATCCACAAATACCTGCAAATGTCACTTAACTATAGAGAGCCAGTAAATGCCAAGCCATACAATGTTCAAATGTATGTAATATTCTAGGATGTAAGATATCTTGAGCTTGGGATTAGAGCTGACCATAAAGGATTTAAAACAACGGAACGTTGCTATCACAATGCCCACAACCATAGATTCTAGATTCTATTAACACCTAGGGCAAAATTATTGTAGTGCAAAAGAAATATGCAAAGCCACAAATGACCATAAACCTCATCATAAACTTGCAGTGTGGTTTGATTTGAAATGTTCTGCAACAATGTGAGATAATATTAAGGAAGCAATTATTTAAACTGACCAATACATAAATAGTCGCCTCTTCATAGCGCATTGTTGAAGAAAAGTTTCTAAGTGATTCACGCTGCCAGATGCTCTGCTTTATCACATGGGTCATCAACTTCCTGACTGACAGGTTTCAGCAGGTAGGAGTTGGCAACACACTCTCTGAGGTGCGCACTACTTCAGTTGGAATCCCACAGGGCAGTGTTCTTTCACCAGTACTATACATATTGTATACAGACAGCTGCCGGAGCCGGTTCCCAGGGCGCCACCTGATCAAATATGCTGACGATACTGCTTTGGTCAGCCTTCTCGAAGGGGATGAGACGGAACACGGACCGGCTCTGAACAATTTTACTGTTGGGTGTGAGTCATCCCATCTAAAATTAAATACATCAAAAACAGAGGACATGGTGATTGACTTTCGAAGGAACACTTCCATGCACACACCATCACTGATAAAAGGTGAGCCCATTGAAATAGTGGAGGAGTACAAATACCTTGGGCTAGTCATGACAACAAGCTGTCCTGGGATCAGTGTACTGATGCTAATATTCAGAGACTGTGTTTCCTATGGAAACAGCACTTTCTTCATGTTGCTCTAACCTTCATGGTTCTCTTTATAAATCCTTCATTGAGAGCATTATGTCCTACTGCTTGACCTGCTGGTTTGGGAATATCAAGGTTTCACAGAACAATAGGTTGGGCCAGATAGTCAGGACTTGTGGGGAAATCATGGGGCAGCACCAGCAAGAACTGTCATCTCTACCTGGGCAGAGTCCTCCAGAACTGTCATCTCTACCTGGGCAGAGTCCTCCAGAACTGTCATCTCTACCAGGGCAGAGTCCTCCAGAACTGTCATCTCTACCTGGAAATAGTCCTCCAGAACTGTCATCTCTACCTGGGCAGAGTCCTCCAGAACTGTAATCTCTACCTGGGCAGAGCCCTCCAGAACTGTCATCTATCTACCTGGGCAGAGCCCTCCATAACTGTCATCTCTCTACCTGGGCAGAGCCCTCCATAACTGTCATCTCTCTACCTGGGCAGAGCCCTCCAGAACTGTCATCTCTCTACCTGGGCAGAGCCCTCCATAACTGTGATCTCTCTACCTGGGCAGAGCCCTCCATAACTGTGATCTCTCTACCTGGGCAGAGCCCTCCATAACTGTCATCTCTACCTGGGCAGAGCCCTCCATAACTGTCATCTCTATCTGGGCAGAGCACTCCATAACTGTCATCTCTACCTGGGCAGAGCCCTCCATAAGGTGAATAAAATATCGGTTGACTCTTCCCATCCGCTCCACCCTGAATTCCAGCTCCTCCCCTCTGGGTACAGGTACAGGTACAGGTACAGACTAAGGTACAGGTACAGACTAAGGTACAAATACAGGTACAGGTACAGACTAAGGTACAGGTACGGGTACAGGTACAGACTAAGGTACAGGTACAGGTGCTGGTACAGGTACAGACGAAGGTACAAGTACAGGTACTGGTACAGGTAAGGTACAGGTACAGACTAAGGTACAAGTACAGGTACTGGTACAGGTAAGGTACAGGTACAGACTAAGGTACAGGTACTGGTACAGGTACAGGTACTGGTACAGGTACAGACTAAGGTACAGGTACAGGTACAGACTAAGGTACAGGTACAGGTACTGTTACAGGTACTGGTACATGTACAGGTACAGGTTCAGACTAAGGTACAGGTACAGACTAAGGTACAGGTACAGGTACTGTTACAGGTACAGGTACAGGTACAGACTAAGGTACAGGTACTGGTACATGTACAGGTACAGACTAAGGTACAGCTACAAGTACAGTCTAAGGTACAGGTACAGACTAAGGTATAGGTACAGGTACAGGTACAGGTACTGGTACAGGTACAGGTACTGGTACAGGTACAGGTACAGGTACAGACTAAGGTACAGGTACAGGTACTGGTACAGGTACAGGTACAGACTAAGGTACAGGTACAGGTACAGGTAGAGGTACAGGTAGAGGTACAGGTAGAGGTACAGGTACAGACACAGGTACAGGTACAGGTACAGACTAAGGTACAGGTACATGTACAGGGACAGGTACAGGTACTGGTACAGGTACAGGTACAGACTAAGGTACAGGTACAGGTACAGGTACAGACTAAGGTACAGGTACAGTATAGGTACAGGTACAGGTACAGACTAAGGTACAGGTACAGGTACAGACTAAGGTACAGGTACAGGTACAGGTACTGGTACAGGTACAGACTAAGGTACAGGTACTGGTACCTTAGTGATAATACATATCACATTTTTAGATGTGATATGTATTATGACTGCTGGAACATGAATTGCCTCTCCCAGGACATTGACGTTTTCTGAATCTGAATCTGAAAAGTATATGGTCATTTTTGCTAAAGGAATATTTCGGCCCTTATCTTAAGGCGGTTTGTGTCATGTTAAGCCCAGTACTACTCACACCCCTTTAAAATACGAAAACATTGACAAACTCTTGGTTTCATTTGCACATTTTCTTCTTCAACAAGAGAAGCTGTAGCCTATGCAATGACGGGGTTGGCTAAATGGATGGATGACTGGTAATGATAAAGTTAACTATGACCACACCAGCTATCTGGGGGGCAGTGTCAGTAGTCAGTCTATGACCCTTTAAAACCAGAGGGACCCTAGCACTGCTCGGCCCTACACTGCACAATACAGTTCTGGAGAAAGGGCAGGTGATCATTAAAACTGCTGTAATCCCTTCCATGAATAGCTCAGGACTTTTCTCACTCCGTGAGCCATGGTCATGGGCAGAGAGAGAGAGGGAGAGAGAAAGAGGGAGAGGGACGGAGGGAGGGGGAGAGAGAGAGAGAGAGAGAGAGAGAGAGAGAGAGAGAGAGAGAGAGAGAGAGAGAGAGAGAGAGAGGGAGGGGGATCGGCAGAAGAGAGCGGGGGAGTGGCCCCTGTTGTTTGATGTTCTGGACCGCGGGACTCTTTAGCATAGTTCCATGGGCCGCGCTTCAGAGCGGATGTGTTAACAGTTTCGGGCTCAATGGAGGGAGAAATCCCTACAAAGGGAGGTGTACAAATATTGTGGGAAATCCATCCACTCTTTAATATTTCATGAGGGCCTGCCATCTATTCATGGGACTTCATTCCTCTGGAGGGGCCACATTCAGGCTCACTCCGCAGGCTCAATGGGCAGCCCTTAATTGAGTGCCCGCTCATTCTCTGGCCTCCCTGGCAGATTGTTCCCAGTGAAAGGCCCCTGCATCTTCATCCTCCTCTTCTTCTCACTGAGATCAGCCCGAGAAGAGAGGGCATGCCTTGCTGGTGGTGTGTGTGGGAGGGTAAAGCAGGGGGGTGGAGGGTAGTTGTGGATCAGATATGATAATAGGGGGTGTAGTGGGAGGGATTGGTACCTAGCAATGTGGGGGTAATCCCCACCGGGGCAGGGGGGACTGCATTCCATTGGATGGATGGATGGATGGATGGATGGATGGATGGATGGATGGGTGAATAGATGGATGGATGGATGGATGGATGGGTGAATAGATGGATGGATGGATGGATGGATGGATGGATGGATTGATTGATTGATGGGTGAATAGATGGATGGATGGATGGATGGATGGATGGATGGGTGGATGGATGGATGGATGGATGGATGGATGGATGGATGGATGGATGGATGGGTGAATAGATGGATGGATGGATGGATGGATGGGTGAATAGATGGATGGATGGATGGATGGATGGGTGAATAGATGGATGGATGGATGGATGGATGGGTGAATAGATGGATGGATGGATGGGTGAATAGATGGATGGATGGATGGGTGAATAGATGGATGGATGGATGGATGGGTGAATGGATGGATGGATGGATGGATTGTGTGAATAGATGGATGGGTGAATAGATGGATGGGTGAATAGATGGATGGATGGATGGATGGATGGATTGTGTGCAAGCGTGCGGGAGTTTGTGGTGTGTGCATTTGCACAACTGGAGTTCCACATAAGCCTAAGTAGGTTTGGGCTGTAAAGAGCAGATCCATGCCATCTAGCACAAGACTACATGTAGATAGAGAGGTTGCTCTGGGTTCAGTGATGATTCCAAGGCTAGTGCCAATGCTGCCTCCCTGTCAGTGAGGCTTTCAGTATTTCTTTCCTAAGCCTCTAACTATTGAACGCCGTTTGGGTCTTTGCATGTCAAAACAGAGACAAGTTAAATAAGCTTTTAATTTGACACGTCAAATAACGCAATTCTATTATCGAATGTTGTGTGTGCTGAATTTGCACGTGCTAATTAAGCACCACCCACTACGATCAGCAGCACCGTCAAAGCTGTACAACAACAAAAAGACTGCAAACAAGCCGGCCATGAACGATGCGTTGACAATACCGCGTTGGTAAACAAGCATTATTTGTTCGACCGAATGGGAAAACGTTGGTGTGAGCATTTGACATATGATCAGGATCAAAAAGGTCTTTGATCCAGATGTTAGTAGATACTGCTAGCTAGCTTTAGCTTGGTACCTAGCTAGCACCAATGCAGCCAGCCTGAAAACAATGACCAGTAGAAACAGTCATTTTCAATATTATTAGCAATGATTTAGGAACATTTTTATTTTATTTCACCTTTATTTAACCAGGTAGGCCAGGTCGCAGTTACAACTGCGACCTGGCCAAGACAAAGCAAAGCAGTGCGACAAAAAACAGAGTTACACATGAGAATAAACAAACATACAGTCAATAACACAATAGAGAATCTATATACAGAGTGCAAAATGCAGTAAGGTTAGGAAGGTAGGACAACAAATAGGCCATAGTGGCGAAATAAGTTACAAATTAGAATTATTGGAGGGATAGATTTGCAAATGATGATGTGCAAGTAGAGATACTGGAGAGCAAATGAGCAAAAATAATACATATGGGGATGAGGTAGTAGTGTGGGCTATTTACAGATGGGCTGTATACAGGTGCAGTGATCGATAAGCAGCTTTGACAGCTGATGCTTAAAGTTAGTGAGGGAGATAGGAACCTCTAGCTTCAATGATTTTTGCAATTCGTTCCAGTCATTGGCAGCAGCGAACTGGAAGGAATGGCGGCCAAAGGAGGTGTTGGCTTTGGGGATGACCAGTTAGATATACCTGCTGGAGCGCATGCTACAGGTGGGTGTTGCTATGGTGACCAGTGAGCTAAGATAAGGCGGGGATTTACCAAGTAAAGACTTATAGATGACCTGGAGCCAGTGGGTTTGGCGACGAATATGTAGTGAGGGCCAGCCAACGAGAGAATACAGGTCGCAGTGATGGGTTGTGTATGGGGCTTTGGTAACAAAACGGATGGCACTGTGATAGACTACATCCAATTTGTATTTCATGGCCAATCCAAATCCAATCCATGCACCCTCACAAAATTAACTTGGAAATATCTATTTCTCAGGGACAACTATTTGCTACTATACATTGCAGTTTTTTGTCTTCAAGATGGTTTTGATGAACCAAACCTGCAGACAGTGAAGATCCGAAGAATATGTTGTTGATGAATGTATGTGGATGAGATCCTAACTTTCACAAATTATGATGCAGCCGTAGTGTCATACACCTCATGGCTGCGCTGACCGCTTCATCTCAACAATTCACATTGACATTTTACGTACATTTTTCATACTTTTTTCATACTAGTCCCCCCATGGGAATCAACCCCACAATCCTGGCGTTGCAAGCGCCATGCTCTACCAACTGAGCTACATGACCCGGGCTGATTCTCACTGGTGGCGGTGGGCTCGCTGTGAGCATGACCCGGGCCGGCGGTATAATCGGGGCTCCTGGGCGACTACAGCTGCAGGCCTGGCTCCTGATCCCTGATTAAAGGTCATCCCACTCCCTCTAAGGGCCTGTAAGCCCCTGGGAGCCCCAGCCACTCCCGATGAATCTCCTTCACCAGGCCTGATGTGTGTCCAACAGGCTTAACCCGGCTCATGAGGGATGGAGAGAGGGCCTGCCGAGAAAATTCCCAGGGAGAGGAAAATCCTCAACAACCGCTCCATCCCCCCGTCCCCCCCGTCCCCATCACTCCCCCACACCTTGTCCTGTTCTCTGGACCAGTCTGACAGCAAAACAGATCCCACAGAGGAAGAGATTTAAAGCTTTCATAGCACATACATTGTTCCAGGCCGCTGCAAGGCTTTGATGGATTGTTCTCCAGTCCATTTGTGGTCTTTTTTATCAAATTTTGTTTCGTCAGTAACAATGGTTCCTGGCTGTTGCTTTGTAGAGAAATAAAAAATAACTCCTGCACACAGAATTTGATTACTTCACATATATTTTAGTTAACGTTTCGGTACTAAACCTTTTTCCAAGGCTGTTGCCTTGCTTTGTTTCTTTTTGGAAAGTTTTATTCCAAACGCTCAATTATAAAAGCTTCCATGAACGTTGACACACAAGCCTTAACCTTGTTAACCATAAATACTCTACAAGCTTCTGCAAATAATGCTGAGTTGCTGACTGGTTGAATCAAAGATTCACTGGAAGGTTGAAACGGCTATCTGAAATCTGAATTTTCTAAACCATAACATTTATGTCCCCCTGGTGTAATCACCATGGTCAACAGATTTGACATTTTACACAACTCAATACCGTAGTCCAGGGATTCCCAGATAGATTTACTGTGGAACGTTAAGAGGTAAGAAATAGAGGGAGAAGTCAGGACAGATCCAGTAATATGATTGCACCTTGCTTGTTAACCTAACAACTACTAGATGATTAATTCAGTGAGTTAATCCCTGGTGACCCCCGGCAGTCTAATCCAAGCCTCACCACTCACCACACCACTCCACCGGGGCTTTGTGTGAGCAGGTATTAGCACCATAAGTGCCGACCGAGACAGCGGTGGGCACAAGATTGGGAAGGTCCGGGACTCAAAGGCAGGGAGGGACGGGAGGTGGAGGCGGCAGGGAGAGATTGGGGTCACTCATCATGGCGAGACTTTGCAAGACTTGCATTTTCCATTTCTTCATCCCAGATGAAAGTAAAATAATCACTTTGTCCCCATAGCTTTACTGGGGACAGAATCTGATGTCGGGAGAGTCTCTAGTGTATTTCTGTGTCTCTGTCCTGAGTGGGTCCTATGTAATGCTAAGGGATTTGGACTGGTAATGAAACCCTGATGAGAACAAGCCCATGCAGACTTTTCTGTTCACTTCTCTTTTTGAGGAGAAAACATAAGAGAGAAACACTTTAGAATGCTCCACTATTGATCGCCCACATGTGCATCCATGAGCTGAAGGGGTTTGTTAAAGAGTTTGACCCGACAAGGTCCAGGTCTATAAATTAATTCTGTTAAGTGGCATCATTCAGGCCCCAAAATTATTTATACCCTTACTATTGGCCGGGGAGTCACTTAGATAAACACTGTGGAGGTTCATCTCATCTGGCCCACAAAGAGCCTGAGTGTGCCGCTGCCAAAGGCTGAGCTGAACTCTGACCTCAGCGGGTCACGGGAGCATTTGTCCCCTCAGTAATTGGACAGAAGGGCCCTTTCGCTCTTCATTTAACCTTTTTGGACTGATTCTTTCTCCCCCAGCTACCACAAAGGCCCTGGTCCCGACCCAGTGTTTCCCAGCACAAGCCTTTGAAAGCTGGAGTGTGCTTGCCCTGTCAGGGACAATGGCGGAGTTAGTGACCCCTGACATCCCCAGCCTCTGAGCTTTCTTCCTGGATCAGGGCATCCATTCGCTACGGTAAGTTATTGCACCACAACTCAGCAACAGAAGGAGGGTAAACACTTGTTAAGAGGTCATTCTTCTTCTTCGGGCTGCACCCCCGACTCCTTCTTCTCTCTCACTTTCTCTCTTTCTCCTTTTCTTTTCAGGGTCTGTGTGGACAGGAGTTAAGGCAGGTCTCTTGTTTGAAATGCAGGCAACAGCTCCACAGTCCATCATCGTGACAGTTCTTTGTCACTTGTCCAGAAGGGACAGGATAGGACCCACTGTTAGTCAGGGACAAACACTGAACAGTATAAATCATTCAGATATTCACATCTGCACAAAACAAGCTTCTGGAAGAAACATATCAATATATCAAGTAAATGGGAAGTTTGTTACAACATGCCTTACTTTCTTGACATTTACATGTTAGTCCTTTAGCTGACGCTCTTATCCAGAGCAACTTACAGGAGCAATTAGGGTTCAGTGCCTTGATCAAGTGCCTTGCTAATGTCTTCACCTTGAGACATTAAATGTTCAGGACATTGATTGCCCACATGCAGGCTCAAAATGGATTGCACATTCAGCAAATCACAAGCAGAGGGAGTTCCACTTTGAATCCATTCACCACTCAATGTGTTAGAGAGAGACACTCTGGACATGTGATGTACTTGTAGAGTATATTGTTCCAAACAATATGTCTTAAAATGAACAAAATCAGAAAGGGTGGTTTTGAGATATTCATATTGAATAAATGAATGTTAAAATGTGTATTACAGAATCTAGACATGCTCCATATGTTAGAACACACTATAAGGACTATAGTAGACATTTTCAACTGTCAAAAAAATAACGTTCGATATGCACGCACAACCAAGAGGTTCCCCAGTAAACATCCGGTGCTGCAGCCAAGAGGTTCCCCAGTAAACATCCGGTGCTGCAGCCAACATCCGGTGCTGCAGTAAACATCCGGTGCTGCAGCCAAGAGGTTCCCCAGTAAACATCCGGTGCTGCAGCCAAGAGGTTCCCCAGTAAACATCCGGTGCTGCAGCCAAGAGGTTCCCCAGTAAACATCCGGTGCTGCAACCAAGAGGTTCCCCAGTAAACATCCGGTGTTATTAGAGCGACTTACATATTAGACAACGTTTATTTCCCGTTTATTATGTGTTTGCTCTGATGGTGTTACTTTTGGCTAGCACAGCAAATAACCAGAGCTAGCGTGATGTGAAGGTAGAGGAAGATCAGCTTACCTTGTTAGCCAGCTAGATGAATTCCTCTCACGACAGGCAAGCTACTGGTTTGTTTCCATTTAGTTAAACAAATGCTAGCGCTGAACCCTTGGGATGACAATGTTCAACTGCATATTCATTACATCAGGATGATTCATAACATGAAGCAAACAAATTGCTAATTTATTTAACTTTTTTTATTACATCAAATTATCTTTAAAATATTCCTTTCTGCACACACCCTCTTGACAGTGATATTTGCTAATAATGTCTCTCTCCTGAGCATGCCATCGTTCGTTCCATAGCACTATTCCATTTCATGACGGCATGTACAGTAGCTGTAAAGTCACATCTGGTATCTTTCAATATGGCTAGCCTCATTAATTGTCAAACACACACTGACCTTGCCAGTATGAATCAGCCTTTTATTTTATTAACACACACACACACAAGTTATCACATATGTGATTGCTTTTCCTATTTCTAATAGTATCATTTGAAATGGAGAAAACATATCAGCAAAATGTAAACAATGTGTGAGGATTTGCGAAACCTGTTTCAGTATAGAAATGACAAGCCACATGTACAAGTACATTGGACACGAGGCCAATACTAATCCCATCCTAAATAATAGATCATCTAACATCCACTGTAACCAAAAGGATAGAGCACGGATAATGCAGGCAAGAGAATAATACCACAACTTGTACATGGGCTGCAAAGTAGCTATGATTTCCCTCCCTGTATGGCTGACTGGGTCAGGACGCAAACCATAATCAAATTACACTTGTAGCTATTAGCCAAGCCCTGCAGACTGGGGCAGTTCTAGCAGGGCAGGTTATTTGACAAAAATGACTTGTTGGAAAGGTGGCATCCTATAACGGTGCCTCGTTGAAAGTCACTGAGCTCTTCAGTAAGGCCATTCTACTGCCAATGTTTGTCTATGGAGATTGCATGGCAGTGTGCTCAATGTTATACACCTGTGAGCAACGGGTGTGGCTGAAATAGCCGACTCCACTAATTTGAAGGGGTGTCCACATACTTGTGTATATAGTGTATATTAAAATAAATGGTTTACTGAATACACTCATGATATTGTCTTACACTTACAAGGGGTCATACATTTAAAGTTAGTGTAGCCACTTTACTCATGTTCCAGGGAAAGTCTTGTATCTAAACCATCTAATCTGAAAACTAGATTAACCTTCCTCTCCTAATCTCTCTGAGTGTTGATCAACTGAATCCTAGTGTATCTTTGTGCTATTACTGGAGGGCCCCCCTGTCCCCCTTCCTCTCCCCCCTCCTCTCTCCCTGGTCACCGAGGTGACCACGGGCCTCGTATGTCCAGATGCCGAACATGCGGCCGTGGCGGCAGGACGTCCTGTAAGGCGTCCAGAAAGCATATGGGCTGAAAGGGACAGATCCTCTGGAGCTGCTGTCCCCCTATCTCTGGGGACATAAGCCTAATTGTCCCTGTCCTGCCCTCCATGCTACTCAATGGTGCAGAACATAGTTGTACAGTATTGTCAACTGTTCCTCTGGCTCAGTAGGTGTTTTAATGGTGCAGAACATAGTTGTACAGTATTGTCAACTGTTCCTCTGGCTCAGTAGGTGTTTTAATGGTGCAGAACATAGTTGTACAGTATTGTCAACTGTTCCTCTGGCTCAGTAGGTGTTTTAATAGTGCAGAACATAGTTGCACAGTATTGTCAACTGTTCCTCTGGCTCAGTAGGTGTTTTAATAGTGCAGAACATAGTTGTACAGTATTGTCAACTGTTCCTCTGGCTCAGTAGGTGTTTTAATAATGCAGAACATAGTTGTACAGTATTGTCAACTGTTCCTCTGGCTCAGTAGGTGTTTTAATGGTGCAGAACATAGTTGTACAGTATTGTCAACTGTTCCTCTGGCTCAGTAGGTGTTTTAATAGTGCAGAACATAGTTTTACAGTATTGTCAACTGTTCCTCTGGCTCAGTAGGTGTTTTAATAGTGCAGAACATAGTTGTACAGTATTGTCAACTGTTCCTCTGGCTCAGTAGGTGTTTTAATGGTGCAGAACATATTTGTACAGTATTGTCAACTGTTCCTCTGGCTCAGTAGGTGTTTTAATAGTGCAGAACATAGTTGTACAGTATTGTCAACTGTTCCTCTGGCTCAGTAGGTGTTTTAATGGTGCAGAACATAGTTGTACAGTATTGTCAACTGTTCCTCTGGCTCAGTAGGTGTTTTAATGGTGCAGAACATAGTTGTACAGTATTGTCAACTGTTCCTCTGGCTCAGTAGGTGTTTTAATGGTGCAGAACATAGTTGTACAGTATTGTCAACTGTTCCTCTGGCTCAGTAGGTGTTTTAATGGTGCAGAACATAGTTGTACAGTATTGTCAACTGTTCCTCTGGCTCAGTAGGTGTTTTAATGCCCCCTCCTTTTTTCATCCCTTTGGTACTTTTCGCTAGATCTCTTATTGTGCCTCTTGATTAATGAGCTAATTGTGAGAGAATGTCACGAGAGGCTGCATACACAGACCAAGACGCAGCGCGTTGTAGTTCGACATTTGTTTTAATTGACTGAATATTCAATTAAAGATGACCGAACTACACACACAAATAAAACACGATAATACAAACGTAACGTAGCACATAAACACGATATACAAACGTAACGTTGCACACTTACTTCATCGGTGACTTGCGAAATAACGACCCACATCCCCGGTGTGGAACATACAAACCTATGTAGGATCCCTAATTAGAGACGATGCGCTGCAGCTGCCTCTAATTAGGGATCCAACACAAAACACCACCAGAAACAGAAAGAATAGACCTGTCAGACTCTGACCATGGCTACATAGAGAAGCAAATGGGCTTCTCTATGGCCAGAGCCTGACAGAGAACTACTAAGAACAACTAAGCCATCTGATTAATTAAGCAACTAAGCCCCCCCCGATTAGATTTGCAAAATGTCATCAACGTAAAGTTGATGGTGATATTTTTTGTTGATTTCATGTTGAATTCACGTTAGTTGACAACCAAATGTACAGTACCAGTCAAAAGTGGTACTACTCATTCATTTTTCTTTATTTTTACTATTTTCTACATTGTAGAATAATAGTGAAGACATCAAAACTATGAAATAACACATATGGAATCATGTAGTAACCAAAGAAGTGTGAAACAAATAAAAATATATTTTAGATTTTAGATTCTTCAAAGTAGTGTTGATGACAGCTTAGCATACTCTTGGGATTCTCTCAACCAGCTTCACCTGGAATGCTTTTCCAACAGTCTTGAAGGAGTTCCCACATATGCTGAGCACTTGTTGGCTGCTTTTCCTTCACTCTGCGGTCCAACTCATCCCAAACCATCTCAATTTGGTTGAGGTCGGGTGATTGTGGAGGCCAGGTCATCTGATGCAGCACTCCATCACTCTCCTTCTTGGTCAAATAGCCCTTACACAGCCTGGAGGTGTTTTGGGTCATTGTCCTGTTGAAAAACAAATGATAGTCCCACTAAGCCCAAACCAGATGGGATGGCGTATCGCTGCAGAATGCTGTGGTAGCCATGCTAGTTAAGTGTGCCTTGAATTCTAAATAAATCACAGACAGTGTCACCAGCAAAGCACCACCACACCATCACACCTCCTCCTCCATGCTTCATGGTGGGAACCACACATGCAGAGATCATCCGTTCACCTACTCTGTGAACAGATTTCCACTGGTCTAATGTCCATTGCTCATGTTTCTTGGCCCAATCAAGTCTCTTCTTCTTATTGGTGTCCTTTAGTGGTGGTTTCTTTACAGCAAATCGACCATGAAGGTCTGATTCTCCTCTGAACAGTTGATGTTGAGATGTGTCTGTTACTTGAACTCTGTGAAGCATTTATTTGGGCTGCAATCTGAGGCTGGTAACTCTAATGAACTTATCCTCTGTGGCAGAGGTAACTCTGGGTCTTCCTTTCCTGTGGCGGTCCTCATGAGAGACAGTTTCGCAATTGATGGTTTTGATGGATTGATTGATTGATGGATTGATGGTTTTTGCGACTTCACTTGAAGAAACTTCATATTGACTGACCTTCACGTCTTAAAGTAATGATGGACTGTCGTTTCTCTTTACTTATTTGAGCTGTTCTTGCCATAATATGGACTTGGTCTTTTACCAAATAGGGCTATCTTCTGTATAACACCCCTACCTTGTCACAACACAACTGGATGGCTCAAACGCATTAAGAAGGAAAGACATTCCACAAATTAACTTTTAACACAGCACACCTGTTAATTGAAATACATCCCAGCTGACTACCTCATGAAGCTGGTTGAGATAATGCCAAGGGTGTGCAAAGCGGTCATCAAGTTAAACGGTGGCTACTTTGAAGAATCTCAAATATAAAATGTATTTTGATTTGTTTAACACTTATTTGGTTACTACATGATTCCATATGTGTTATATTTTATAGTGTTGAGGTCTTCACTATTCTGCCCTACCAAGGAAAAGGCAGTAACTGATCATTTGGTTGAAAATGAGTTCATGTCATTTTTGCTACATTAAATACCTGCTGAATCATGTGGACAAGGATCCTGCCATTTGGAGAAAATGGGGGTCATGTTAGCAGTAACTGCATAAGGTAAACTGCATAAGGTAAATAAAAGCAATATTTCTCAGTTCCACGCTATGAGCAGTTACTGCCTTTTTGCTTGGTAGGGCAGTTATATTCTACAATGTAGAAAATAGTACAAATAAAGAAAACTCCTGGAATGAGTTGGTGTGTCCAAACTTTTGTCTGGTACTGTACATCAAAAGTAGATGTTGAGCTGACTGACGTCTGTGCCCAGTGGGATCTGTCTGGCTCTCAATGCAAAGCCCCCCACCATGGGGCCTTAAATCATGCACAGCTCATGGTCCGCTTAAAGAGAAATGCTGGAATCCTCTGTCTTAGTGATTTGTTTACATGTTGTATGTATACATGGGTGTGTGTATGTCCGATAGGCAAGGAGCTGGATTGGCTCATACTACTTTTAGACAGGCCTTCAGTGCCTGGGGTGGCAAAGCGCCAGTCCCTTCCTCAGACTTAAAGACTGACAGAATAAATAACAAACTGGAGGATGCAAAGTAGGTGCTTCCACACAGGAGTGGTTCCTGAGTTAATTAAGCAATTAGCATCCCAGCATGCTTAGGGCCATGTATAAAATTGGCTAGTTGCAGGAGTATAGGGGGTTTAAAGTGTGTGTGTGTGTGTGTGTGTGTGTGTGTGTGTGTGTCAGTCACCAGATCTCAACCTAATTGAACACTTATGGGAGATTCTGGAGCAGCTACTACTTGAAGAAAGGAAAAGCACTCACTGAAATATTCTGTACGTTTTAATGTCGTTTTTTTTAGCAGCAGAGCCTTCGTCAGCGTTTGGAGAACAATTGGCACCGTATTTCTAGATGACGTTACATTGCAGTACTCCGTATTTCTAGATGACGTTACATTGCAGTACTCCGTATTTCTAGATGACGTTACATTGCAGTACTCCGTATTTCTAGATGACGTTACATTGCAGTACTCCGTATTTCTAGATGACGTTACATTGCAGTACTCCGTATTTCTAGATGACGTTACATTGCAGTACTCCGTATTTCTAGATGACGTTACATTGCAGTACTGCTTCTTTCCTTATGTACATACATTGTTTTACTATTTTCCACAAGAGTGTAAAAAAAAAATGTGCCCCTGTTTCCCATAGGAAGCAATCTAACAGAAGTTCTTCATTCCATTCAGGCCTCTAGGGCTCTCTGGTTGTAAGTCATGGATATACTATGCTTCTGTAACATCAAGTCTTCTCCATCACCTCCTCTCTCTGGTTGTAAGTCATGGATATACTATGCTTCTGTAACATCAAGTCTTCTCCATCACCTCCTCTCTCTGGTGGTTATACAACCACTAAGCCCTGGAGCATCAGTGGGAATCATTAAAGTGTCTGTCCACAGGGGACTTCTCGTCATCAGTTCTCTAATACAAGTTTACAATTCTCTCTTAGACTTTCCAACATAATAATATTGACATGGACATGTAAATAGACAAGGAATTCTTCCCCTGACATACATATTCAACTGATTCTGGAGCGGCTCCTGAGTCAGCGTTTCCACCATCGTCAACAAAACACCAAATGATGTTTGTGGAAGAACGTGTCTCATCCCTCCAATAGATTCCAGACACTATTGAAGCTGTTTTCTGTGGTTTTCCTATGTACTGCATATGACCTATGTACTGCATATGACCTATGTACTGCATATGTGACACATGTATGCTTCCAGTTTTCACAAAATCCTCCACTTAATATTGTAGATATCTATCCACCAGGTCTAACAATGTTGTCAGGTCCAGACATCCTAATCACTTAAAGGCCCCTCTCCTTTGTCGGCCCTATAATGCTGTCTCTCCTTCTGTGTGCGCAGAGAAATACGTTCCACTTTAATAGACAGGTGATCAAACCAGCTGGGAGACACACTTTTACCCAGTCTCCTCTATTGTCTTGGTGATGTCACAGCTGTGACACTGTCTGCACCCTTACCTTCCGCCCCATTTCATACCGTCTGGATCCAACTCTAGGAACAACACCCTGCTCCCACCCCGACCTCAGCTCCCCACATCTAATACCATTTTAATTTGGCTTCTTTTCCACACTCTGCTACTTCTAACAGAAAGGGAGAGAGGGATAGAGAGAAAGAGAGAGAGAGACAGAGACAGAGAGGGAGGTTTATGTAACTGTGAGTTTTACTGACCTGCCTTCTTTTCTCTCATGTAGGTTTTACAGTCTTGTCTTTTCCGTCACTTAGTACAGAAGTATACATACAGCGGGTGAAATAAGTATTGAACACGTCACCATTTTTCTCAGTAAATATATTTCCAAAGGTGCTATTGACATAACATTTTCACCAGATGTTGGTAACAACCCAACAAATAAGTTCAGAAATTAAGTTGTGTAATAATGTGAAATGACACAGGGAAAAAGTATTGAACACATGAAGAAAGGGAGGTGCAAAAACGCATGGAAAGCCAAGACAACAGCTGAAAACTATCAGTTATTAAAAAGCAATCCAGCCCCCTGTCAGTGCAAATTAATATCAGCTGGTTCAGTCCCAAATGATGGCCTACAAAAAAGGTCTCATTGCCAAGGTGTCACACAAGACACATCTCATGATGGGTAAAAGCAAAGAGCTGTCTGAAGACCTTCGCAACCTAATTGTTGCAAAACATAATTATGGCATTGGTTATAGGTGCATTTCTAAGCTTCTGAATGTTCCAGTGAGCACTGTTGGGACCATAATACGGAAGTGGAAAGACAATTTCAGCATAAATTTGCCTCGACCAGGTGCTCCTCGCAAGATTCCTGACAGAGGAGTGAAAAGAATAATCAGAAGAGTTGTCCAAGAGCCCAGGACCACTTGTGGAGAGCTTCAAAAAGACCTGCAATTAGCAGGTACTGTTGTCTCAAAGAAAACAGTAAGTAATGCACTCCACCGCCATGGCCTGTATGCACGCTCACCACGCAAGACTCCATTGCTAAAAAAAAAGCATGTTGAAGCTCGTTTAAAGTTTGCTGCACAACATTTGGAAAAGCCAGTGAAATACTGGGAGAATATAGTGTGGTCAGATGAGAGCAAAATTGAACTGTTTGGATGTCATAATACACACCATGTTAGGAGGAGAAATGGCACTGCACATCACCCTAAAAACACCATACCAACAGTGAAGTTTGGAGGTGGGAACATCATGGTGTGGGGCTGCTTTTCAGCAAAAGGTACTGGCAAACTTCACATAATTGAAGGAAGGATGAATGGGCAAATTTACCGAGGCATTCTTGACAAAAATCAGCTGCCATCTACCAGGATGATGAAGATGAAACGAGGGTGGACATTTCAGCAAGACAATGATCCCAAACACACAGCCAAGGAAACTCTCAATTGGTTTCAAAGAAAGAAAATAAAGCTGCTAGAATGGCCCAGCCAATCACCTGACTTAAATCCCATTGAAAATCTATGGAAAGAACTGAAGATAAAGATTCATAGAAGAGGCCCACGGAACCTTCAAGATTTGAAGACTGTTTGTGTGGAAGAATGGGTGTCAGGCTCTGGCCATAGAGAAGCCTATTGCTTCTCTATGTGCCATGGTCAGAGTCTGACAGGTCTATCATTTCTGGGTCTGTAGGTGGTTTGTGTGGGATCTCTAATTGGAGGCAGCTGCAGTGCATTGTCTCTAATTAGGGATCCTACATATGCATGCATGTTTCCACACCCGGGCTGTGGGTCATTATATAGGTAGATGTCGATGTATATTCCTTCAGTCAGTCACGGGTAACGTAGTGTGTTAATACTTTGCATTCCATTCATTAGTGTTTGTTCTCGTTGTGAAGCGAGACGTTTGTATATCGTTTGTTTTGTTTGTTTTAGTTCGTTCTGACTATTGAATAATTCAATAAAATATGTCGAACTATGATTGCGCTGCGCCTTGGTCTCTCACCGTCCCGACTCGTGACAGAATGACCCACCACTTCGAGACCAAGCGGCGCAATGCGGAGGAGAGAGAAGCCCGAATGCAACCCCAAGACTATGGGGGTGGTCTGGTGGCGAGGTCGAAGCTCCAGTACCACTCTCCATGAGCGAGGCGTCGAGGCTGGAGGATAAAGGGGGAGCGAAGTACCGTGAGGAGGTGAGCGTGGGGGAAGGCAAGGGAAAAGAATGGAGCGAGTTAAGAGCGTGGTTCAGGCGAGGTTGGGAGGAGTGTGTGAGTCAGAGGAAGGAGCGGGAGTTAGGGGGGCCAAAAGTGAGCATCCCCAATCCGGGTCCGGTCGTCGGCTCTACTCCCATGCCAGAACGGTCCGCTCCACCGGTGCCCAGGGTGGGTCCGGTCGTAAGCTCCACTCCCAAGCCAGAGCAGTCCGCTCCACCGGTGCCCAGTGTGGGTCCGGTCGTAAGCTCCGCTTCAGAGCCTGAGCAGTCCGCCCCACCGGTACCCAGTCCGGGCCCGGTTTATTGCCCAGCTCCATGGCCGGAGCCGTTTACCCCACCGGTGCCCAGTCCGGGCCCAGTTATTTTCCCGTCATAAGGAAAGAGCAGGGCACTTAAAGACGACCTGAAGGGTACTTCTTTTCACATTGCCAGACCTTTCCCTCTCTCCCCACATCATTATCTTAATGTGAGTCCCTCTCTCCCCACATCATTATCTTAATGCGAGTCCCTCTCTCCCCACGTCATTATCTTAATGTGAGTCCCTCTCTCCCCACGTCATTATCTTAATGCGAGTC
The DNA here is from genome assembly GCA_023634145.1 of Thymallus thymallus. Classification (NCBI taxonomy): domain Eukaryota; kingdom Metazoa; phylum Chordata; class Actinopteri; order Salmoniformes; family Salmonidae; genus Thymallus; species Thymallus thymallus. The sequence continues at coordinate 6,630,687 of CM042399.1, read as the reverse complement.
CCTCTCTCCCCTTGTCATTATCTTAATGTGAGTCCCTCTCTCCCCTTGTCATTATCTTAATGTGAGTCCCTCTCTCCCCACATCATTATCTTAATGTGAGTCCCTCTCTCCCCACATCATTATCTTAATGTGAGTCCCTCTCTCCCCACTAAAAGGCCTCTGACAGTTTGGTATGTGATAAGCCCTGTGATAATGGCGGTAAATGATCATCTGAAGCCCTGTGATAATGGCGGTAAATGATCATCTGAAGCCCTGTGATAATGGCGGTAAATGCTAATTCATTGATTCAGCTCCTTGTCAGTTTGCTGTTCTCTGCCCATGTGTTTTCTTGACATGCAAACCTTGGCTGTTGAACAATACTCGCTAACCACACAAAGTTGGCGGCACCTTAATGGTGGAGGTCGGGCTCGTGGTAATGGCTGCAGTGGAATAGTGGAACGGTATCAAACAGATGGTTTCTTTGTGTTTGATACTGTTCCATTTGCTCCGTTCCAGCCATTACCACGAGCCCGTCCTCCCCTTACCAGCCTCCACTGGTGCTAAAATGGTCTCAAGACCATTATTCATGCAGACATTCAGTCAACTTTTTAAATGTATAGATCTTTTTAGGCCAAAATAATCTAGACATTGGCCCAAAATGTTGACCAAAGCCAAAGGAGCCAAATTCCATTCTGAGACCCATTAGCTGTAATACATGGATGGCAGCACAAAACAGCATTCACTACACTGTAATACATGGATGGGCAGCACAAAACACCATTCACTACACTGTAATACATGGTTGGCAGCACAAAACACCATTCACTACACTGTAATACATGGATGGGCAGCACAAAACACCATTCACTACACTGTAATACATGGATGGGCAGCACAAAACACCATTCACTACACTGTAATACATGGATGGCAGCACAGAACACCATTCACTATGCTGTAATACATGGATGGGCAGCACAAAACACCATTCACTATGCTGTAATACATGGTTGGCAGCACAAAACACCATTCACTATGCTGTAATACATGGATGGGCAGCACAAAACACCATTCACTATGCTGTAATACATGGATGGGCAGCACAAAACACCATTCACTACGCTGTAATACATGGATGGGCAGCACAAAACACCATTCACTACGCTGTAATACATGGATGGGCAGCACAAAACACCATTCACTACACTGTAATACATGGATGGGCAGCACAAAACACCATTCACTACACTGTAATACATGGATGGGCAGCACAAAACACCATTCACTACGCTGTAATACATGGTTGGGCAGCACAAAACACCATTCACTATGCTGTAATACATGGGTGGCAGCACAAAACACCATTCACTACATTGCAATACATGGATGGCAGCACAAAACACCAATCCAATCACTACATTGCAATACATGGATGGGCAGCACAAAACACCATTCACTACACTGTAATACATGGATGGCAGCACAAAACACCATTTACTACACTGTAATACATGGATGGGCAGCACAAAACACCATTCACTACACTGTAATACATGGATGGGCAGCACAAAACACCATTCACTACACTAATACATGGATGGGCAGCACAAAACACCATTCACTATGCTGTAATACATCGTTGGGCAGCACAAAACACCATTCACTATGCTGTAATACATGGATGGCAGCACAAAACACCATTCACTACACTGTAATACATGGATGGCAGCACAAAACACCAATCCAATCACTACATTGCAATACATGGATGGGCAGCACAAAACACCATTCACTACACTGTAATACATGGATGGGCAGCACAAAACACCATTCACTATGCTGTAATACATGGTTGGGCAGCACAAAACACCATTCACTATGCTGTAATACATGGATGGCAGCACAAAACATCATTCACTACACTGTAATACATGGATGGCAGCACTAAACACCAATCCAATCACTACATTGCAATACATGGATGGGCAGCACAAAACACCATTCACTACACTGTAATACATGGATGGGCAGCACAAAACACCATTCACTACACTGTAATACATGGATGGCAGCACAAAACACCAATCCAATCACTACACTGTAATACATGGATGGCAGCACAAAACACCATTCACTACACTGTAATACATGGATGGCAGCACAAAACACCATTCACTACACTATAATACATGGATGGGCAGCACAAAACACCATTCACTATGCTGTAATACATGGATGGGCAGCACAAAACACCATTCACTACGCTGTAATACATGGGTGGGCAGCACAAAACACCATTCACTACACTGTAATACATGGATGGGCAGCACAAAACACCATTCACTATGCTGTAATACATGGTTGGGCAGCACAAAACACCATTCACTACGCTGTAATACATGGGTAGGCAGCACAAAACACCAATCCAATCACTACATTGCACACACACACACACACACACACACACAGCCGCCCTCTTGACAGCGAAGATAAAACATCTATTTTAGATTTCATTTCATGCAATTCTTCACATTTTGCCATGGAGTGTAGAGAAATATTTTGCAATTTTATAACACATATCATGCAATTCTATGTTTGCTGTTTTTAATATGATATCTGAGTGAGACTGACTAACACAATCAATGTGCCTCACATAACAAATGAAAAACTGCTGATATACAACCAACTTCTAAAATGTCACCTTGTAAGTTGAGTCTCCAACCTAAACAATATATACATCCCTGAACTAGAGCAATGGACCAGATGTTGTGTCACTGGTACTAGAGAAGGAATACAACTCTCCCCTCAACTAACCAACTCTCCCCTCAACTAACCAACTCTCCCCTCAACTAACCAACTCTCCCCTCAACTAACCAACTCTCCCCTCAACTCCCCAACTCTCCCCTCAACTCCCCAACTCTCCCCTCAACTAACCAACTCTCCCCTCAACTCCCCAACTCTCCCCTCAACTCCCCAACTCTCCCCTCAACTAACCAACTCTCCCCTCAACTTCCCAACTCTCCCCTCAACTAACCAACTCTCCCCTCAACTCCCCAACTCTCCCATCAACTAACCAACTCTCCCCTCAACTAACCAACTCTCCCATCAACTAACCAACTCTCCCATCAACTAACCAACTCTCCCATCAACTAACCAACTCTCCCATCAACTAACCAACTCTCCCCTCAATTCCCCACCTCTCCCATCAACTAACCAACTCTCCCCTCAACTCCCCAACTCTCCCATCAACTAACCAACTCTCCCATCAACTAACCAACTCTCCCATCAACTCACCAACTCTCCCATCAACTCCCCACCTCCACTCCTCAACTCCCCACCTCCACTCCTCAACTCCCCACCTCTCCCATCAACTCCCCACCTCCACTCCTCAACTCCCCACCTCTCCCATCAACTCCCCACCTCCACTCCTCAACTCCCCCATCACTCCTCAACTCCCCCCCCTCAACTCCCCACCTCCACCCCTCAACTCCCCCATCACCCCTCAACTCCCCAACTCTCCCCTCAACTCCCCAACTCTCCCCTCAACTCCCCAACTCTCCCCTCAACTCCCCAACTCTCCCCTCCAGTCCCTTCTACTCTGCCGTATTGTCCATCCTGTTTGCTTAAAAATCAATCGATCACCTTTCATTTTCAATTTTTCCGTGATTAACCAAGCTTCTCCTCCTTTTCTTCTCGCCCCCAGGGCCCGATGAGTCAAAATGGAGGGCTGGTGAAACATTAACCGAGCCGGGCTCAGGTTACGCTGATGGAGTGAGGCTAGAGGGTGATGCCAATGGGACGATTGTTCCTGTCCCTGTAACTGCTCTCACAGGTCACTGTGGGGATCAGAGTGGGTGTCCAGGGATGGATGTGTGTGGGGCGGGGGGGTGCTCATCACTCACATGTATGGGTGTCAAGTCCTCCTCTTGTTCAACTTCCAAAGGACACAAGGACAACTCAAATTTCCAACTCAATCATTTTTATTTTTGGCTTTGTCAGTTGATTGGTCTGTTCAGTGAATTAGGTTGTAAGCCTTTAAAGACAGAGAACAAAAGTTACCATTTTAATTCAACTTTAATTAAACATTCTTAATGACTTTTAACATTTTTAACTTTGTACCATCCTTTTGTATCTTATATTTTCAAACTCCAAATGAAATATTTTGCACAAACCCATTTAACACAAAATCAATGAAGTCAATGGTGCAATGTGTTCCTTAACCAATCTACACAGCAGTTAAACATAGCTCGAACACATTAAGCAGCATTTCAAACACCATGAAAGTAAATAAAACATTTCACTGACCATTGGCGTCTTTGGACTGAACCTACGAGTGACTTGGAGCGTCTTCTCTCTGAAGTTTGTTTGTCTGAATGACTGAGGACCTCCATGTTTTCACAGGTGCTCCAAATCAGTGACAATGACTGATCAGGTGACAAGCAGCCAGTTTGCTGCTGCTGGTACACTCTGGGAAGTGTAGTTCTTTGACACTAATTCCTGAGATTCAACTCAACAATGGGAGCATATTAAAGAGATATATTGCAGGGCCTGCACCAAAAAGTGTATAAGACAGAGGGGGCTGGTGGGAGGATAGGAGGACAACATGTGGTTTCCAATGTTTGATCTGTTTGATTCTGTTCCATTAATACCATTCCAGACATTACAATCAAGCCCATCCTCCTTTGTCTCCTCCCACCAGCCTCCTCTGGTCTCAGAATATATGAATGCTGATCTAGGATCAGTTTAGTGTTTAAGGTACTCATGAATAATAATATATGGACTTGATCCTAAATCAGAGACACATTGTGAATAAAGGTTCCAGACCTGAGTTCAAATTTTTTTCTTTCAAATAATTTGAGCATGTGATTGGTTATCTGGAGTGTTGGATGGGCGGTGCTTAAACTTTAGTCGCTATTCAGATGGTTCCATTGGGCCAGGTAAGCCTCATCAAGCTATTCCGTTGGTTCCATTGGGCCAGGTAAGCCTCATCAAGCTATTCCCTTGGTTCCATTGGGCCAGGTAAGCCTCATCAAGCTATTCCGATGGTTCCATTGGGCCAGGTAAGCCTCATCAAGCTATTCCGATGGTTCCATTGGGCCAGGTAAGCCTCATCAAGCTATTCCCTTGGTTCCATTGGGCCAGGTAAGCCTCATCAAGCTATTCCGATGGTTCCGTTGGGCCAGGTAAGCCTCATCAAGCTATTCCGTTGGTTCCATTGGGCCAGGTAAGCCTCATCAAGCTATTCCGTTGGTTCCATTGGGCCAGGTAAGCCTCATCAAGCTATTCCGTTGGTTCCATTGGGCCAGGTAACCCTCATCAAGCTATTCCGTTGGTTCCATTGGGCCAGGTAAGCCTCATCAAGCTATTCCCTTGGTTCCATTGGGCCAGGTAAGCCTCATCAAGCTATTCCGATGGTTCCATTGGGCCATGTAAGCCTCATCAAGCTATTCCGTTGGTTCCATTGGGCCAGGTAAGCCTCATCAAGCTATTCCGTTGGTTCCATTGGGCCAGGTAAGCCTCATCAAGCTATTCCGTTGGTTCCATTGGGCCAGGTAAGCCTCATCAAGCTATTCCGTTGGTTCCATTGGGCCAGGTAAGCCTCATCAAGCTATTCCGTTGGTTCCATTGGGCCAGGTAAGCCTCATCAAGCACAATTTGACTTTATTTGAACCCAGGTCTGACATATTGCCATGAACATAGCAGCCACATCAAACCTATATTATGGTTGTGGTTACGATTTTCCATGACAATGTGCTTATCAAGATCATATCCATACAAGATGTTATCAAGATCATATCCATACAAGATGTTATCAAGATCATATCCATACAAGATGTTATCAAGATCTTATCCATACAAGATGTTATCAAGATCATATCCATACAAGATGTTATCAAGATCATATCCATACAAGATGTTATCAAGATCATATCCATACAGAATTATACAGATTGATCCATGAGATGTTATCAAGATCATATCCATACATAATTATACAGATTGATCCATAAGATGTTATCAAGATCATATCCATACATAATTAAACAGATTGATTCATGAGATGTTATCAAGATCATATCCATACATAATTATACAGATTGATCCATAAGATGTTATCAAGATCATATCCATACATAATTATACAGATTGATCCATAAGATGTTATCAAGATCATATCCATACATAATTATACAGATTGATCCATAAGATGTTATCAAGATCATATCCATACATAATTAAACAGATTGATCCAAAAGATGTTATCAAGATCATATCCATACATAATTATACAGATTGATCCATAAGATGTTATCAAGATCATATCCATACATAATTAAACAGATTGATCCAAAAGATGTTATCAATATTATATCCATACATAATTATACAGATTGATCCATAAGATGTTATCAAGATCATATCCATACATAATTATACAGATTGATCCATAAGATGTTATCAAGATCATATCCATACATAATTAAACAGATTGATCCAAAAGATGTTATCAAGATTATATCCATACATAATTATACAGATTGATTCATGAGATGTTATCAAGATCATATCCATACATAATTATACAGATTGATTCATGAGATGTTATCAAGATCATATCCATACATAATTAAACAGATTGATTCATAAGATGTTATCAAGATCATATCCATACATAATTATACAGATTGATCCATAAGATGTTATCAAGATCATATCCATACATAATTAAACAGATTGATTCATGAGATGTTATCAAGATCATATCCATACATAATTAAACAGATTGATCCAAAAGATGTTATCAAGATTATATCCATACATAATTATACAGATTGATTCATAAGATGTTATCAAGATCATATCCATACATAATTATACAGATTGATTCATGAGATGTTATCAAGATCATATCCATACATAATTAAACAGATTGATTCATGAGATGTTATCAAGATTATATCCATACATAATTTCTAAAAGTAGGTAACATGTATTCATGGTGAGGTTGTTATTGAGGCGCCTGGTTGATTTGATGGAATGTCACACATGGTGTTTATCTCACTGGGATGACAACATCAAGATCTCCCAGGAAGGCCCTTTCAGATAGAACTCAATCACATTCAGTCCCTTATCCGGTGTACACCATCCCACAGACCCTACCATGAGAGTACTGAACTCACCCACTTAACACACAGAACTTTAACACACAAACAATACCAGAAAATCTGACAAAAAGTTACATTTCAGAATCTCTAACCAATCAAACCCAATAAATTAAAAAACGCAACGCTTTGCTATGTTTTGGGAGTGTGAAAGAAAAACTAGTGATGACTCACAATGAAAGCCAATGAAAGGAGGGCCATTCGCTAAGCTATCATTCATGAGCGAGGGTCCCATGCCTGCACAAGCTTGCTCCCAGCTCCACACACTTGTTGCCATTGTGACACACTGGCAGAGAGAAGCCTCTGTGGTCCCAGGGATCAATTCAAATCCTGACAACACCACACTAAACCAGGCTGCCATTTGTCCTAAGCAACCCCACAAGAACCCCCTCTCTCCCCATCTGTCAGGGGGCCCCCGAGGCACATTGTGTGTGTGTGTGTAGGGAGGGAGGGAGGGAGGGAGGGGGGGGGGGGAGGGAGGGAAGAAGGGAGGGAGGGAGGGAAAGGGGGTGTATTAAAGGAGGTTAATCAAGATTTGGATAAGGAAGAGAGAAGAGAGGAGGAGGTGGAGGAAAGAGTGTGTGTGTGTGTGTGTGGTGTGGTGTGTGTGTGTGTGTGTGTGTGTGGTGTGGTGTGTGTGGTGTGTGTAGTGTGGTGTGTGTAGTGTGGTGTGTGTGGTGTGGTGTGTGTGTGGTGTGGTGTGTGTGTGTGTGTAGTGTGGTGTGTGGTGTGTGGTGTGTGTGTGTGTGTGTGTGTGTGGTGTGTGGTGTGTGGTGTGTGGTGTGTGTGTGTGTGGTGTGTGGTGTGTGTGTGTGTGTGTGTGTGTGGTGTGTGGTGTGTGTGTGTGTGTGTGTGTGTGTGTGGTGTGTGTGTGTGTAGTGTGGTGTGTGTGTGTGTGTGTGTGTGTGGTTTGTGTGTGTGGTGTGTATGGTGTGTGTGTGTGTGTGGTGTGTGTGTGGTGTGTGGTGTGTGTGTGTGTGGTGTGTGTGTGTGGTGTGTGTGTGTGTGTGTGGTGTGTGGTGTGTGTGTAGTGTGGTGTGTGGTGTGTGTGTGTGTGTGTGTGTGTGTGGTTTGTGTGTGTGGTGTGTGTGGTGTGTGTATGTGTGGTGTGTGTGTGGTGTGTGTGTGGTGTGTGTGTATGTG
>CM042399.1:6492402-6619902 GCA_023634145.1 Thymallus thymallus | reverse complement strand
TGTGTGTGTGTGTGTGTCTGTGTGTGTGGTGTGTGGTGTATGGTGTGTGTGTGTGTGTGTCTGTGTGTGTGGTGTGTGGTGTATGGTGTGTGGTGTGGTGTGTGTGTGGTGTGTGGTGTGTGGTGTGTGTGTGTGTGGTGTAGTGTGTGTGGTGGAGTGTGTGTGTGTGTGGGGTAGTGTGTGTGTGTGGTGTAGTGTGTGGTGTAGTGTGTGTGTGTGGTGTAGTGTGTGTGTGTAGTGTGTGTGTTTGGTGTGTGGCGTGTGTGGTGTGTGTGTGGTGTAGTGTGTGTGTGTGGTGTGTGGTGTGAGTGGTGTGTGTGTGTGTGGTGTGTGGTGTAGTGTGTGTGTGTGGTGTGTGTGTGTGGTGTGTGGTGTGTGTGTGTTTAGTGTGTGGTGTAGTGTGTGGTGTGTAGTGTGTGGTGTGTGTGTGTGGTGTGTGGTGTGTGTGGTGTGTGGTGTGTGTGGTGTGTAGTGTGTGGTGTAGTGTGGTGTGTGTGGTGTGTGGTGTAGTGTGTGGTGTCTGTGTGTGGTGTGTGTGGTGTGTGTGGTGTAGTGTGTGGTGTCTGTGTGTGGTGTGTGTGGTGTGTGTGGTGTGTAGTGTGTGGTGTAGTGTGTGGTGTCTGTGTGTGGTGTGTGTGTGGTGTGTAGTGTGTGGTGTAGTGTGTGGTGTCTGTGTGTGGTGTCTGTGAGGTGTTGTGTGTGGTGTGTAGTGTGTGGTGTAGTGTGTGGTGTCTGTGTGTGATGTAGTGTGTGGTGTAGTGTGTGGTGTAGTGTGTGGTGTCTGTGTGTGGTGTCTGTGTGTGGTGTTTGGTGTGTAGTGTGTGGTGTGTGGTGTGTGGTATGTGGTGTGTGGTGTGTAGTGTGTGGTGTGTGTGTGTGGTGTGTGTGGTGTGTGGTGTGTGTGGTGTGTAGTGTGTGGTGTAGTGTGGTGTGTGTGGTGTGTGGTGTAGTGTGTGGTGTCTGTGTGTGGTGTGTGTGGTGTGTGTGGTGTAGTGTGTGGTGTCTGTGTGTGGTGTGTGTGGTGTGTGTGGTGTGTAGTGTGTGGTGTAGTGTGTGGTGTCTGTGTGTGGTGTGTGTGTGGTGTGTAGTGTGTGGTGTAGTGTGTGGTGTCTGTGTGTGGTGTCTGTGAGGTGTTGTGTGTGGTGTGTAGTGTGTGGTGTAGTGTGTGGTGTCTGTGTGTGGTGTGTGTGTGGTGTGTAGTGTGTGGTGTAGTGTGTGGTGTCTGTGTGTGGTGTCTGTGAGGTGTTGTGTGTGGTGTGTAGTGTGTGGTGTAGTGTGTGGTGTCTGTGTGTGATGTAGTGTGTGGTGTAGTGTGTGGTGTAGTGTGTAGTGTGTGGTGTAGTGTGTGGTGTCTGTGTGTAGTGTGTGGTGTAGTGTGTGGTGTAGTGTGTGGTGTCTGTGTGTAGTGTGTGGTGTAGTGTGTGGTGTCTGTGTGTAGTGTGTGGTGTAGTGTGTAGTGTGTGGTGTCTGTGTGTAGTGTGTGGTGTAGTGTGTGGTGTAGTGTGTGGTGTCTGTGTGTAGTGTGTGGTGTGTGGTGTGTGTGTGTAGTGTAGTGTGTGGTGTAGTGTGTGGTGTCTGTGTGTAGTGTGTGGTGTAGTGTGTGGTGTCTGTGTGTAGTGTGTGGTGTAGTGTGTGGTGTCTGTGTATAGTGTGTGGTGTAGTATGTGGTGTCTGTATGTAGTGTGTGGTGTAGTGTGTGGTGTCTGTGTGTAGTGTGTGGTGTGTGGTGTGTGTGTGTGTCTGTGTGTGTGGTGTGTGGTGTGTGGTGTGTGGTGTAGTGTGTGTGTGTGGTGTGTGTATGTGGTGTGTGGTGTGTGTGGTGTTTAGTGTGTGGTGTAGTGTGTGGTGTAGTGTGTGGTGTAGTGTGTGGTGTCTGTGTGTGGTGTGTGTGGTGTGTGGTGTGTAGTGTGTGGTGTGTGGTATGTGGTGTGTGGTGTGTGTGTGTGGTGTGTGGTGTGTGTGGTGTGTAGTGTGTGGTGTAGTGTGGTGTGTGTGGTGTGTAGTGTGTGGTGTAGTGTGTGGTGTCTGTGTGTGGTGTGTGTGGTGTGTGTGTGCGTAGTGTGTGGTGTAGTGTGTGGTGTCTGTGTGTGGTGTGTAGTGTGTGGTGTAGTGTGTGAGGGGGGATGAGTCTATCATTATATACTGGTTTTCCTGTTATTCTTTTGAATTATATTAGAATAATTATGAATCCCTTATTTTCTGTTCCTTTCTGGTCAGGCAGTCTGACACCAACGCTGCCCACTTCAATGCTACAGCAAGGGTGGTCAGACGGAGCTACAACCTGGGGATCAGGTCAATTATAGACGACGCCTGGCTGATAAGAAAGAAAGAAAGAAAGTAAGAGAGAGAAAGACAGGGAGGGAAAGAGAGGGAGTCTGCTGGTTTATCATTTAAAAAATAAAGAATACCTCTGGGTCACCCTACAGACAGAGTGGAGCTTGACCTGCATGCCTGCTTTTCTCCAGCCTGTTGTGATGCTCTTAACAAGATCCGTTCTCACACAGACCTCCCCCTAAGGAGCCACGCAAACTTGAGGTTTCTCACCGAGCTGCTTCACATGCATCTATACACACCTGCAAATTCTCAGCCACCGCTGTTTTCCCCTTCTCTGCTTGGTGCTGCAGCATTGACGGTGCATAAAGGATCGACAAAGCCACACAACTATCTGTTCTTCTCTTAATTAGGAAATCGGAGCGATCCCTTTCAACTCCTTCCATGCGGCAGACAATGTCAAAGCAACAACCCCTGTTCAGTTCTCATCCCGGTGGGCCTGAAACAACCCGGGTGCTCTTCCCTGCCGACCGCAGCGTTGGATTGGGGTTCATGTTGGCTCTCGGCCACAATAGGACAAGTACTGACCCCTGACCTTTGTAGCAACCCGTTCTCTTCCAGGGGTTAGGGGCCGGGGCAGATGTGGGTAAACTTTCAGTGAACTAGAGAATGGAGCACACTTGTTAAAAAAGGGTCTGTTTTCTCCCTGGCTTTTGAGTGAGTAAACCCCAAGTGGAAGATGGTTCTAATTGGTAAAAGGTTAGAATGCGCGGTTCAAATAGCAGCAGACCAGCTGAAGCACACAATGGCTATCAGAGACTGTGTGCATGAAAGGTGCTTGTTCAGGCATGGTTCTAATTGGGAGATGAATGTGTCATAGGTATCAAAAGAAGCCCTGGGAAACATCAAAGCACACCATTTTAATTAGGATAGGTGTACATATTAAGAAAATACCGAATTGATAGAATAAGGGTTAGGGTTATTCCAAGGTTTAATAACTAGCTAGCATTTCATGTAATAATCAACCAAATTTCTGCCATGTCATTGGTGATAAATGTAAAATGTATTTTTAGAGGAGGCTTAAACTATCACAGAGACATTAATGGTTGCTGCAGACATTCCAACTTTGCCTACTAGATATGACAGAACATTACCACTTGCACATACGTTATACAATAAGATGGACATAAAGTTTTACCGATTGGCAGAAATTCTATTTACAAAGATAATGGAGGAAAAAAAATTATATTTAAAGATGCTTCAAGATCTCAATATCCCAGAGCCGTGCAGTCGGTCGTATATTCCACACTGCCTGCTACACCAGTTTCTCTCAGTCGCTGGCTGTACATTTTCTGTATATTGAATGCTTTTCGATTATTGATGTATAGCCTATTTGAACAATAGCCTGAGCCTACCTCTATTAGATTGTAATGCTTGGTTTTATTGTTTAGCACATAGAACTATGCATTTTAATAAGATGCTTTTTTGGGAGCTTGGATAAGGGAAAAATAGGGCATTCTGACAGACGTCATCTCACGAACTAAGCGCACGAAACAAGTCCTACTATTTCCAAGGAAGATGTGATGTCGCTTTAACGCCGGTAGGTGGCGATCAAAAACAACTTCAGACTCCTGATGCCGGTGATGGAAGTCTGACCGTCGCGGACGCCGATCGGTAATTCAAACCGTGCTGCTTCGAATCACATGTTTAGATAGTAACTTAGAATACTTTCTGATGTAAGAGAAGTGGTGGAGAAAGTACCCGGTTGTTGTACTTTATTAAAAGATACCTTCATAGAAAATGACTCAAGTAAAAATCTTAAAGTATTTGGCTTTAAATATACTTAAGTATTAAAAGTAAATGTGCTTGTCAAAAATATACTTAAGTAACAAAAGTAAAAGTATAAATCATTTCAAATTGCTTATATTAAGCGAACCAGACGGGATGATTTATTTACTCATAACTAGGGGTATGCTCCAACAATAAGACATCATTTACAAACTAAGCTGCCAGATCTGAGGCAGTAGGGATTATCAGGATGTTCTCTTGATGACTGCGTGAATTAGAACATTTTCCTGTCAAAATGTAACTAGTACTTCTGGGTGTCAGGGAAAATGTATGGAGTAAAAAGTACATTATTTTCATTAGGAATGTAGTGAAGTAAAAGTAGTCTAAAATATACAGTGGGGAGAACAAGTATTTGATACACTGCCGATTTTGCAGGTTTTCCTACTTACAAAGCATGTAGAGGTCTGTAATTTTTATCATAGGTACACTTCAACTGTGAGAGACGGAATCTAAAACAAAAATCCAGAAAATCACATTGTATGATTTTTAAATAATTAATTTGCATTTTATTGCATGACATAAGTATTTGATCACCCACCAACCCGTAAGAATTCCGGCTCTCACAGACCTGTTAGTTTTTCTTTAAGAAGCCCTCCTGTTCTCCACTCATTACCTGTATTAACTGCACCTGTTTGAACTCGTTACCTGTATAAAAGACACCTGTCCAAACACTCAATCAAACAGACTCCAACCTCTCCACAATGGCCAAGGCCAGAGAGCTGTGTAAGGACATCAGGGATAAAATTGTAGACCTGCACCCGGCTGGGATGGGCTACAGGACAATAGGCAAGCAGCTTGGTGAGAAGGCAACAACTGTTGGCGCAATTATTAGAAAATGGAAGAAGTTCAAGATGACGGTCAATCTCCCTCGGTCTGGGGCACCATGCAAGATCTCACCTCGTGGGGCATCAATGATCATGAGGAAGGTGAGGGATCAGCCCAGAAATACACGGCAGGACCTGGTTAATGACCTGAAGAGAGCTGGGACCACAGTCTAAAAAAAATCCATTAGTAACACACTACGCCGTCATGGATTAAAATCCTGCAGCGCACGCAAGGTCCCCCTGCTCAAGCCAGCGCATGTCCAGGCCCGTCTGAAGTTTTCCAATGACCATCTGGATGATCCAGAGGAGGAATGGGAGAAGGTCATGTGGTCTGATGAGACAAAAATAGAGCTTTTTGGTCTAAACTGCACTCGCCGTGTTTGGAGGAAGAAGAAGGATGAGTACAACCCCAAGAACACCATCCCAACCGTGAAGCATGGAGGTGGAAACATCATTCTTTGGGGATGCTTTTCTGCAAAGGGGACAGGATGACTGCACCGTATTGAGGGGAGGATGGATGGGGCCATGTATTGCGAGATCTTGGCCAACAACCTCCTTCCGTCAGTAAGAGCATTGAAGATGGGTCGTGGCTGGGTCTTCCAGCATGACAACGACCCGAAACACACAGCCAGGGCAACTAAGGAGTGGCTCCGTAAGAAACATCTCAAGGTCCTGGAGTGGCCTAGCCAGTCTCCAGACCTGAACCCAATAGAAAATCTTTGGAGGGAGCTGAAAGTCCGTATTGCCCAGCGACAGCCCCGAAACCTGAAGGATCTGTATGGAGGAGTGGGCCAAAATCCCTGCTGCAGTGTGTGCAAACCTGATCAAGAACTACAGGAAACGTATGATCTCTGTAATTGCAAACAAAGGTTTCTGTACCAAATATTAAGTTCTGCTTTTCTGATGTATCAAATACTTCTGTCATGCAATAAAATGCAAATTAATTACTTAAAAATCATACAATGGGATTTTCTGGATTTTTGTTTTAGATTCCATCACTCACAGTTGAAGAGTACCTATGATAAAAATTACAGACTTCTACATGCTTTGTAAGTGGGAAAACCTGCAAAATCGGCAGTGTATCAAATACTTGTTCTCCCCACTGTATATAGTAAAGTAATGGTCAGATACCCAGTAGTACAGTAGTACTGTGTAAGACAGTTGCATTGAAGGCTACTCAATCAATGGTTCTCAATTTTTTTATTTTTTTTTATTTAACTAGGCAAGTCAGTTATAAACCAATTCTTATTTACAGCCTACCTACAGGGCCTGGAGCGAATTAGGGTTATGTGCCTTGCTCAAGGACACATCGACAGCGACCTTTCGGTTACTGGCCTAACACTCTAACCGCTAGGCTACCTGCCACCCTGTAAAGCTCAATGCTCCCTCACCATAAACTACTTACAATTGCAACAAACCAGAAACATTCATGTTATGTTGTTATTTATAAAATGAACAAAATAAACAAAATGGCCTGCATCGTTACCGACAATCATCATTTGTCTGCATAGGCCTGAAGCCCATGCCTACGTGGTCTGTAGTAATGTCACTCATGTGGGGTACAATAAGGTGGGGAAGTCTGAAATATGTTGTTGGAAGGTTTTATGGGGTTATCAATTAATTTGAAGTGAACATATATTATTATATTATAACAAATGTAATATTCATGATCCAATACCCATGGAAGATCCAATACCCATGGAAGACCACATTGCTTGCATTGAGATATCCTTGACATTTTAATGTGGGTTGCCTAATTTACGGCTGGTTGTGTTCACATGCCAGTAGAATAATACCATACAGGAATTCTGCTGACTGCAGCCTAATGAGAGCTGAGGCTAATGGTTAAAGGCAGAGGCCTATAACACTAGGATAAGAACAGAGACAATGGCTGGGAAAGATAATAACCGGCCACTTAAATCACCCCAAATGGGACAGGCTCGTTGAGCACTGTGGGGAGACCCTTTCTCCAGCCCTGTAAACTCATCTCCTCAAAAATGTCAGGGTGTCAAGCAGAGCAGCCCCATTCCAGGGGTGTCGGCGGGGGTTACAGCACCGGTGTGTCCCGAGTGTGAACCACTCTCATTTTTTCCATGGCCAAAGAGTCATAAATGTCTTGTTCCTATTGTGTGGGAACATTGTCTCGGTGGCTCGGCCCACCAGTAGCCAATAAGGGAAACATGGTCTCCTATTGAGCTGCAGTCTAGCATTCCTGGCATTTCCAGTCGGCTGTCTGGCATAAAGGTCGGCACACACATAGTCAAGCCGTGGAACGTTGTTTTGGTCCTTCAAACGGGCATGGAGACTGTGGTTGTCTCCTGGTTGGAATGGCCTCGTCTCCCAAACACGTTACCCCAGAGTGATGGTCAGGACAGGACCCAAACAAACTCACTCGGATCTGCGTATAGAAACTGTCAGAGTTGCTACATATTTCTGACATAAGTATATATTAGTATTATTCTCTTATCTGAAATTGATGATTTGTTTTTTTCATTACTCCACTTTTCTGGCTTAATCATGATCCAGCAATAATCTTTTGGCTGCTGTTTGGTAATGTGAGTGTGTCCAGAACGCCTATATAAACCATTCGCCATCTTTCTCAATCACATAAAACTGTCTTGACCCCCTCCCTTCACCATGTAATATCTTTCATCTCTGGGGTTCCTTCCTGCCTCTTCTGCTTGAGTTCCACATAAATGAGAGGAGAGTGTGTGAGATCTCAGCCTCTCCGGGGTCAGTGTTGTGTTACAGTGAATGACTTCAGTCCTGCAGGGCCGGAGACTGTGCTGACATGCGGTCTAGCAGTCTCATAGCCAAGGCATCTCGTCCTAATCACCGCTCCAGCAGGAGTCCCTGCTTCATTATGAGCCCGGCACTACTTTCCCAGGAAGGTAACCAGGGGCTTTCTCCACAATATGCTGTTGGGGCAAAACGCAACCTTCCACAATGGTGTCATTTTTCCAGGTTTTAATCAAAACATGAACATGCCTGAGAGAGATGGTGTCCTGGTTACAGTCAGCTAGCTGTGTTTTAATGTAGTTCAGTGGCTGTTTGGTTTGAATACATAGTAAAAATGTATTAACAGGCAGATCACTGGAGTCTGTTCTTATTCACCACTACTTAGGAATTTATCTGTTGTAATGTTTCTGAACTCTGGATCTGCTTTTGGTTGGAAGGAGTCAGTTGGCTGGGTGGGACTTTGACACGGGACATTAACTTAGAGGCCCACTCAGACCAGATAGACGCTCTAAGATATCCCCACTCATGTCCATCAACCATCAACCTTAACCAACAATACAACAGTTGTAGACCTTACAGTGAATTGCTGACTAACAAGCCCTTAACCAACAATACAACAGGTATAGACCTTACAGTGAAATGCTTACTAACAAGACCTTAACCAACAATACAACAGGTGTAGACCTTACAGTGAAATGCTTACTAACAAGACCTTAACCAACAATACAACAGGTGTAGACCTTACAGTGAAATGCTTACTAACAAGACCTTAACCAACAATACAACAGGTGTAGACCTTACAGTGAAATGCTGACTAACAAGCCCTTAACCAACAATACAACAGGTGTAGACCTTACAGTGAAATGCTTACCTACAAGCCCTTAACCAACAATTCAACATGTGTAGACCTTACAGTGAAATGCTTACTAACAAGCCCTTAACCAACAATACAACAGGTGTAGACCTTACAGTGAAATGCTTACTAACAAGCCCTTAACCAACAATACAACAGGTGTAGACCTTACAGTGAAATGCTTACTAACAAGACCTTAACCAACAATACAACAGGTGTAGACCTTACAGTGAAATGCTGACTAACAAGCCCTTAACCAACAATACAACAGGTGTAGACCTTACAGTGAAATGCTTACTAACAAGCCCTTAACCAACAATACAACAGGTGTAGACCTTACAGTGAATTGCTGACTAACAAGCCCTTAACCAACAATACAACAGGTGTAGACCTTACAGTGAATTGCTGACTAACAAGCCCTTAACCAACAATACAACAGGTGTAGACCTTACAGTGAACCTAGTATTAACCTAGTATTGATACAACCAAATCAAGAAACGTGTATTTACTAGGACTAGACACTCCTGGCACATCCAGTGACACTGAATGAATAATGACCCACACAAAGGTGTGTGTCCTCACAGCTTAAATAGAATCCCCAATTAGAGACAAGGCATAGCAGCTGCCTCTAAATGGGGATTCAAACACAAAACAGACATAGATCTAGGAATACTAGATCTGTCAGGCTCTGACCATGGCTAAATAGAGGAACCAAAGGCCTCCCTATGGCCAGAGCCTGACAGAAATGCTTAGATAGATAGATAGATAGATAGGTACTTTATTGATCCCCCGGGGGGGAAATTTCATTGTCAAGCAGCTACAACAAAACACAGGGCAGGTGCAAAATGCCACAACGAAAGTACACAAAAGACAGATACACGGTACATGATACATAGAGCGGCAGTATGAAAAAGTATAGAAATACAAGATATCTGGAGTGCAAAAAACTAAAAGCTATAAAAAAGACATTGCATAGCATGGGTGGATGGCTGAATATGTACACTATACATTGTTGGATGTTGGATGGTTAACTATAATATACAGGTTGATGGCAGAGAAATACTTCAGTAGCTAAAAATGCGTATGATATGAGCGAGGGTAATAATAGTTTACTTAATAGACAGACTGGGTAAATGAACAGGTAAGTGAAACTTTTGCATGGTTAAATTAGCTGTACAGTTAGGTATACAGTTATATTTACAGATAAGTGAATACTTGCATGGTTACACAAACTGTACAGGTAAATGACAGGAAGAGATACTTTAATAGCTAAATGTGTGTATGATATCATTTGGGGTAATAATAGTAATTCCCTTAAAATACAGTCCTTAGTGCGCAGGGTTTAATTACAGACAACTGCACTTATTGCACATTCGATATACTAAAAGCAATGAGAAAATGTGCAACTGGCAGGATACTAATATGCATTCCTGAGTGAATGCCTACGTCCAATAATTACTTACAATATTGCATGTGATATAATATAACAACTGTACATGAGTATGTATATACAGACCTGTATGAATAAATAGGTCCTGAGTGGATGAGTGCTGACGAACCAGAGTTACTCACGGATGGATGCATAATTGTTAAACTAGGTCCTAGCACCCCAACAGTTCCAGATCTATGTTGCCGACGGCACGGCACCCCGGTGAGGCATTATATAGTCTCATAGCCGCCGGCAGGAAGGACCTCCTGTAGCGCTCTCTGGCACACCGTGGTGGGATCAGTCTGTGACTGAAAGTGCTCCTCTGCGTCATAACCATAGCGTGCAGAGGGTGGGTGACGTTGTCCATGATGGCCAGCAGTTTGGCCAGGATCCGTCTCTCCGCCACCTCCTCTAGAGTGTCAAGGCTCATCCCCAGGACAGAGCTAGCCTTCCTGATCAGCTTATTTACCTGAGAAGCATCACCGGCTTTGATGTTTGCTCCCCAGCACACCACTGCAAAAAAGATGGCACTGGCCACCACAGACTGGTAGAAGGTATGCAGTAGTTTACTGCACACGTTGAAGGACCTGAGCCTCCTCAGAAAGTAGAGTCGGCTCTGGCCCTTTTTGTACAGGGCCCCGGTGTTACCAGCCCATTCCAGCCTGTTGTCCATATGGACACCCAGGAACTTGTATGACTCAACCATTTCCACATCCATCCCCTTTATAGGGACTGCAGTCAGTTGTGGATAGGGTTCTCATGAAGTCCACCACCATCTCCTTAGTTTTGCTGATGTTGAGCTGAAGGTGGTTCTGCTCACACCACAACACAAAGTCACTGATTGTGCTGTTGTACTCCTCCTGCCCACCCCTGATGCATCCTACAATAGCAGAGTCATCCGAGAACTTCTGTAGGTGGCATGTTTCAGAGTTATATCTGAAGTCTGAGGTGTAGAGGGTGAACAGGAAGGGGGACAGGACCGTACCCTGGGGGGCCCCTGTGTTGCTAACTGCCCGTTCTGACACACAGCTCTGTAGTCGCACAAATTGTGGCCTACCGGTCAGGTAGTCCGTGACCCAGGAGACTAAGGGTGCTTCCACTTTCATCCTCCTCATCTTCTCACCCAGTAACAGGGGCTGAATGGTATTGAAGGCACTGGAGAAGTAAAAAAACATGACCCTCACAGTGCAACCTGCGTTGTCCAGGTGAGAGTAGGCCCTCTGCAGAAGGTAGATGATTGCATCATCCACCCCGATGTTGCGCTGGTATGCAAACTGCAGGGGGTCCATTGATGAACACACCAGGGGTCTGAGGTGAGCGAGGACTAACCTTTCCAGGGTCTTCATGATGTGGGATGTTAGCGCTACAGGTCTGAAGTCATTCAGGACAGTGGGGTGTGCCTTCTTGGGCACTGGGACGAGGCAGGATGTTTTCCACAGCACAGGGACCCTTTCTAGGCTCAGGCTAAGGTTGAAACGACGCTGGAGTATTCCACACAGTTGGTCAGCACAGACCCTCAGCACCCTTGGGCTGATGCCATCAGGGCCCGCCGCTTTCCACTGGTGTAGTCTCTCCAGCTCTCTCTTCACTTGGTTGGTGGTGAAAGCCAGCCCAGGTGGGGAGGTGGGGGGAAGGGGGGTGTTGAGGATCAGTCCAGGGGGGGCAGGGGCCGAGGTGGGGTCACTGATTGTCTCAGCAGAGGTGCTGTGAGCAAAGTGGGGGTGGGACAGCCATGAGGGTGTGTGGTCTGGGGAGCTGGAGGGGAGGTGGACAGGGCCAGTATCGAACCTGTTAAAAAATTGGTTCAGCTCATTGGCTCTGTCCTGGGTCCCCTCCGTCTGCCCACTGTTTGACTTTTTGAAGCCAGTGATATTTCTCACACCCTTCCACACCTCTCTCACCTGGCTCTGCTTCAGCTTGTCCTCCATCTTCTCCTTATACACTCTCTTCCCCTCAGCAATCCGCAACTTCAGCTCCCTCTGGACGCATTTCAATTTGTCCTTGTCCTTCTCCTTGAAGTACCTTGAAGTACCAGCACAGAGTCAATGAGAGGAGGCTAAATACAGGGGTACCAGTACAGAGTCAATGTGAGGAGGCTATATACAGGACGTACCAGTACAGAGTCAATTTGAGGAGGCTATATACAGGAAGTACCAGTACAGAGTCAATGTGAGGAGTCTATATACAGGAAGTACCAGTACAGAGTCAATGTGAGGAGGCTATATACAGTAAGTACCAGTACAGAGTCATTGTGAGGAGGCTATATACAGGGGTTCCAGTACAGAGTCAATGTGAGGAGGCTATATACAGGAAGTACCAGTACAGAGTCAATGTGAGGAGACTATATACAGGTGGTACCAGTACAGTTAATGTGAGGAGACTATATACAGGGGTACTGGTACAGAGTCAATGTGAGGAGGCTATATACAGGGGTACCAGTACAGACTCAATGATAGGAGGCTATATACAGGGGTACCAGTTCAGAGTCAATGTGAGGAGGCTATATACAGGAAGTACCAGTACAGAGTCAATGTGAGGAGGCTATATACAGGAAGTACCCGTACAGAGTCAATGTGAGGATGCTATATATAGGTGTACCGGTACAGAGTCAATGTGAGGAGGCTATATACAGGTGGTACCAGTACAGAGTCAATGTGAGGAGGCTATATACAGGATATACCAGCACAGAGTCAATTTGAGGAGGCTAAATACAGGGGTATGGTTACAGAGTCAATGTGAGGAGGCTATATACAGGAAGTACCAGTACAGAGTCAATGTGAGGAGGCTGTATACAGGAAGTACCATTACAGATTCAATGTGAGGAGGCTATATACAGGAAGTACCCGTACAGAGTCAATGTGAGGAGGCTATATACAGGGGTACCAGTACAGAGTCAATGTGAAGAGGCTATATACAGGAAGTGCCAGTAGAGAGTCAATGTGAGGAGGCTATATACTGGAAGTACCAGTACAGAGTCAATGTGAGGAGGCTATATACAGGGGTACCAGCACAGAGTCAATGTGAAGAGGTTATATACAGGGGTACCAGTACAGAGTCAATGTGAGGAGGCTATATACAGGAAGTACCAGTACAGAGTCAATGTGAGGAGGCTATATACAGGAAGTACCAGTACAGAGTCAATGTGAGGAGGCTATATACAGGGGTACCAGTACAGAGTCAATGTGAGGAGGCTATATACAGGGGTACTGGTACAGAGTCAATGTGAGGAGGCTATATACAGGGGTACCAGTACAGAGTCAATGTGAGGAGGCTATATACAGGGGTACCAGTACAGAGTCAATGTGAGGAGGCTATATACAGGAAGTACCAGTACAGAGTCAATGTGAGGAGGCTATATACAGGAAGTACCAGTACGGAGTCAATGTGAGGAGGCTATATACAAGAAGTACCAGTACAGAGTCAATGTGAGGAGGCTATATACAGGAAGTACCAGTACAGAGTCAATGTGAGGAGGCTATATACAGGAAGTACCAGTACAGAGTCAATGTGAGGAGGCTATTTACAGGAAGTACCAGTACAGAGTCAATGTTAGGAGGCTATATACAGGAAGTACCAGTACAGAGTCAATGTGAGGAGACTATATACAGGAAGTACCAGTACAGAGTCATATTGAGGAGGCTATATACAGGAGTATTGGTACAGAGCGGTGTTACAGGTTTGTCTAGGTCGTTGAGGTAATATGTACATGTAGGTCTAGTTAAAATGACTATACATAGATAATAAACAGAGAGTAGCAGCAGCGTAAAAAAGATGTCTGGTGGACTTTTGATTAGCTATTCAGGCGTCTTATGGTTTGTTAAGAAGCCTTTTGGTCATAGACTTGGCGCTCCGGTACCGCTTGCCGCGCGGTAGCAGAGAGAACAGTCTGTGACTACGGTGACTGGAGTCTCTGACACCGCCTGGTATAGAGATCCTGGATGGCAGGAAGCTTTGCCCCTGTGATGTATTCACTACCCTCTGTAGTTCCTTGTGGTCGGAGGTCGAGCAGTTTCCGGGCGGTGATGCAACCAGTTAGGATGCTCTCGATGGTGCAGCTGTAGAACCTTTTGAGGATCTGTGGACCCATGCCAGGGAATAGACTTTGTCGTGCCCTCTTCACGACTGTCTTAGTGTGTTTGGACCATGATAGTTTGTTGGTGATGTGGACACTAAGGATCTTGAAGCTCTCTGACCTCCTCCCTATAGGCTGTTTCATCGTTGTCGGTATGATAATCAATATTCTCTTTAATTTGTGCATTACTTGTTAAATCTAGCTAGCAACTTCCAAGTAGGGCGGCAGGTAGCCTAGCGGTTAGAGCGTTAGGCCAGTAACCGAAGGTCGCTGGTTCGATTAACCAAGCCGACAAGGTGAAAAAAACCTGTCAATGTGTCCTTGAGCAAGGTACTTATCCCTAATTTGCTCCAGGGGCTGACCATGTAGGTAGGCCGTCATTGTAAATAAGAATTGGCTCTTAACTGACTTGTCTAGTTAACTTTTGCTGACAAATTATGAGGGGAAAGTTGGGGGAGGAACATTGTAAATAAGAATTGGCTCTTAACTGACTTGTCTAGTTAACTTTTGCTGACAAATTAAGAGGGGAAAGTTGGGGGAGGAACATTGTAAATAAGAATTGGCTCTTAACTGACTTGTCTAGTTAACTTTTGCTGACAGGAACATGAACTGTTACTTGATGTCACAAAACAAGGCAGTAAAGACAAAAAGGCACATTGGAACCAACCCCTGTTTTACACTCCTGATGTAAAGTCTCGTTATTGAGAGATTATGAGGTCTGATCTAGTAAAGAGGCAGCGTGACGTCCCAATCACCCTCCAGGCCTTGGTTGAGTCTTCAAACAGTGGGGGGATTGATGCGGAGCTGACCATATGCTACTGCTCCCCTCGTGCTCTCTGTCAGAGGCCATAGCTGTGGCTAATGCGAATGCTAAGGTGACGGCCATTTGAATATTACCTGAGGCCAGTGGCTATTTTAGCATGTCAATCTTGTTGGGGCAAACTCAACCAGCAAAGCCACTACACAACACTAAACAATACATGAATTGCACTATAACGGTGACAAATGGTGCCCACAAACTACATAAAGCTGTTCCAACAGCAGAGTCCCAACACCAGAGTCCCAACAGCAGTCCCACCACCTCACCACTGCTACACCTGGCTATCAGCGGAGCCTCGTCTGGCAGCAAAAAAATTTATTCAGCCTAATTTAATGCCTTTTTAAAAACTATAGCTGATATGGCTGACTTGCTTAATAAATATGGTTTCTACTGACTCCTTGTGGATTTGAGTAACTCGATAAAAAAACCATTCTCCTTTAATAATAATGAATGCCGACATGAGTTTTGACTTCTGAACCATACACAAACATTATTACATTCATGTTCAGTAGATTCACAATGTTTGTTCTTATATCAGAACGCTAAGTTCTACATACACTGTATAAGCAAGTGCAAGCAAACGAGCTGCGACCAGGTTCGTTCAGCACTTTCAAAATGGACACCGACAGAAATCAAGATAGGTGTTAGTTCTGATGAATTCAGCAAGATGTTGAGGCGTTAAAGGGATTTGGATAGATGAATGTATTTCATTCAAAATACATGTTACTGATTTGGTTGAGGATTAACATTGGTTTCTTTTCTAGAAACAAAGCGTGCCTTTCTTACCAGCATAGACATACCTTTATGTCAGTGCTGGATTATGGTGATCTGCTTTACATGCATGAATCCGCTTCGGTTTTAAAATGTGTGTTTGTTACTGGTGCTGATTTTCACACATCATTGTCTTCTGTTGGTTTGGTTGGTTGGGACTCCCTGATTTCCCGTAGAAACAGACACTGGCTGATGTTTGTATGTAAGGCTTTAGTTTATAAGCTACCAAGCTATATTACCTCTAAATTAAACTGGAGAAGTGGGGGTTATCAAACACGGCTTTAGGATTGGCTGACAGAGATCCCTCGGGTTAATTCAGTGTGGGAAAACGGTGTTTGTATACCATGCTCCTCATTCCTGGAGAAAAACCTTAGGCTAGACATTTTGGTTTCTATTGGACAATTTAAAGCCATGATAAATGAGCTAAGTGTTGTTGAATGTAATTGTTATTTGTAATTGAATTGTTGTGTTTTTATTTAGAGAGAGAGAGAGAACGCAATATCAACTGGAATTACTTGGGTCTATTACTGAACTTTCACAGGCAAACATGTTTACAGACCCAACAACCTAACAGTATCCCCAAAGTAAGCAAAACAAAGAAATGCATAATTCCAACATTGCCTAAAATTATGAATAAGATACTAATAAGAGAGACCTATATTAGCAATAAAACAATTGAGATGTACAAACTATGGCATAAGGGGACGACAAGTGTATAAGAGTCCATCCGTAATATCGATTAAGACATTAATGAGCGAGCTAAGAAGGACGTAGTCAATATAACTATTTGTTCAGCACTTTTGAATTGTACAGCGACAGAATTCAGAAGATGGGCCGTTCTTACAGTGTTCTCCCTGAACACCAAGTCAGAACCCTAGGATAAACAAAGGGGGCATATAAGCAGACAATGAAAGCTCTTACAATATTCAGTGATTACATTTCTCTAAAACAGATTATAGGCTACATGTGCACCACCAAGTCAGAACAGTAGGTGAAATTAAGAGGTGAAAATAGACCAAATTATTAGGGTGAGACACATGGGCTACTAACAGCTTACTACACAACATACACTTAGTATTACTTTCTTAGCTACAGTATATATACAGTAAATACAGGGAGTACCAGCACCAGATCAACGTGCAGAAGTACGAGGTACTTAAGGTAAATATGTACATGAAGGCAGGGTAAAGTGACTAGTCATCAGGATAGATAATAATAAGGTATTTGAGGTAGATATGTACATGAAGGCAGGGTAAAGTGACTAGTCATCAGGATAGATAATAATAAGGTATTTGAGGTAAATATGTACATGAAGGCAGAGTAAAGTGACTAGTCATCAGGATAGATAATAATAAGGTATTTGAGGTAGATATGTACATGAAGGCAGGATAAAGTGATAGATAGATAATAATAAGAGTCAAATAGAGAACAGAGTAGCAGCACATGATGAGTGTAAAAGTGTGAGTCTGTGTATGTTTGTTTGTGTTGTATCGGTAAGCGTATTGTTTGATTGTGTGAGGGATTTGTGTTGGAGTGACAGTGTATTGTGTGTGACAGTGGAGGCTGCGGAGGGGAGGACGGCCCCTGCGGTGTGAAGATGGGTTAGCTGTAGCCAGGTTTGCCCCAGGGCTGGTGGTGGTGGTGCATGGTCGGCTGCTAAGCACTTCTGAGGTGCAGCAGAGGGAGATCATGGGAGCCCTTTCAACAGCAGGTGGAATGTGCTTAGTCAGCCTTTCAGAAGGGTCTTACTGAAGGAGAAAGCCTGGGGAGACATGCTAATACTAATAGCCACGGATGTGCTAGCCCTAGACTGGGATATTTGTGTACACTTTTTTACTGTGTTTCACGTATACAGTACATTTGGATTTCTTACCCCCTTTTTATTGTGTTATGTGATCTAGTTGCCTAGACTTTATCTAGAATGAATGATCTGAACAATGTGATGATTATATCCACATGGAACAGCAATGTCTGGGCTTTAGACAGGAACCAATACAAACCTGTGTTGTTTGGCTGTCATTGAGATCTTCAGTGGCATCATTATATTATATTCTGCTATTTAGTGAAGTCAACCTGCTCTCGACCAAAGTTCGCCATCTCGCTGAAAAAATGCAACCTTTTCTTCATTTGAGATGATGATACATTTACCGTTCAGCTGAGATAGATTTGTCTTGACCGTTGTTAGCTAGTGTATTGGATTGGCGCCGCCCTGCTGGTCGCCTGTTAAGCAGCTCCGTTGTTCGTACATAAACTGTTGTTCTAGTTCGTTTTAGTTCGTTTTTTCGTCTCTTTTCTTTAGTTTTTTCATACTATCTATCTATCTATCTATCTATCTATCTATCTATCTATCTATCTATCTATCTATCTATCTATCTATCTATCTATCTATCTATCTATCTATCTATCTATCTATCTATCTATCTATCTATCTATCTATCTATCTACCTACCTACCTACCTACCTACCTACCTACCTACCTACCTACCTACCTACCTACCTACCTACCTACCTACCTACCTACCTACCTACCTACCTACCTACCTACCTACCTACCTACCTACCTACCTACCTACCTACCTACCTAACTATCTATATATCTATCTATCTATCTATCTATCTATCTATCTATCTATCTATCTATCTATCTATCTATCTATCTATCTATCTATCTATCTATCTATCTATCTATCTATCTATCTATCTATCTATCTATCTATCTATCTATCTATCTATCTATCTATCTATCTATCTATCTATCTATTGACATGGTCTAGTGAAAGTTCATGGTAGGACATTGAGCCTGGGGGACACCTGAGGCTGCCTGCTGTGTTTGCTTACTCACTAAACCATAATGTCCTCCCTGCTGTTACTTTCAACACAAACCTGTCATTAGGTTGCCAACACTGTGCCAGAGGTAAGGTTTAAAGGGAGGTTTACATTTGAAAGGGTATTATCCTCATTTCAGAAACCTAGAGAGGTAAACTCCTTTTGAAAATCTGAGTGAAAGAAGTCAGTGGCCTAATTGGTTATATCAGTATTAGCCTGTAGGCTAGTATTTGAGAGTATACTTCAGGAAATATACAATCTTGATGAGATGAGACGAGGAATCGATAGACCTGTCCAGCATAGAAACCTTAGTCCCTACCCCTTAAACACCTGAGGTAATTAGGGAGCATTTAATAATAATACTGTAATTGGTCAAGCTCCACTCTGCTGGGTGGAATCATTTACATATTCCTCTCAGATCTCCATGAGTATCTAGGGGCTAGGGGTTAATGCCAAGGAATCATGGAAACATATTTCATATTCACCCAGGGAGTCAGAGCACCACTAAGACACAGCAAACACAATGCTTGGAAAATGTTTGTCAATGAGGACGGAGTTGGAACGTGTATAAACGAAAAGTCAGTTAAGCATTCCTAAGCTACTGAAAAATGAAAAGGAATTTACACAAAACACACCAGTATTTCATGCAAATCTGTAGCAATGAGATCACTAACAACAATAACAGCAAAAAACGTTTATCAAATTCCTGTCCTGTTTTCCTCAGTTTGTGTTTGAGATGGGTGAAAGGGAGCAGGGTGGAGTTAAGAGAGAGAGAGAGAGAGCAGGGTGGCTTGTTTTGGGTATAGGGACAATTAAAGGGATTTGGCTGCAGTTGGCTGAAGGCTGAAGGGGGCTCTTTATTCCACAGGATGTGTGCTGTGTTGGGTTGGGCTATGATGTTAGCCCAGTAGGCCAGGACCAGTCAGGCAGTATGTCACACCGCAGCTCATAGACCACAGATCAAGGGCCCGGGCCCTCTGCCGGCCCCCGGCCAGCCTCCAGGTGGGCCCTGTTAATGAGCCAGAATCTCATCTCCAACGTGGGCCTCTCTGGCCTGGGAGAGGCCCCACAGGGGGCCCGACGGCCGGGTACACACAGGGTCAGCTGCAGGCAGGGGGCTGGAGATGGGAGAGGGAGGGAGGGTGAGGGGAACACAAGCCGATCCCAGAGAGAGAAGGATGCTGTGACGCTGCATATTGAGGATCACACATTGGAGTCTGAACTTTGGTAGGAGTGTTTGCATGTGTGGGAAAGAGGGACTGGGAGAGGGGGTGTTGCCTCATTACAAGATGGGTTTCTATAGTGACTATCGTCTACTAGTTTTATAGTGACTATAGTCTACTAGTTTTATAGTGACTATAGTCTACTAGTTTTATAGTGACTATAGTCTACTAGTATTATAGTGACTATAGTCTACTAGTTTTTATAGTGACTATAGTCTACTAGTTTTATAGTGACTATAGTCTACTAGTTTTATAGTGACTATAGTCTACTAGTTTTTATAGTGACTATAGTCTACTAGTTTTATAGTGACTATAGTCTACTAGTTTTATAGTGACTATAGTCTACTAGTTTTATAGTGACTATAGTCTACTAGTTTTATAGTGACTATAGTCTACTAGTTTTATAGTGACTATAGTCTACTAGTTTTATAGTGACTATAGTCTACTAGTTTTATAGTGACTATAGTCTACTAGTTTTATAGTGACTATAGTCTACTAGTTTTATAGTGACTACAGTCTACTAGTTTTTATAGTGACTATAGTCTACTAGTTTTATAGTGACTATAGTCTACTAGTTTTATAGTGACTACAGTCTACTAGTTTTATAGTGACTATAGTCTACTAGTTTTATAGTGACTATAGTCTACTAGTTTTATAGTGACTATAGTCTACTAGTTTTATAGTGACTATAGTCTACTAGTTTTATAGTGACTATAGTCTACTAGTTTTATAGTGACTATAGTCTACTAGTTTTATAGTGACTATAGTCTACTAGTTTTATAGTGACTATAGTCTACTAGTTTTATAGTGACTATAGTCTACTAGTTTTAAAGTGACTATGGTATAATAGTTTTATAGTGACTATAGCCTACTAGTTTTATAGTGGCTATAGTCTACTAGTTTTATAGTGACTATAGTCTACTAGTTTTATAGTGACTATAGTCTACTAGTTTTATAGTGACTATAGTCTACTAGTTTTATAGTGACTACAGTCTACTAGTTTTATAGTGACTATAGTCTACTAGTTTTATAGTGACTATAGTCTACTAGTTTTATAGTGACTATAGTCTACTAGTTTTATAGTGACTATAGTCTACTAGTTTTATAGTGACTATAGTCTACTAGTTTTATAGTGACTATAGTCTACTAGTTTTATAGTGACTATAGTCTACTAGTTTTATAGTGACTATAGTCTACTAGTTTTTAAAGTGACTATAGTCTACTAGTTTTATAGTGACTATAGTCTACTAGTTTTATAGTGACTATAGTCTACTAGTTTTAAAGTGACTATGGTATAATAGTTTTATAGTGACTATAGCCTACTAGTTTTATAGTGACTATAGTCTACTAGTTTTATAGTGACTATAGTCTACTAGTTTTATAGTGACTATAGTCTACTAGTTTTATAGTGACTATAGTCTACTAGTTTTATAGTGACTATAGTCTACTAGTTTTTATAGTGACTATAGTCTACTAGTTTTATAGTGACTATAGTCTACTAGTTTTATAGTGACTATAGTCTACTAGTTTTATAGTGACTATAGTCTACTAGTTTTATAGTGACTATAGTCTACTAGTTTTATAGTGACTATAGTCTACTAGTTTTATAGTGACTATAGTCTACTAGTTTTTATAGTGACTATAGTCTACTAGTTTTATAGTGACTATAGTCTACTAGTTTTATAGTGACTATAGTCTACTAGTTTTATAGTGACTATAGTCTACTAGTTTTATAGTGACTATAGTCTACTAGTTTTATAGTGACTATAGTCTACTAGTTTTATAGTGACTATAGTCAACTAGTTTTATAGTGACTATAGTCTACTAGTTATATAGTGACTATAGTCTACTAGTTTTATAGTGACTATAGTCTACTAGTTTTATAGTGACTATAGTCTACTAGTTTTTATAGTGACTATAGTCTACTAGTTTTATAGTGACTATAGTCTACTAGTTTTATAGTGACTATAGTCTACTAGTTTTAAAGTGACTATGGTATAATAGTTTTATAGTGACTATAGCCTACTAGTTTTATAGTGACTATAGTCTACTAGTTTTATAGTGACTATAGTATAATAGTTTTATAGTGACTATAGTCTACTAGTTTTATAGTGACTATAGTCTACTAGTTTTATAGTGACTATAGTCTACTAGTTTTTATAGTGACTATAGTCTACTAGTTTTATAGTGACTATAGTCTACTAGTTTTATAGTGACTATAGTCTACTAGTTTTATAGTGACTATAGTCTACTAGTTTTATAGTGACTATAGTCTACTAGTTTTATAGTGACTATAGTCTACTAGTTTTATAGTGACTATAGTCTACTAGTTTTATAGTGACTATAGTCTACTAGTTTTATAGTGACTATAGTCTACTAGTTTTTATAGTGACTATAGTCTACTAGTTTTATAGTGACTATAGTCTACTAGTTTTATAGTGACTATAGTCTACTAGTTTTATAGTGACTATAGTCTACTAGTTTTATAGTGACTATAGTCTACTAGTTTTATAGTGACTATAGTCTACTAGTTTTATAGTGACTATAGTCTACTAGTTTTATAGTGACTATAGTCTACTAGTTTTATAGTGACTATAGTCTACTAGTTTTATAGTGACTATAGTCTACTAGTTTTATAGTGACTATAGTCTACTAGTTTTATAGTGACTATAGTCTACTAGTTTTATAGTGACTATAGTCTACTAGTTTTAAAGTGACTATAGTCTACTAGTTTTATAGTGACTATAGTCTACTAGTTTTATAGTGACTATAGTCTACTAGTTTTATAGTGACTATAGTCTACTAGTTTTATAGTGACTATAGTCTACTAGTTTTATAGTGACTATAGTCTACTAGTTTTATAGTGACTATAGTCTACTAGTTTTATAGTGACTATAGTCTACTAGTTTTATAGTGACTATAGTCTACTAGTTTTATAGTGACTATAGTCTACTAGTTTTATAGTGACTATAGTCTACTAGTTTTTATAGTGACTATAGTCTACTAGTTTTTATAGTGACTATAGCCTACTAGTTTTTATAGTGACTATAGTCTACTAGTTTTTATAGTGACTATAGTCTACTAGTTTTTATAGTGACTATAGTCTACTAGTTTTATAGTGACTATAGTCTACTAGTTTTATAGTGACTATAGTCTACTAGTTTTATAGTGACTATAGCCTACAGGTTTCTTTTTCCTATTTTCTGAAAGACCAAACCGCCATTCCTTGTTCCCTTACAGTCTACACAGTCACAGTGGGCCTCATTTATCCTCATATGTGTAAAATATGCATATTTGTTATTATGAAAAAGGCATAAACAAACCCAATGGGAGATTTTTGGGACATTTCTATACCTTTTAAAAGTGTTTGTTTACTTGTTCAAGTTACAAAAACTTTTGTAAATCTGAAATCTTATAGGGATAAAACATTTTTTTTGTAGGCTAACGATTTACTCACATTTGTGCTGTTCACAAGTGATGAATGAGACCCATTACTTCCAGTGTAAACATCTCCCTCCATATACACAGGGCTGTGATATCCGTGAAGGGAAAGAGGTGACTGATGGGAGCGTTTGTCGGACTCCGCCAGCCCTCTGCTTTTGTTTCTTAGGCTTTTGATCTGATTGATACACAAATAGTGTCCTCCAGTGTTTGGCCCAAAATAAAATGTAAGTTATGATACAGACTTGGAAGTGTGTGAACCTTCACTATTGAGGAAGTAAGGAGGGGAGGGTTGGTTTGAGGACATCTTTGGTGACATTATGGTCCCAGAATTGACTGCAAACACTAAAATACTAAAAGAACTCAGACAGACCAGGGAGACTGCTATAAATACAACATGCAAAGTGTTGGCCCCATGAGCTGAAATAAAAGGTCCCAGAAATGTTCCATACGCACAAAAATGTTGTGCACAAATGTGTTTAAATTCCTGTTAGTGAGCATAACATCATTACACAGGTGCACCTTGTGCTGGGGACAATGAAAGGTCAGTTTTGTCTCACAACACAATGCCACAGCTGTTTCAAGTTGAGGGAGTGTGTGCACCATACCGTGGGGTCACGGTATGGTGGCAGTGGGGTTACGGTATGGTGGCGGTGGGGTTACGGTATGGTGGCGGTGGGGTTACGGTATGGTGGCGGTGGGGTTACGGTATGGTGGCAGTGGGGTTACGGTATGGTGGCGTTGGGGTTATGGTATGGTGGCGGTGGGGTTACGGTATGGTGGCGGTGGGGTTACGGTATGGTGGCGGTTGGGTTACGGTATGGTGGCGGTGGGGTTACGGTATGGTGGCAGTGGGGTTACGGTATGGTGGCAGTGGGGTTACGGTATGGTGGCTGTGGGGTTACAGTAGGGGAAGGCATAAGCTACGGACAGCGAACACAATTGCATTTTATCAATGTCAATTTGAACGCACTGAGATACCGTGACGAGATGCTGAGGCCCATTGTGGTGCCATTCATCCACCGCCATCACCTCATGTTTCAGCATGATAATGCACGGCCCCATGTCGGAAGGATCTGTACACAATTCCTGAAAGCTGAACATTTCTCAGTTCTTCCATGGCCTGCATTCTGGATCGACAGCATGTTCCAGTTCCCGCCAATATCCAGCAAATTCCCACAGCCATTGAAGAGGAGCGGGTCAACATTCCACAGGCCACAGTCAACAGCCTGATCAACTCTATGTGAAGGAGATGTGATGCGCTGCATGAGGCAAATGGTGGTCACACCAGATACTGACTGGTTCTGATCCAAACCCCTACCTTTATTATCTCTGAACAACAAATGCATATCTTTATTCCCAGTCATGTGAAATCCATATATTAGGACCTAATGAATGTATTTCAATTGACTGATTTAGGTAGGTAGGTAGGTAGGTAGGTAGGTAGGTAGGTAGGTAGGTAGGTAGGTAGGTAGGTAGGTAGGTAGGTAGGTAGGTAGGTAGGTAGGTAGGTAGGTAGGTAGGTAGGTAGGTAGGTAGGTAGGTAGGTAGGTAGGTAGGTAGGTAGGTAATATGAACTGTAACTCAATAAACTCTTTGAAATTGTTGCATGCTGCGTTTATATTTTTGTTCACACACACTGTATATATATATATATATTATTATTATTTTGTTTATTTATAAAAAATATGCAATAAACCTGAACTTGTACTGTTAGTTAGTATGGCCTTTGTTTTACCTCATAGAGGCCAAGATCGAAGTGATGGATTCAGGGATTGTTATTTTTCTAGTCTCTAGGTAAAGTTGACATTTTCAGTTATCCTCACAGCCAACAGTGATTCCTTTAGTGAGCCGTCTCTCATGGCTGCCATTCCTATGAATGCACCCAACAATACAGTACTGTCTGCTGTAGAAAGTCCTTCTAGTTCTGGCCGGTCAGATTGTCTGATTGTCCCTGAGAATATTGGCCAGAAATGGCTCATGGCCACAGATGGTTGGTTGTCCTCTCTCTATATGTAAGTAAATCGAGCTGATTCTGCTGGGGGCACCATTCGCACGTGTTGGGGTCTCCTGTGGTGTTGGTCAGTCAGGGTGGGATACCCATGCTTCATAGAAACACTCAGTGGCCATAAAGGGCTCTTTGTCAACTCAAGAGCAGGGTCATCTCTCTCCTCCACTGGCGGAGAAACGCTCGCATTCTCCACCTTTTCTTGTGTTTTTGTTTAGCTAGAGACGGGCGCCTAACAAAAGTGCAAAGACTTTAAATTATTCACAGGGAAATGCATAAAGGATTAATTTGCATTGGTTTTGCCCCTTGACAAAAGAAGTAAGTTAACCCCCCCCTCAAAAAAAAACTAGAGGGCAAAGCATTTCTCCAAACAACCAACTGGAACAAAACGATCAAGGAGGAAAATCTGGAAAATGGTCCTTTATAGTATTATTAATTTTAGATGATCTTGGTCTGTAGCCATAGCTGTATGTGACTTTTCTATGGAATGTTCACGTTTAATCACAAGACATTTAATCAAACGCATTGGGATGGTATTCAGCCTGGTAATGCAGTGAGAAATGTCCTTTTTCTGCTCTGTTTTCATAAGTTTGACCGTTAGCCACAGCCTGTGAAAAAGTCCCGTTTGACCGTTAGCCACAGCCTGTGAAAAGTCCTGTTTTGTCTTTCACATCTGTTTGGTTTGGCCAAATGGATTCGACACGAGGTCAATTCAAGCCACATGACGAAAATAATATACAAATTAGACCTGCTTGAATACAATCTGCAGAGGAGAAAGATATATAAAAGGACTAATGGCAGATTGTCACAATGTTCACAACAAAAAGTTGTACTGCAATAAATGATTGGATAGTAAATCTCAAATTGTATGAATGTAGCTTCAGTCCTATATCTGTATCTTCTCTCATTATCTACAAAGATTTTGCCATTATTTTGAATGTTCCCCTTTTTTCCAGGCCTATGTTTTAAATAGTTCTTTTTAGATTAGAAGAAATCTGTAGATTTAAACCATTTCTGGTCATTATTGAATGAATGTCAGGACATGCCATGGGTTGTGGTGCACTAGTATTTCAACAATATAAACACTTTTATTTGTATATATTTTGTTTTACCCCTTTTTTCTCGCCAATGATATCCAGTTGTTAGTTCCAGTCTTGTCCCATCGCTGCAACTCCCGTGGGGACTCGGAAGAGGCAAAGGTCACGAGCCATGCATCCTCCGAAACACGTCCCCGCCAAGTCGCACTGCTTCTTGACACACTGCTCGCTTAACACGGAAGCCAGCCGCACCGATGTGTCAGTGGAAACACTGTAAAGCTGGCGACCGACTTCAGCGTGCCTGCGCCCGGCCCACCACAGAAGTCGCTAGAGCGCAATGGGACGAGGATATCCCAGCCGGCCAAACCCACCCTTAACCAAGACGACGCTGGGCCAATTGTGTGCCGCTCAGGAGGCGCCAACAATATAGACACTTCTACATTCATGTGGATGCTACCATGATTAGAAATGACCTTTTGGTAGGCCGTCATTGTAAATAAGAATTTGTTCTTAACTGACTTAACTAGTTAAATAAATGTTAAATAGAAAACATTTAAAATGATTGATAATCCTGAATGAACCGTGAATAAGTGAGAAAGTTACAGACGCACAAATATCATACCCCCAAAAATGCTAACCTCCCCTGTTATTGAAATGGTGAGAGCTTAGCATGTATTCGGGGTATGATATTATATTAATGCTAACCTCCCCTGTTATTTTAATGGTGAGAGGTTAGCATGTTTTCGGGGTATGATATTATATTAATGCTAACCTCCCCTGTTATTGAAATGGTGAGAGGTTAGCATGTATTCGGGGTATGATATCATATTAATGCTAACCTCCCCTGTTATGGTAATGGTGAGAGGTTAGCATGTTTTGGGGTTTGATATTATATTGATGCTAACCTCCCCTGTTATTGTAATGGTGAGAGGTTAGCAAGTTTTCAGGGTATGACTTTATATAATGCTAACCTCCCCTGTTATTGTAATGGTGAGAGGTTAGCATGTTTTCGGGGTATGATATTATATTAATGCTAACCTCCCTTGTTATTGTAATGGTGAGATGTTAACATGTTTTCAGAGTATGATGTTATATTAATGCTAACCTCCCCTGTTATTGTAATGGTGAGAGGTTAACATGTTTTCGGGGTATGATATTATATTAATGCTAACCTCCCCCGTTATTGTAATGGTGAGAGGTTAGCATGTTTAGGGGGTTTGATATTATATTAATGCTAACCTCCCCTGTTATTGTAATATTATAGGGCACAATATCATCTGAAACACAATACATTCTTTACCATTCATTTCTATAGGGCACAATATCATCTGAAACACAATACATTCTTTACCATTCATTTCTATAGGGCACAATATCATCTGAAACACAATACATTCTTTACCATTCATTTCTATAGGGCACAATATCATCTGAAACACAATACATTCTTTACCATTCATTTCTATAGGGCACAATATCATCTGAAACACAATACATTCTTTACCATTCATTTCTATAGGGCACAATATCATCTGAAACACAACCCAAACAACACGTTTGTCGAGTCACAAGCTTCATGTCGTCTTTGGGTGCTTTAGATACGGGACCAAATACTTTTTACTACTTCAATAAACATAGAAGTGAATTTGTAGCCAATACTGTTGTTCCCCTAAAATGTGTTGTAGTTTCTAAACGGTTCACCTGATATGGATGAAGCTGACAATCTTCACTTTAACTTCATAGTCATTGTTTGATTTTAAATCCAAACTTAGGGAGTTTAGAGACAAAATAATAAAAAATGCTTCACTGTCCCAATAATTACGGAGGACACTGTATATGCCTCCTCACAATTATATCTGGGAGATTTACGGACAGTTCTTTGGACTTCATGGTACAGTTTCTGCTTTGACATTGACTGTCAACTGTGGGACCTCATATTGACAGAAGTTTCTTTCTAAATCATGTCCAAACTATTTCATTGGCCACAGCTGGAAATCGGATGCACCTGAGCTGAATTTAGAATGCCAGACCAAAGGGGTTAGAGATTTCTGTATTTCATTTCAAATAAATCTGCAAACATTTCTAAAAACATGTTTTCACTTTGTCGTTACGGGGTATTGTGTGTAGATGGGTGAGGTGAAAAAAATCAATGGAATCCATTTTGAATTCAGGCAGTAACACAACATAATGTGGAATAAGTCCAGGGGTATGAATACTTTCTGAAGGCACTGTACATATTATCTTATAGACCACCTGCATATATAGTTTTGATAGACATTGTAGTAGCAGTAAACAGATTTTAACAATAGTATCCTGAAACGTATGACCCAGCAGAATGTGTAGAAACAGCATTGTGAAGAGGCAGTCCATGTACTACTGTATAGCTGGACTTTGTAATAATTCCATTTCTGATTAGCTTTTCCCTCTCATTTGGATACATTGTCTTTGTCGTGTCCAGCCTCTGTTTTGCAGGTGGAAGGGAGAGGGGGTGGCCCCGTTGCATGGAGAGCAACCTTGTTCAACAGTGCTTGAGAGGGACATATCTGTCATAGTGAATTCCAGTGCAGAGCGCTGATATGAATGAAGGGCACTGGTGTGCCCAAGTTGTAAGTGTGGAACTCAAAGGCCTGCTGAAACCCTATAATGCAATTATGGGGACAGACTCTCAGATCCATTAACTTGAAATGGTTCCCCAGCCCCCATTCAGTCTCAAAGGAGGCCTCTTAAGTCTCATGAAAAGGCCTCTTCTGTACTCGCTGTGCTCATTGTCTTTGTAAGCCTGTTATTAGGGGGAGAATCAAGTTACGGCACACCACCGACGAGAAGTCCAGAGATTGTTCAGTTATAGGTGGGGAAATATCTGTTCAACTGGGCATCTCCGCTCAGGGTTCAAATACCAGGAATACCTCTTGTAAGAATGATCAGTTGAGTTAAGTTGTTGAAAATACATCTATTGTAATGTATTCTCCTAAAGAAATAGTCCGATTTTAAAGGCATATTGGACTGAGGAGAGTCACACTGACTTTGCAATAAAACATTTGATGTATTAAATTGACATTGGTGTTAGGTGACACGTTACACACATTATTGCATTTTGCTGATTTAGTGCCCAGCTTGTCTGATCCACAACAGCAGCATACATGCCTATTTAAGTGGTATATCTTTGACATATATTATAAAAAACAACAAGATGTGTATCTAATTTCACTCTTTCACATTAGTAGAATTGGCAAGTGTAGACTGGAATACCCAGGGAAAGTTTACAACTTAGATCAAGTTCCTAAAGGATTTCACATTTCCAACACAAATCATGATTGATGAATTGGATAACTGTAACCGTTTAAAGTCAGTCGGTGTAATATTTACATCTGTTAATGCACTCCAGACAATGGATGCTTATTGAACTAAAAGACCAGTTAACAACCAGCCGTGAAAACCTTGGTCCTATCTCTGTGTCTTGAAACCAGGGAAGATTGCATTAAAGTCATGTAGTTAATACAACATCCTTCAAACATTTATTTGGGAATCAAATGAAAGGTTCCAGCGATTTCCAGAATTTAATTTGGTGTTTTGTGTATTCCTAATGTGTGCTGTTCAGCCTCTTTACACCGACACCAGTGGAAATGTCCAAATGCGTCATTGCACAACTTTAAAGCTCTCCCCCAAAGTATTGCAGTGTAGTGACCCATTCTAAATAACCTCTATCATCGGGGTACTGAGGTTTATAATGGAGTCCATTGGAAGCTGCACTCAAAAGATTTGGTGAAATTGGTTAGAAGCCTTGATGAAAAGTGCAAAAAAAAGCAGGATGGAGGATAAAGAAGAAGTATAGGAGGTGTCAGGACGCCTTTGGAAGGAAAACCAACCGCAACGACCAATGAGAGTTGACTTAATCTGATTAGGGTAACCTCATCAACAGCCCACTTAAAAGGGACAAGAAAGCCATGAATTGGTCTGAGAAGCGAGAGAAAAGGGTCGTTCTCTGCTCAGAAAACCAAGGAAGCTCTGTGAATACATCACATTGTTCTGGACATGCTGGTCTGCAGATGGCAGAATGACAACAAGCTGCTTGAAAAGCGAAGCAAATATAATTGAGCCAAGTTTATTTTTTTTTCAGGTAGGAGAACAATACAAAGAGTAATGAGATTATGAGAGAATAAAGTGAGAGTCCACGGAAAATACCTCTCTCTCACGTTTGTGGTGCTAACATTCAGCTTTGAAGTCTTTGAATGCAGCCACCCTATGAGAAATATCACCCACTTTTTATTAATTCATTCAAAGTTTGACATCTTATAAAATACCCAACAGAGCTGGTAATACATCAAACAAGAACAGCTAGACCAGGGAAATAAGATGTTTTAATACCAATACAAAGAGGGATGTAAAAAAATAAAAACTTTAATACATCAAGTTATGCCTAGTCTTAAGAAATCCCTTGCAACAATACATATTAGATATCTTACCCTGCCAAAAGAAAATCTCTTTACATCTTTAGCCAATATCTTAGGTGGGAAAGTGCTCTGGCTTTCTTTTAACAATAAATCAGTCGAAAGGTTTTCTCTTAAAAAATGTTTACTCATTTTAATTCCGTAATGATTCCAGACGTGCATATTTCGATATTCTGCATAATCCAATACTTAATTCAGGGGTGAATACAGAAACCACAGGAGTTCTTATTCAGCTGTGTCTTGTGGGGAAAAAGGATCTAACTCAACAAACTTTTTGCTGCACTGCAGTAGTGGGCTGGTTCAGTAGTGGGCTAAGATTGGCTGGTTCAGTAGTGGGATAAGTTTGGCTGGTTCAGTAGTGGGCTAAGTTTGGCTGGTTCAGTAGTGGGCTAAGATTGGATGGTTCAGTAGTGGGCAAAGTTTGGCTGGTTCAGTAGTGGGCTAAGATTGGATGGTTCAGTAGTGGGCTAAGTTTGGCTGGTTCAGTAGTGGGATAAGTATGGCTGGTTCAGTAGTGGCCTAAGTTTGGCTGGTTCAGTAGTGGGCTAAGATTGGATGGTTCAGTAGTGGGCAAAGTTTGGCTGGTTCAGTAGTGGGCTAAGATTGGATGGTTCAGTGGTGGCCTAAGTTTGGCTGGCTCATTAGTGGGCTAAGTTTGGCTGGTTCAGTAGTGGGCTAAGTTTGGCTGGTTCAGTAGTGGGCTAAGTTTGGCTGGTTCAGTAGTGGGCTAAGTTTGGCTGGTTCAGTAGTGGGCTAAGTTTGGCTGGTTCAGTAGTGGGCTAAGTTTGGCTGGTTCAGTAGTGGGCTAAGTTTGGCTGGTTCAGTAGTGGGCTAAGTTTGGCTGGTTCAGTAGTGGGCTAAGTTTGGCTGGTTCAGTAGTGGGATAAGTTTGGCTGGTTCAGTAGTGGCCTAAGTTTGGCTGGTTCAGTAGTGGTCTAAGTTTGGCTGGTTCATGCGCTTTGTATACGAGTAATGCCGTCATCTGTTATTTTCCTGTCTGGTTCTAAAACCGAAAAGATAATCACTCAAAGTAAAAGCACATTTGGATATTAGTTTAAGAATTAGTTGAAAGAAATTAAGCCTACTGTCTGAACTGTTTTGTTGATGGTTCTGTTGAAAGGAATTTTGACCGGTCTGTCAAATTTTTGCACATTTCCTCGCATATCAACCACAGCGTAAAACACTGACCAAGATACTTCTGTCAATGTATTTATTTGGAGCAAACGTGAGCGTCTTTACTTTCTATAGACTGTCTGATAAACAAACCAAAAAACATCCTATTCCATACATAACATTCCTCAAGGTAACGAGCTACACCTGCACTCTCAAAGCCCATGTGTCAGCATTTCCAGCAGGAAGGACTCACTCTGTCAATCATGTTCTAGAAACACAAGGGAACAGTTTACCAGTACCTTTTTCTAAAAGTGGAGAAATTGGCCTGGAGGGTAATAATCTATGTTGAATTCTCTATCGGTTTGCCTTGTTTTGACCCTTT
Source organism: Thymallus thymallus (assembly GCA_023634145.1). Lineage (NCBI taxonomy): Eukaryota > Metazoa > Chordata > Actinopteri > Salmoniformes > Salmonidae > Thymallus > Thymallus thymallus. The sequence goes on along the minus strand of CM042399.1, from coordinate 6,587,797 downwards.
AAAGTAGCTAGAGTAGGCAATCTGGAGGAAGAACACACACAAATACACTTTGCATGCATTGTTGCTACAATATTTTGAGGATTGATCACAGTCAACACAATCACAAGCACTGGAATTAAAGAGTGTGTGAGTGGATTGGCTGGTCAACATCAGATAATACAGATATAATCTGCACACAGATTTGAGGGAGAGCAGAGGGTGGCTCATTACCCAATGACAAACTAACCAGGCGCCGGTGAAAAAGAGCTGTTGAGCACGCTCCAATCTCGGAGAACAGCCTACTGGACTGTGTTAAATCTGCAAACACAGCCCCATACTCTTAGGCCTTTTCATCTCCTCGGGTTCAGGTTCTCTTAACTCCCTCATAAACTTAAGTCAAACAGGCTAGATCCGTTCTCAACAGTGATTCCTGTACTCTGCATTCTCGCCGGCTGGTATTGTCAGTGTCGACAAGTGTTTCAAGGATGTAATAATGACGGGAGGTATTTGGAATGTTCCAACCAGTTGGAGGGGATTCCTGTTTTCTTTGTTGTGACGTCACAAAGACCTGCACGTTTGAAATTCCGGAATGTAGGCAGAATAATGGATGTTAATTTGTTTCAAGCTGGCCTTCCTTAGTCAATTGAAAAGCATTTGAATCATTTGGTCATTTCAATGGTCAGAAAGTCAAAAAAATAAAAGATCCCCAAACTTTTCCATACGAACAAAAAAGTTTATTTCGCTAAATGTTTTTGCACACTTTTCTTTATATCATTGTTAATGAGCATTTCTCCATTGTAAAGATAATCCATCCACCTGAGAGGTGTGGCAGATCAAGAAGCTGATTAAACACCATGATCATTACACAGGTGCACCTTGTGCTGGGAACAATAAAAGGACACTGTAAAATGTGCAGTTTTGTAACACAACACAATACCACCGATGTCTCAAGTTTAGAGGGAGTGTTCAGTGGGCATGCTGACTGCAGGAATGTTCACCAGAGCTGTTGTCATGCTGACTATAGGAATGTCCAACAGAGCTGTTGTCATGCTGACTGCAGGAATGTCCACCAGAGCTGTTGTCATGCTGACTGCAGGAATGTCCAACAGAGCTGTTGTCATGCTGACTGCAGGAATGTTCACCAGAGCTGTTGTCATGCTGACTGCAGGAATGTCCACCAGAGCTGTTGTCATGCTGACTGCAGGAATGTCCACCAGAGCTGTTGTCATGCTGACTGCAGGAATGTCCAACAGAGCTGTTGTCATGCTGACTGCAGGAATGTCCACCAGAGCTGTTGGCATGCTGACTGTGGGAATGTCCACCAGAGCTGTTGGCATGCTGACTGCAGGAATGTCCACCAGAGCTGTTGGCATGCTGACTGCGGGAATGTCCACCAGAGTTGTTGTCATGCTGACTGCAGGAATGTCAACCAGAGTTGTTGTTATGCTGACTGCAGGAATGTCCAACAGAGCTGTTGTCATGCTGACTGCGGGAATGTCCACCAGAGTTGTTGTCATGCTGACTGCAGGAATGTCAACCAGAGTTGTTGGCATGCTGACTGCAGGAATGTCCACCAGAGCTGTTGCAAGAAAGGGGTCTGAATACTTTCAGAATGCACTGTATCTCTCTCTCTCTCTCTCTCTCTCCCTCTCCCTCTCCCTCTCTGCTTGGAAATGGAATGATGTAATTTGGATTGCTTGTAAATGGATTTGTAACCCCTCCCAGACTCATGGACATCAATAGTTTTTCTTCTGAGGGCCTCGGGTAGGTCTTTTGATCTTTGAATGATGTGTTACCACACACCCATATGGTTAAGACCAAACCAGACCAATTTTCTTATCTTTATGGAAGGCTGGACCCTCCTAAGTTTCTCTCTAATGTTTTCTAATCATTTGCACTTGTTTTGGTACCTAACTCTAATTGTAGCCATTTTATGTGATGGTAAAGGTAGGGGTGTACTAACTTTTTCCACATAAGGAAAAGGCATTTTTGTTTATTTTAAATGAATAACATTTTCAGTTATTTTTTGGGGGGGTGTGATTTGTTAAATTGGGTAACATTTATCTGTCAATAGTGTTGAAGTGAAGATTATATATCCATCTGTCCAAATATGTAAAAAAAAAAATAACTCACATGACTGTATATATATATATATATATATATATATATATATATATATATATAGTTCAAGTCGGAGTTCCCTGTCTTAGGTCAGTTAGGATGACCACTTAATTTTAAGAATGTGAAATGTCAGAATAATAGTAGAGAGAATGATTTATTTCAGCTTTTATTTCTTTCATCACATTCCCAGTGGGTCAGAAGTTTACATACACTCAATTAGTATTTGGTAGCATTGCCTTTAAATTGTTTAACTTGGGTCAAATGTTTCAGGTAGCCTTCCACAAGCTTCCCACAATAAGTTGGGTGAATTTTGGCCCATTCCTCCTGACAGAACTGGAGTAACTGAATCAGGTTTGTAGGCCTCCTTGCTCGCACACGCTTTTTCAGTTCTGCCCACAAACGTTCTATAGGGTTGAGGTCAGGGCTTTGTGATGGCCACTCCATTACCTTGACTTTGTTGTCCTTAAGCCATTTTGCCACAACTTTGGAAGTATGCTTGGGGTCATTGTTCATTTGGAAGACCCATTTGCGACCAAGCTTTAACTTCCTGACTGATGTCTTGAGATGTTGCTTCAATATATCCACATAATTTTCCTTCCTCATGATGCCATCTATTTTGTGAAGTGCACCAGTCCCTCCTGCAGCATCTTCACAAGGTCGTTTGCTGTTGTTCTGGGGTTGATTTGCACTTTTCGCACCAAAGTAGGTTAATCTCTAGGAGACAGAACGCGTCTCCTTCCTGAGCTGTGTGAAGGTGCGTGGTCCCATGGTGTTTATACTTGCGTACTATTGTTTGTACAGATGAACGTGATACCTTCAGGCGTTTGGAAATTGCTTCCAAGGATGAAACAGACTTGTGGAGGTCTTGGCTGATTTCTTTTGATTTTCCCATTATGTCAAGCAAAGAGGCACTGAGTTTGTAGGTAGGCCTTGAAATACATCCACAGGTACACCTCCAATTGACTCAAATGATGCCAATTACCCTATCAGAAGCTTCTAAAAGCATGACATCATTTTCTGGAATTTTCCAAGCTGTTAAAAGGCACAGTCAACTTAGTGTATGTAAACTTCTGACCCACTGGAATTGTGATATAGTGAATTATAAGTGAAATAATCTGTCTGTTAACAATTGTTGGAAGAATTACTTGTGTCATGCACAAAGTAGATGTCCTAACCGACTTGCCAAAACTATAGTTTGTTAACATGAAATCTGTGGAGTGGTTGAAAAATGAGTTTTAATGACTTAAACCTAAGTGTATGTAAACGTCTGACTTCAACTGTATACAGGTGGATAGATATATTTGTTCTACTATCCTACAACTAAATAATGTTAAAACCACACATAAATCGAGGTCTATTATCTGTAACACTTCTGTTGAAGTACTGCAGTGTGTTTCTATCTTAAAATTCATTGATTGTAAAATTTTTTGAATGATAAATGGCTGTTTCTGTACTGCATCTGGTGCTTTCATTCTGCCATGATTCATGACTTTTTCCTTGATCCAAATGTTCAGTCATGTCATATTGACGTTTAACAAAAACAATTATACACACAGAAGGCAAATGCCATCTTTAAACCATTTCATTTCAACGCTTCAACTAGTGAGACGGGCTACACTGTGCCACCTTGTGGCAAATTTAAGCAGAAGTGCATCCTCTCTGAGCATGTGCATAGATGGTCAGAAGTGCATCCTCTCTGAGCATGTGTATAGATGGTCAGAAGTACAGCGTTGAATATATGCACTGGAGACAAGTGAAAGGCTTACTTGTCCACATCAAATAGGCTATTTCATCCTCACTTCTCGATTGATTCACAATGTAACCAATACGCATCGAATGCACACAGATACTGTCCTCCCCAGCTATGAAACGTTTGTATCAATCATCCATGATTAGGCGTTGATATTTCAGTACACTCTTCTTTTGAGAGGTAAACCGCTGAACACCAGTAGCTCACTGTTCTGGATGTTAGACATCTGAATAAATGTTCCAATAGATGGCGCCCTTTTCCTTAACTCAGGCTCTCTCATCCCATTCTCCAAGTCAATCTTATTATATCATGTTAAGCTTTTACATTACATGTATTGTATGTTATTATATTTCTGCTTTCAATGTGTTGTGTGCTCTGCATTGTATTGTAGCCTAATGGCATACTGTCATTGCAATAATAGAGGCTAGGCTACATTAGGTATAAATGTCCGAAATTCCCACGACTTGTAGCCTATATGACTATCGTTTTAAGCGTGTGTTATATTTGAAAGATACAACTGTATAACGCATGGCCTTATCATCCTGTTAATTGTAAATGTTTCAATATAAAGATATTCTCTGTTGCATTATATTTGACCAACTAATGACCAGTTGGTCTATATGGATCGATATGAGAATAAGACCTACCATAGTTCTTATAATCTACGTGCCAGAAGACTGGAAGAAAATGCTTAAATTCTCCGTAGAGAAATGTAACGAGTTCGAGGGAAAAGTCCCTCTCCCTGCAGGCTTTAATCAGAGAAGTCCGTGTCGGCACGTGCTCAGTGCAGGCTGAAGTGCACGGAGCAGGCGCACACAGCGCGACTTGGCACGCGGGCAGATGTAGCGTCGCTCTTTCCCCGCCCGTTCACAGCTCCCGCGCTGGAATGATTGACACATGGATGTTCACACAGCCAATAAGACTTAGCTCAGTGAGATTTGCATAAAGTGGCCGCTTGCCATTGGTTTACTGCGTGCTGCTCAGAACCGTCTCGCGTGTCTTTACAGCTGTTTTTCTCCTTAGAGGCTGAAACTGAAGCTCTCGATTAGCTGCTGATAAAAATAAAATAACAACATTAACTGGTTGTTAAACGAATTGAATAACTATACTGAAATGTTAAACTATATAATTGAAGTATTAAGGTATGGTTATTACAATTTCCCCTTACGTTTATCAAATACAACGGCATTTTACTCATGTTATTTTAATAAAGCCCACACACTTTGAATGTAGGCTATAAACTTACCTTCAACCATTGAAAAAAATACTTTATTTTCGACGTTTGGGATATTGACTATTCAAAATAAATTATGAAATGTAACATTCAAAACTCGGACTGATATGAAGAAAACACATGATTTTAGTAAATTAATAGAAACCCAATATTAAGAGCATGGTGAGGCTTTGTAAATATACAGTATCTCAAAGCATTGAGAATCTTTGCGAACACAAAAAACATAAATAGTTGAAGGGTATGAAAAAATGGTAAGCAAACCGCCAGCGCATTTCCCCAATTCCCCTTATCACTTCACAGCCAGACCGACTGCACTCGCGGCTTTGTTGTTTGTCCCTCCAGGGCTGATTGAGCAGCGCGTGACTGACAGCCCGCGGGGGTGTTGGCCAATCAGCGGTCTGCCCCGCGCCCAATGGGTGAGTCCGCACGCCCATTGGCTGAGACGAGTGTGGGAAAGAATGCAGAGAGAGTTTCACACGAACTGGGAGCATGCGACCCACCTATAAGTACCGCTGGCGCGTGTCCGCTGCAGAGCAGACTAGAGCTGCCCGACCGAGCCTGAACCCACCCGGTCATACACTCCGGTGACAGCGCGCTGATAACAAGCGGTATAGCTGATCAGTGGGACTTGCCCACTTCTGCGTGACTATCCTAGGATATCTGCCCCGCTGGTTACGAGTTGATCGAAACATAAAGACGCAGTGATATTGCAACTTTCTCCCCACACTTTTCCAACGTCTCCAAAAAGGATATTACTTCTGTATAATTGAATCCAAAATGCCAGCCGACACCATGGAGAAACAAACTGCATCTCCTATTGCTGGCGCCCCTGCAAATGGACACCATACTCCAGACAAACCCAAGAATGCCAGCGAGCATAGAAAGGTAGGCTCAACTTCCATTAACTGCTTATGGATTTAACATGAAAGCCTCCTAGGATAACGCTGTTGCTAATTCAACTGTAACTTAGTAGGCTAACCAAATGTTACTTGTGAGATCAAATAAAGGCTTGCACTCGGACTTATCCATGAACATGCAATTAATGTTCAGCGTTTATTTTGCAGTCCTCAAAGCCCATCATGGAGAAACGTCGGAGAGCGAGGATAAATGAAAGCCTTGGCCAACTCAAGACACTCATCCTCGATGCACTTAAAAAAGATGTAAGTCTAAGTGATTTAACAATTACAAATCACTGTTCTGTGACATTTTCCTGGGATGTAATGTTGTATCAATGCATGCTCTTGACCTTTTTCCATGTTCTTATCCACAGAGTTCCAGACATTCTAAATTGGAGAAAGCCGATATTCTGGAGATGACAGTGAAGCATTTACGAAATTTACAGCGTGTGCAGATGACTGGTAAGTTAAAGTGCAAATATCTCATTTGACAACATCTTCCCAACACTTTAATTAGACGTTATATTTCCATCGAATATACACGATGTCTAATGCTGTCTCTTGTCTCGGCAGCGCTGTCAGCAGACACTACGGTCCTCAGTAAATACCGGGCGGGATTCAACGAATGCATGAACGAGGTCACGCGCTTCTTGTCCACCAGCGAGGGGGTGAACACCGAGGTGAGGTCGCGGCTTCTCAACCACCTGTCTGGCTGCCTAGGGCAGTTGATCGCCATGAACTACTCCCAGCCAAGCCCAACTCAGCAGGCTCACCTGGCTCAGCCCCTCCACGTGCAGCCACCCTCTACCTTGCCCAACAGTGGCTCCCTGGGTTCCAAACTCAGCCCCACTGAAGCCATGTCCCCTAAAGTCTTCGGCGGGTTCCAGCTTGTGCCCGCCGCCGATGGACAGTTTGCCTTCCTGATTCCCAACCCTGCTTTTGCCTCAGCATCAACACCAGTCATCCCTCTGTACGCTAACGCAGGTGTGCCCGTGACAGTCAACGCCAGCCCCGTCCACGGCAGCTCTGCGCCATCAGTGGGGTCCCCTGTCCATGGCATGACGTCATTCATCAGTGTGCCTCAGGCCATCAGCCCTGTTGGTGTCTGCACGGGTTCGGAGAGCACTGAGCCTGTTTGGCGACCCTGGTAGTTTGGTTGAAATGGACACTACAATAATGAAGGTTATTTTTATGAAGTAAATGGTTCCGTTCTAGGGGACATAATTTCATTTGTTGGACACGGTAAAAGCTTGTTTATTTATTGGCTGATTCCAACATTTGGATGTTGGTGATAAATATTGTGCCCATGCAATGGAAGATTTATTCAAATGTTTGTGATGAAGTACTTTTATGGAACAATTTAGTTTTGTACAAAGTTGAGATTTATTGTTATACCAAAGCTGTGTGTTTTTATATTGTTTGTTGTTTTATGTTTGGAAATTGAATTTGGGCAGACTAATAAATCAGTTTGAATAATTCAGAAATTCATAATTTTGTCTTCACTTCTATAAAACACTTAGCGCATAGTTATATAGGCTTAGGATATATTTTTGTTTCTATAAGGCCTGTGTGTAAAAGTTAATATTAAGTATCTTCTTGTTTAGTCTTGTGCCTAAAAGTGAAAATAGCCATTTGAAAGTCAGACATGACTACTTTTTCTCAGGGGTCTAGGCTCATATCAGAGCAGGTTTATAAGGCCTACTAATAATTATAGCCCCAAATCTGTCCTGGAATCGGAATCCCTAGTGAGATAGGACAGTAAAAAGTCCTGACATTTCACTTGTTTACAACTTTTCTCAAGTTTGGCGGTAAGTTGGTCCATCCCGGTGTCCTCTGAAATGCAGAATAGGTTGAAAAGGCAATGGCGGGTGTGTATTTTGTTTTATTTTGCAAAAAGGTAATTAAACGTTTGAAAGGGTTTCCTGAATGCAGCAGGATCTTTAAGAAGTCTTCAACCCTATTCATGAGCCTGAGAAATACGCTTTGGGGTTAATGTCACTAACAGATTGCTTCGCTGAAAGGAGAATATGGAAGGATCCTTGCTTCCTTTTGTGCAGCCGATTGTTCAGTTCTATCCCAGGCATCTGAATAGAAGGAAAACGAGGGAACGTGGGGACTTTGTTGCCTTGACGGGTACATTTTATGGGATAGTGGAATCGATCAAAGCTGTTCTCCTGGACCAAATACCTTTGAATTGATTAAATACATTTTATTTTATTTATTAATAAAACAAAGTATGGTGTACCATAATCTCTCAATTCAATCACCCCTTCCCTCCCTCTCCCTCTCTATGTTTTCCCTGGCTGTAAACGTATCTTTCCAGTGAGTGCGCTCCGGAACTGGGGGATGTGTTGTGTGGCAGGCGGCGTGGTGCTTGCCGTGGCGGGCGGCGTGGTGCTTGCTGTGTGTCAGCCACTTGCAGTCAGAGGGCCTCCTTTACTTGGGATTAGTTTACACCCTTGTAACCGCTGGTCAGAAAGGTTCCCCATGTAGTCAACTCACATACAGCGCACACAGACCAAGTTTATGTTCATGAAGGAATGAATGCGTGCAGCATGCACTTTGTTGGAAAACAAAAAAAATAGTCCTGTAGGCACAAAAACAGTTTTTTAAATATAGCCTATAATAACATTATCACAACACCTATTTTTACAATTTATAAATTGTTATTAGTGATACTCATCATGCTTAAAATGTTCCCTGATAGCTTCTCCAAGTCGTATGATGAGAAATTGTCATTTATTTTTTTGACAGTTTAGCTAGAGGTTGCTACAATCATCAGTTTTGTATGTGGTTAATTTCTTAAACCTTTACCTTTGGTGCCCTGAGAATGACTCTAAAAAAGGTATTCTGAAACTTCCAGCCAGCAGCATATCAAAGGCTGCTTCTGCACAGAGGCATAACTGAAACACTAGTTGGCAGTGTGCGGTTTCTGTAGCTGTGCCTTGTACCTGCGTGTCTGAGTTAATAATTCAGAGATGCCTTCGTGGTGCTGAGGTCGTGAGAACCGAGCGAACTAGACTGCTTGCCGCTGGGCAGAGCGCCAGTCAGTAAATCCCCACTGGCAGGCCGTGTCCTGCATTGGGCCGCTCCTCCAAATCTCCGGAGGTGAGGTGGCGCACACGCGCAGGCCACCAAGTGAGCATGGACTGGTGTAAACAGACGAGAAGCTGGACAGAGCTGGAGAACACACCCACCCGCCCGCGCGCCCCAGAGGGAGTTTACTGAGTCCTTCCTATTTTTATATGGCCATGATTTCAACAGCAGCTGCTATAACTAGGCAGGTCTATAGGCTATGTTGTTTGTACGTGGAGGGAGTTCATGCGGAAGTTCACAATTTTTAGTTCAATCCCCCAAACAGTGTGTTATTTTATAATTTTTTTCATTTAGTTTCCTTATAGAGAAAACTGGTTTTCACATGTTGCCGAGTCATCACTTTACACTGAATATAATGCAATATGTAAATACAGTGTACAAAACATTAGAACACCTTCCTAATATTGAAGCTCCGCCCTGTGTGGTCGCCTGTTAAGCAGCTGTTTTTAGTGAGTTTCTCTTTTTAACAGTTGAACTATAATAGTTCAGGATTATGGAGTGCTACTGTTTTATGAAGGTTTTAACGGTCCTTTTTATCACTGAGGCACTTTTTATTTTTCTCAGCGCTGAACGTTCACGCGAGTCTACAATTATTTACAACAGAGCCCAGCTCCTGGATTTAGCACACTCAGCGCTGCTGCATCCCAGGGAAAAGTTTTATATTCCGGACGAGTTGAAAAGGTGACCGCGTGGACGCAGGGCGGGATTGAAGTGTAAGGCAAAGCTGAGGAAGTACAATCCGGCTGTACCGTCTATCATTATGGGCAACGTGAGATCGCTGCATAACAAGATGGACGAACTAGAGGGTCTTGTCTATGGACAAAGGGAGTTCAGAGAAGCTAGTCTGGTGTGTTTGACCGAGACATGGCTGAATGATAACATCCCCATAGAGAACGTCACTATTGGCGGTTTCCAGACCATCAGAGCGGACAGGGAAAGCGTTGCTTCCGGTAAGAGTAAGGGTGGGGGGCTGGCTTTATTAGATAACAACAGATGGTGTAATCCGAGCCATATTACTCTTAAGGAACAGTTTTGTAGCCCGGACATTGAACTATTAGCTGTTAGCCTGAGACCCTACTATTTGCCGAGGGAATTCACGGCGGACATTGCTGTTATTGTTTACATCCCGCCCTCCGCTGACGCAAACACAGCATGTGACGTCATCTACTCTGTTATCGCGAGGTTACAGACAGCGCATTCCGGTGCTTTCTTTGCCATTTCGGGGGATTTTAACCATGCATCTCTCTCTTCAATGCTGCCCACGTTCAAACAGTTCGTGAAGTGCCCAACCAGGAATAATAAAACTCTGGACTTGTTATATGCTAATGTGAAGGACGCATACAACTCCACTGCACTCCCTCCCCTCGGTAGATCGGATCACAACCTTGTCCACCTCACCCCACTCTACAGGCCTTTGGTCCAACAGCAGCCTGCAACCACCAGGACCATTAGGAGATGGTCCCCAGAGGCGAATGAGGCCCTACAGGACTGCTTTGAAACAACAGACTGGGATGTGCTCTGTGAGGCTCATGGGAGGACATTGATGGACTTACAGACTGCATAACGGACTATGTACATTTTTGTGTAGACAACACTATACCCACCAGGAAGGTACACTGTTTTCCAAATAACAAACCCTGGGTCACCAGCGACCTGAAGGCCCTGCTGAATGAGAAGAAGAGGGCCTTCAAGGAGAGGGACAAGGACACATTGAAATGCGTCCAGAGGGAGCTGAAGTTGCGGATTGCTGAGGGGAAGAGAGGGTATAAGGAGAAGATGGAGGACAAGCTGAGGCAGAGCCAAGATGAGAGAGGTGTGGAAGGGTATGAGAAATATCACTGGCTTCAAAAATTCAAACAGTGGGCAGACGGAGGGGACCCAGTACAGAGCCAATGAGCTGAACCAATTTTTTAACAGGTACGATATTAGCTCTGTCCACCTCCCCTCCAGCTCTCCAGGCCACACACCCTCACGGTTGTGTCCCCCCCCCCCCCTTGCACACGACACCTCCGTTGAAACAATCAGCGACCCCCTCCCCACTCCCTCCTGACCGGTAGGCCACAATTTGTGCGGCTACAGAGCTGTGTGTCCGAACGGGCAGTGAGCAACACAGGGGCCCCCCAGGGAACGGTCCTGTCCCCCTTCCTGTTCACCCTCTACACCTCGGACTTCAGATATAACTCTGAAACATGCCACCTACAGAAGTTCTCGGATGACTCTGCAATTGTAGAGTGCATCAAGGGTGGGCAGGAGGAGGAGTACAGGAGCACAATCAATGACTTTGTGGTGTGGTGTGAGCAGAACCACCTTCAGCTCAACATCAGCAAAACAAAGGAGATGGTGGAGGACTTCAGGAGAACCAAGGCCCAACTGACTGCAGTCCCTATACAGGGGATGGATGTGGAAATGGTTGGGTCATACAAGTTCCTGGGAGTCCATATGGACAACAGGCTGGAATGGGCTGGTAACACCGGGGCCCTGTACAAAAAGGGCCAGAGCCGACTCTACTTTCTGAGGAGGCTCAGGTCCTTCAACATGTGCAGTAAACTACTGCATACCTTCTACCTCTGAATGGCACACAAACACAATCCATATCTCAACTGCCTCAAGGCTTATAAATCCTTCTTTAACCTGACTCCTCCCCTTCGTCAAGCGGTGACAGAAAATGTGACAACCGATTTTCTTTGTAATTAAAATATAATAATAACAGTTTTGGGATCAACTACAAGCACAGAAAGTGTGAAAAGAAGGTATACAATTAAAAAGCAGCCAGTCTTAAATGCAAGTAAAAATAAATTAACCCCATTTTTTGTTGTGTTTAGTGATCAATAGCATGCCAATAGAGGATAAAGCTCCCTTGGGAAGTGGTGCAATGGCGTCCCTTGGGAGATTATGCTATTGAAGGGGTCAGGGTTGCCTTGGAGCTGGTCAATTATAATTCTTATGAATTTAACATAGATCACCCAAATAAACACCATCTCTCCCTCCAAACGCCCAACAATAGAAATGCAATTTTTATTATATAAAGATGATTCGTTGTATTGCTTTTTTTGATGACACTAGCCTACTTTTTACCATTTTCGAGCGGCTACCTTCTATTATTTTATTAAAAAATGTATTAACCCTAAGTTGTTCTGTTAACATTCTCTTTGATAAAGAAGAATACTTGAATGTTTAACATTATTCAGTAGTTTGACGTTGAATTAGGCAACTGATGCAGAATGACTAAAATACATGTAAATGTGCTTATTACTCAATTGAGCTTCTGTCAGTCCATCCTGATTTCAGCTCTTAAACAACCATGAGCAAATAAGTCTTAAAAAATTGTTCAATTGCACTTTAAACGTTCATGTCTTTGTGTACGTGCTTATTGGTTTCTACAACTAGCCAGGCCTAATCAGTAGTAGATATCAGTATTTACAGGAAATGGCTGAATAATAGCCTGATGTAGATGTACAGAGCAGACCTGGGTTCAAATACTGTTTGAAATCATGTCAAATATTTTTTTCTGAGCTTGATTGAGTTAGCCTCTCTTAAAGAAGGGCAAACCCGCCCATCTGGCACTCCTGGCAGGCTAGGAGTCAGGTTGGGGGAATGGGAGGATTGTGACTGAGCTAGACCACATCCATTTTCACATGGAGATCTGGTTAAATTTGCTCTCCAGACCGAAGACGCATTCATGGGGACAGGAGGAAATGCTCTGCATGCTTGGCTATGGAGACCGGTGATGGGAAGGTGGGGGTGGAGGGTGGAGAGGAGGAGGGTTTGTTCCAGAAAAGAGAGGGCGACACTCCTTCTCCTTGCACCTGTTTTCTTGAGAAGAGAGAGGGTGGGAGAGGCTGGGAGAAAGGGAGGGAGGGAGAGGGAGAGGCTGGGAGAAAGGGAGGGAGGGAGGGAGAGGGAGAGACTGGGAGAAAGGGAGGGAGGGAGAGGCTGGGAGAAAGGGAGGGAGGGAGAGGCTGGGAGAAAGGGAGGGAGGGAGGGAGAGGGAGAGGCTGGGAGAAAGAGAGGGAGGGAGAGAGCATGAGAGACGAAGAGAAAGAGAGAGAGAGAGACAAGCATGGAAGTCCAAGTTATTGTGCAACAGTTTGAAAGATCGATTTGCTTCCTATCATGAAGCTGTATAACAGAGAATTAGTCATCTGTTATTTCTGTGAATTTATTCTAGGTTCATCAGATACACGAGAGTTGTTCATCAACTCAAGTCATTGTCAATGTCATGAGATTCCTTTTGTCTGAGGTGTGGAGTTATAGCGATGCCACGATTAGTGAAATTAGCAGGTGCAATCTTGAGAACATCAACATTTTTTGGAGTGTACTGTGTTTCTTTATGCATATACTGTCTTCAATACACATTGAAGTGGCCATTATGGTTTCCACTGCACTTCTAAAGTTCTCTCCAGAAGGTTCTGGTCTGTCTGTTGGAAAAGCAATATGTGGAGAGATGCACTGCCACGGTTAGCAATATGTCTGTAGCGACACATCAACAAACAGTGTTGATTCCTTCCCCGTAACCCTCCCACCTCCCCAAACCTCATCCTGGTATTTATAGTAAGAAACCACTTATCCCTGGGAGCAGGCGTGGAGGGTTGTGTGTAGCCAGAGGAGGTGAGGCGCGGGTGGCCAGACACGTAGGGACACGCCAGGGGTGATCAGATATCACAGGGGCCGGGTGCCGTTGATCCTTGTCGCTTGTCTGCAGGACGTATTTCTGCATCCAGGTTTGGCTTTTCAGCAGCTTCTCCGGTTTCAAGACATGCAAGCCCTTTGGCTTGAAGCAGATTCCATGGGAGAAAGTAAAGAACCTTCTTGAGGTCCTGCCCAAGTATTTCTACTCCTAGGTGGCCTTGAGGGGGCCTGGCCGTTAAATCTGGACACGTTATATTTAGGTGTTTGTTTATTTATCGGAGGGGATTCTAGTCTTTTCCTACCAGACTGATCAGCTGTTGTTCTATTTTAAGAGGTTTTGTGTTTTGCGTTGCTTTTCAAAGGTAATGGTGTTTGGAAAAGGAAAAACACTTCGTAGACAGGATGGTTCAGGTCTAGTTTCATGGCACCGATCCTCGTTTCAACTTTCTGAGAGGGCTAGTAAGTGATACTTTTTCCAGATATTTTCTACATATAATAATTTTTACTCTTACTTGACGTAAAAGCCGATTTAGAAAACAAAGGATAGGTAGTGGGCACAAAAGGATCCCAAGGGGGCATAAGATACATTATATGATAATGGTGATGCTGATATATGAAAATATAGGCATTATGGAACCCTAATCAAGAGTCACCTGGAGCCTGATCACAGTTTCTTGCAGCTGAGCATCATTCATATGTGATAATATTCTCACCAATCAGACTATTCTCAATTTAATCTTGTCTTTACATATACTTAAGCAATAATGCCCGAGGGGTGGTCAATATACCACGGCTAAGGGCTGTATCCAGGGACTCCGCATTGTGTTGTGCCTAAGAACAGCCGTGGTATTTTGGCCATATACCACACAGCTCTGAGGTAACTTATTGCTATTATAAATTGGTTACCGACGTAATTAGAGCAGTAGAAATATATGTTTTGTCATACGCGTCGTATATGGTCTGAAATACCATGGCTGTCAGCCAATCAGCATTCAGGGCTCGAACCAGCCAGTTTATAACAAATGATATACTGTATGTGTGAAATTAGTTTTGATTTAGAAGGGGCCAGTATCATGCACCTGTGGGAACAGGGCCAGGGAAAAAATACATGTCATCCGGATGCACTTGAATAGTGAATGGAGGACGCTTTTCCCGCGGTTCATGTTAGGAAAGTTGAGTAATAAATATAGTAGGTCTAGTCTATAGAAAGCTGATGGAATCCTCCTCTTTTTAGTAGAGGCCATCACTCTGTTTTCTCACACAATAGCATGGCCTGTAGAAATGTAGCGCAACATGAGCTTATATGAACACTGATTTCATTCCATGCATCAACCAGCTATGAGGAGCTGTCTCTCGCTGCACAACAGGTCATCCTATTCACTTCAGACTCTCAATGGCAGGCTTCTTTCTCATTAAGTGTTTGGTTAGATATTTGATTGCATTTGCATTGATGTCAGAGTGATTTGAGGGACAACAGAGCAAAGAGTACCGGACATTAGCATCTGGCCGTTAACAAGTTTGGTAGGCTACTAATGACCATCAGTTTGGTAGGCTACTAATGGCCATCAGTTTGGTAAGCTACTAAAAGCCATCAGTTTGGTAGGCTACTAATGGCCATCAGTTTGGTAGAATACTAATGACCATCAGTTTGGTAGGCTACTAATGACCATCAGTTTGGTAAGCTACTAATGGCCATCAGTTTGGTAGGCTACTATTTGCCATCGTTTTGGTAGGCTACTAATGACCATCAGTTTGGTAGGCTACTAATGGCCATCAGTTTGGTAGGCTACTAATGACCATCAGTTTGGTAGGCTACTGATTGCCATCAGTTTGGTAGGCTAGTAATGACCATAAGTTTGGTAGGCTACTAATGGCCATCAGTTTGGTAGGCTACTAATGGCCATCAGTTTGGTAAGCTACTAATGACCATCAGTTTGGTAGGCTACTAATGACCATCAGTTTGGTAGGCTACTAATGGCCATAATTTTGGTAGGCTACTAATGACCATCAGTTTGGTAGGCTACTAATGGCCATCAGTTTGGTAAGCTACTAATGGCCATCAGTTTGGTAAGCTGCTAATGGTCATCAGTTTGGTAGGCTACTAATGGCCATCAGATTGGTAAGCTACTAATGAACATCAGTTTGGTAGGCTACTAATGACCATTAGTTTGGTAGGCTACTAATGACCATCAGTTTGGTAGGCTACTAATGACCATCAGTTTTTTAGGCTACTAATTACCATCAGTTCGGTAGAATACTAATGACCATCAGTTTGGTAGGCTACTAATGACCATCAGTTTGGTAAGCTACTATTGACAATCACTTAGGTAGGCTACTAATGGCCATCAGTTTGGTAAGCTACTAATGACAATCAGTTTGGTAGGCTACTAATGGCCATCAATTTGGTAGGCTACTAATGACCATCAGTTTATCAGTTAAGTAGGCTACTAATGACCATTAGTTTGGTAGGCTACTAATGTCAATCAGTTTGGTAGTCTATCAATGGCCATCAGTTTGGTAAGCTACTAATGACCATCAGTTTGGTAGGCTACTAATGGCCATCAGTTTGGTAAGCTACTAATGACCATCAGTTTTGGTAGGCTACTAATGGCCATCAGTTTGGTAGGCTACTAATGACCATCAGTTTGGTAGGTACTAATGACAATCAGTTTGGTAAGCTACTAATGGCCATCAGTTTGGAAAGCTACTAATGGCCATCAGTTTGGTAAGCTACTAATGACCATCAGTTTGATAGGCTACTAATGGCCATCATTTTGGTAGGCTACTAATGACCATCAGTTTGGTAAGCTACTAATGACCATCAGATTGGTAGGCTACTAATGGTCATCATTTTGGTAGGCAACTAATGACCATCAGTTTGGTAAGCTACTAATGACCATCAGTTTTGGTAGGCTACTAATGACCATCAGTTTGGTATTATTGTAATGACCATCTGTTTTGTAGGCTACTAATGACCATCAGTTTGGTAGGCTAGTAATGACCATAATTTTGGTAGGCTACTAATGGCCATCAGTTTGGTAGGCTACTAATGGCCATCGGTTTGGTAAGCTACTAATGACCATCAGTTTGGTAGGCTACTAATGACCATCAGTTTGGTAAGCTACTAATGACCATCAGTTTGGTAAGCTACTAATGGCCATCAGTTTGGTAGAATACTAATGACCATCAGTTTGGTAGGCTACTAATGGCCATCAGTTTGGTAGGCTGCTAATGGCCATCAGTTTGGTAAGTTACTAATGACCATCAGTTTGGTAAGCTGCTAATGGCCATCAGTTTGGTAGGCTACTAATGGCCATAATTTTGGTAGGCTACTATTGACCATCAGTTTGGTAAGTTACTAATGGCCATCAGTTTGGTAGGCTACTAATGGCCATCATTTTGGTAGGCTACTAATGACCATCAGTTTGGTAAGCTACTAATGATCATCAGTTTTGGTAGGCTACTAATGACCATCAGTTTGGTAGGATTGTAATGACCATCTGTTTTGTAGGCTACTAATGGCCATCAGTTTCGTTAGCTACTAATGACCATCAGTTTGGTAGGCTACTGATGGCCATCAGTTTGGTAGGCTACCAATGGCCATCAGTTTGGTAAGCTACTAATGACCATCAGTTGGTAAGCTACTAATGGCCATCAGTTTGGTAGGCTACTAATGACCATCAGTTTGGTAGGCTACTAATGGCCATCAGTTTGGTAAGCTACTAATGGCCATCAGTTTGGTAAGCTGCTAATGGTCATCAGTTTGGTAGGCTACTAATGGCCATCAGATTGGTAAGCTACTAATGAACATCAGTTTGGTAGGCTACTAATGACCATTAGTTTGGTAGGCTACTAATGACCATCAGTTTGGTAGGCTACTAATGACCATCAGTTTTGTAGGCTACTAATTACCATCAGTTCGGTAGAATACTAATGACCATCAGTTTGGTAGTCTACTAATGACCATCAGTTTGTTAGGCTACTAATTACCATCAGTTCGGTAGAATACTAATGACCATCAGTTTGGTAGGCTACTAATGACCATCAGTTTTTAAGCTACCAATGACCATCAGTTTGGTAGGCTACTAATGACCATCAGTTTGGTAAGCTACTAATGGCCATCAGTTTGGTAAGCTACTATTGACCATCACTTTGGTAGGCTACTAATGGCCATCAGTTTGGTAAGCTACTAATGACAATCAGTTTGGTAGGCTACAAATGGCCATCAATTTGGTAGGCTACTAATGACCATCATTTTATCAGTTAAGTAGGCTACTAATGACCATTAGTTTGGTAGGCTACTAATGTCAATCAGTTTGGTAGTCTATCAATGGCCATCAGTTTGGTAAGCTACTAATGACCATCAGTTTGGTAGGCTACTAATTGCCATCAGTTTGGTAAGCTACTAATGACCATCAGTTTTGGTAGCCTACTAATGGCCATCAGTTTGGTAGGCTACTAATGACCATCAGTTTGGTAGGTAGTAATGACAATCAGTTTGGTAAGCTACTAATGGCCATCAGTTTGGTAAGCTACTAATGGCCATCAGTTTGGTAGGCTACTAATGACCATCAGTTTGGTAAGTTACTAATGGCCATCAGTTTGATAGGCTACTAATGGCCATCATTTTGGTAGGCTACTAATGACCATCAGATTGGTAGGCTACTAATGGTCATCATTTTGGTTGGCAAATAATGACCATCAGTTTGGTAAGCTACTAATGACCATCAGTTTTGGTAGGCTACTAATGACCATCAGTTTGGTATTATTGTAATGACCATCTGTTTTGTAGGCTACTAATGACCATCAGTTTGGTAGGCTACTAATGGCCATCAGTTTGGTAGGCTACTAATGACCATCAGTTTGGTATTATTGTAATGACCATCTGTTTTGTAGGCTACTAATGACCATCAGTTTGGTAGGCTACTAATGGCCATCAGTTTGGTAGGCTACTAATGACCATCAGTTTGGTAGGCTACTAATGACCATCAGTTTGGTATTATTGTAATGACCATCTGTTTTGTAGGCTACTAATGACCATCAGTTTGGTAGACTACTAATGACCATCAGTTTGGTAGGCTACTAATGGCCATCAGTTTGGTAGACTACTAATGACCATCAGTTTGGTAGGCTACTAATGGCCATTAGTTTGGTAAGCTACTAATGGCCATCAGTTTGGTAAGCTACTAATGACCATCAGTTTTGTAAGCTGCTAATGACCATCAGTTTGGTAAGCTGATAATGGCCATCAGTTTGGTAAGCTACTAATGGCCATCAGTTTGGTAAGCTGCTAATGGCCATCAGTTTGGTAAGCTACTAATGGCCATCATTTTGGTAGACTACTAATGGCCATCAGTTTGGTAGACTACTAATGACCATCAGTTTGGTAGGCTACTAATGGCCATCAGTTTGGTAAGCTACTAATGGCCATCATTTTGGTAAGCTACTGATGGCCATCATTTTGGTAGACTACTAATGACCATCAGTTTGGTAGGCTACTAATGGCCATCAGTTTGGTAGACTACTAATGACCATCAGTTTGGTAGACTACTAATGACCATCAGTTTGGTAGGCTACTAATGACCATCAGTTTGGTAGGCTACTAATGGCCATCAGTTTGGTAGACTACTAATGACCATCAGTTTGGTAGACTACTAATGACCATCAGTTTGGTAGGCTACTAATGGCCATCAGTTTGGTAGGCTACTAATGACCATCAGTTTGGTAGGCTACTAATGGCCATCAGTTTGGTAGGCTACTAATGGCCATCAGTTTGGTAGGCTACTAATGGCCATCAGTTTGGTAGGCTACTAATGGCCATCAGTTTGGTAGGCTACTAATGGCCATCAGTTTGGTAGGCTACTAATGGCCATCAGTTTGGTAGGCTACTGATGGCCATCAGTTTGGTAGGCATCAGAACGCAGATGTGGAGAAACCTGGTTACCGTGACTCAACGGTCATGTGGATTTGGACTTCGGTCATGACTAACAGCCCTGGTCTTGCTTTAAATGGATGAATAATCTCTGAGTGTTGTCGACACAGAGCTCAGGTCTTCTCTGGAATCTCTCCTGACAGATTGGACACTGGGACTTGCCTCTGTAATCCCACAAACACAGACTGGGATGATTAGTGAACCCAACCAGACAGATAGATTAGATCATAAGAGCTGTCCCTGAGGATGTTCCTCTTCAAAGCATTAATAATCACGTTTTTTGGGGTGTAAATTCACTTTCCACATAATTGTCACAATTGTTCCACTCAAACTCATGCTTGGACAAAGCGTCCTTTCCCTGTCTGTTCCGTGATTGAATTGGAAAATTCTAATTAGATTTGTGTGTGTGTGTGCATGTATGTGAATCAACCAGTCTCCACATGCCCAGACGTGCCCCAGATTTGACACCTGAGGTACCTACTGCTCTGACTCATACAGTATGCCTACTCAAAAGGCTACTGTGTGTGTGTGTGTGTGTGTGAGAGTGAGAGAGAGAGAGAGAGAGAGAGAGGGGGAGTGTGAGAGAGTTTATTGATACATCCGTTGTCACCAGTCAAACACAGGATATGGTTAGCTTGTGGACAAGCCTACTGCAAGTCAACACCTTTAGAGCACAAGATAAAAGATTCTCAAACAATGACAAACATGGACAATGAGGATATAACCTCAAAGAGGGGGAGGAGGGAATTATATTGAATTACAGCTGCAACCCAACACCTAGCGACATCTTCAAGAGGTTCAAATCTCTCGATATAACGTCTAAGGTGTAAGGTTGGGTCGATCCCCTGTTGGGGCTAAGCCCTGATTTAACTACATTATTTATGCCCTCCAATAGGATACTTTTCCCTACTTTTTTACAAAGACCATGACACAAAGTTGACCAATCCACAAAGAGAGTGAAATAACCACCCAATGAAGGGCAGACAAGAATATAGCACTCAATTCCTGGAAGGTGATGAAGCCTCACTGTTCCAACGCTAGCATTTCTGTCTGTTGAGTGTTGCAGAAACGGATTCATTCAGGGGCTGAAGCCACAGGAGCCAGCTCTCAATGTTCAAAATACACCAGAGAGCATTGTTTAGCCACAGACCATCCAGATCCTTTTTATTGATCTCAGTTCGTCAGTGTCATTTCTGTCATCTGTGTTGTGTTAATAAAGATTCTGCTCTTCTGTCATGTAAGTGACATAAAATAGCTTGTGATGCGTTTATAAAAGGGGCCTGTGATTTATTCATCCGGCCCTGGAGTGGTGAGGCTCTTTGGTCTAGAACCAGATCCTTGATCCCAGTCACTATGGGGCGGCTGCAGTGCTGTGTTGAGAGAATTATTCTCCCAACTTTATCACGCTCGTGACCCAAGAGTGGGGGATCATTGTCTCCAAACAGGATGTCCTGGTGTCTGACACACACACACACACACACACACACACACACACACACACACACACACACACACACACACACACACACACACACAGGGTCACTGGTGTCTCAGGAGTGGTGTGACTAGGGATACTGTAACAAATCCCTCTAACCAGATGTCACCAGCTTTTGAAGAGATGCCACTGCTTTCAAGCCGTGGAGTCTTCCTTCCTTGCCATGTCAAAAGATCAACTTGTTTTTCTTCCTTCCTTTATCATGCAATTTCCCCACATGTGGCTTTGGATTGTAAATGTCCTGAAGTCACTAGTAACAGTGTGGGTGGGGGGGGGGCATGGCAGAGTAAGGCCTTAAGTCACTAGTAACAGTGTGGGTGGGGGGGGGGCATGGCAGAGTAAGGCCTTAAGTCACTAGTAACAGTGTGGGCTGGGATGGGGGCGTGGCAGGCAGTGTTATGCACTGCAGTCACTAGTAACAGTGGGGGCGTGGCATGCAGAGTTATGCCCTGCAGTCACTAGTAACAGTGTGGGCGGGGGCGTGGCAGAGTTATGCCCTGCAGTCACTAGTAACATTGTGGGCGGGGGCGTGGCAGAGTTATGCCC
This sequence comes from Thymallus thymallus, assembly GCA_023634145.1. Taxonomy (NCBI): domain Eukaryota; kingdom Metazoa; phylum Chordata; class Actinopteri; order Salmoniformes; family Salmonidae; genus Thymallus; species Thymallus thymallus. The sequence continues at coordinate 6,566,119 of CM042399.1, read as the reverse complement.
TGCAGTAACTTAGTAACAGTGTGGGTGGGGGCGTGGCAGAGTTATGCCCTGCGGTCACTAGTAACAGTGGGGGCGAGGGCATGGCAGGCAGAGTTATGCCCTGCAGTCACTAGTAACAGTGTGGGCGGGGGCGTGGCAGAGTTATGCCCTGCAGTAACTTAGTAACAGTGTGGGCGGGGGCGTGGCAGAGTTATGCCCTGCAGTAACTTAGTAACAGTGTGGGCGGGGGCGTGGCAGAGTTATGCCCTGAAGTCACTAGTGTGGGCGGGGGGAGGGGGCGTGGTAGGCAGAGTTATGCCCTGCAGCCACTAGTAACGGTGTGGGCGGGGGGAGGGGGCGTGGCAGGCAGAGTTATGCCCTGCAGTCACTAGTAACAGTGTGGTTGGGAGTGGGGGCGTGGCAGGCAGAGTTATGCCCTGCAGTCACTTAGTAACAGTTTGGGTGGGGGAGGGGGCGTGGCAGAGTTATGCCCTGCAGTCACTAGTAACAGTGTGGTTGGGAGTGGGGGCGTGGCAGTTATGCCCTGCAGTCACTTAGTAACAGTTTGGGCGGGGGAGGGGGCATGGCAGAGTTATGCCCTGCAGCCACTATTAACAGTGTGGGCAGGGGAGGGGGCGTTGCAGAGTTATGCCCTGCAGTCACTAGTAACAGTGTGGGCGGGGCGAGAGCGTGGCTGAGTTATGCCATGCAATCACTAGTAACAATGTGGGTGGTGTTGGGGCCGGGGGCGTGGCAGAGTTATGCCCTGCAGTCACTAGTAACAGTGTGGGCGGGGGCGGAGTTGTGGCAGACTTATGCCCTGCAGTCACCATTAACAGTGTGGGCGGGGGCGGAGGTGTGGCAGAGTTATGCCCTGCAGTCACTAGTAACAGTGGGGGCGGGGGCGGAGGTGTGGAAGGTAATATAAAGTTAGGTCTTGATAGAGCAACATGTACAGTTGGTAATAGTTAGCTCGTGATAGAGCAACGTGCAAAATGTACAGATGGTAATATATAGTTAGGTCATTATAGAGCAACATGTACAGTTGGTAATATAAAGTTAGGTTGTGATAGAGCAACATGTACAGTTGGTAATATGAAGTTAAGTTGTGATAGTGCAACATGTGCAGTTGGTAATATAAAGTTAGGTTGTGATAGAGCAACATGTGCAGCTGGTAATATATAGTTAGGTTGTGATAGAGCAACATGTACAGTTGGTAATATGAAGTTAGGTTGTGATAGAGCAACATGTGCCGATGGTAATATAAAGTTAGGTTGTGATAGAGCAACATGTACAGTTGGTAATATATAGTTAGGTTGTGATAGAGCAACATGTACAGTTGGAAATATATAGTTAGGTTGTGATAGAGCAACATGTAGAGTTGGTAATATATAGTTAGGTTGTGATAGAGCAACATGTACAGTTGGTAATATGAAGTTAGGATGTGATAGAGCAACATGTACAGTTGGTAATATGAAGTTAGGTTGTTATAGAGCAACATGTACAGTTGGTAATATATAGTTTGGTCGTGATAGAGCAACATGTACAGATGGTAATATTAAGTTAGGTCATGATAGAGCAACATGTACAGTTGGTAATATATATTTAGGTCATGATAGAGCAACATGTACAGTTGGTAATGTAAAGTTAGGTTGTGATAGAGCAACATGTACAGTTGGTAATATATAGCTTGGTCGGGATAGAGCAACATGTACAGTTGGTAATATAAAGTTAGGTTGTGATAGAGCAACATGTGCAGTTGGTAATATAAAGTTAGGTCATGATAGAGCAACATGTGCAACATATACAGTTGGTAATATAAAGTTAGGTCATGATAGAGCAATATGTGCAACATGTACAGTTTGTAATATAAAGTTAGGATGTGATAGAGCAACATGTACAGTTGGTAATATATAGTTAGGTCATGATAGAGCAACATGTACAGTTGGTAATATAAAGTTAGGTTGTGATAGAGCAACATGTACAGTTGGTAATATGAAGTTATGTTGTGATAGAGCAACATGTACAGTTGGTAATATAAAGTTAGGTTGTGATAGAGCAACATGTACAGTTGGTAATATGAAGTTAAGTTGTGATAGAGCAACATGTACAGATGGTAATATTAAGTTAGGTCATGATAGAGCAACATGTACAGTTGGTAATATATATTTAGGTCATGATAGAGCAACATGTATAGTTGGTAAAATAAAGTTAGGTCATGATAGAGCAACATGTACAGTTGGTAATGTAAAGTTAGGTTGTGATAGAGCAACATGTACAGTTGGTAATATGAAGTTAGGTTGTGATAGAGCAACATGTGCAGATGGTAATATAAAGTTAGGTTGTGATAGAGCAACATGTACAGTTGGTAATATATAGCTTGGTCGTGATAGAGCAACATGTACAGTTGGTAATATAAAGTTAGGTTCTGATAGAGCAACATGTGCAGTTGGTAATATAAAGTTAGGTCATGATAGAGCAACATGTGCAACATATATAGTTGGTAATATAAAGTTAGGTCATGATAGAGCAATATGTGCAACATGTACAGTTTGTAATATAAAGTTAGGATGTGATAGATTAGTATGTACAGTTGGTAATACGAAGTTAGGTTGTGATAGAGCAACATGTACATTTGGTAATATGAAGTTAGGTTGTGATAGAGCAACATGTACAGTTGGTAATATATAGTTAGGTCATCATAGAGCAACATGTACAGTTGGTAATATAAAGTTAGGTTGTGATAGAGCAACATGTACAGTTGGTAATATGAAGTTATGTTGTGATAGAGCAACAAGTGCAGTTGGTAATATAAAGTAAGGTTGTGATAGAGCAACATGTGCAGTTGGTAATATATAGTTAGGTTGTGATAGAGCAACATGTGCAGATGGAAATATAAAGTTAGGTTGTGATAGAGCAACATGTGCAGTTGGTAATATATAGTTAGGTTGTGATAGAGCAACATGTGCAGATGGAAATATAAAGTTAGGTTGTGATAGAGCAACATGTACAGTTGGAAATATATAGTTAGGTTGTGATAGAGCAACATGTACAGTTGGTAATATATAGTTAGGTTGTGATAGAGCAACATGTACAGTTGGTAATGTATAGTTAGATTGTGATAGAGCAACATGTACAGTTGGTAATATGAAGTTAAGATGTGATAGAGCAACATGTACAGTTGGTAATATGAAGTTAGGTTGTTATAGAGCAACATGTACAGTTTTTAATATATAGTTTGGTCGTGATAGAGCAAAATGTACACATGGTAATATTAAGTTAGGTCATGATAGAGCAACATGTACAGTTGGTAATATATAAATACGTCATGATAGAGCAACATGTATAGTTGGTAATATAAAGTTAAGTCATGATAGAGCAACATGTACAGTTGGTAATGTAAAGTTAGGTTGTGATAGAGCAACATGTACAGTTGGTAATATATAAATACGTCATGATAGAGCAACATGTATAGTTGGTAATACAAAGTTAGGTCATGATCGAGCAACATGTGCAACATATACAGTTGATAATATAAAGTTAGGTCATGATAGAGCAACATGTGCAACATGTACAGTTGGTAATATAAAGTTAGGATGTGATAGAGCAACATGTACAGTTGGTAATGTAAAGTTTGGTTGTTATAGAGCAACATGTACAGTTGGTAATATAAAGTTAGGTTGTGATATAGAAACATGTACAGTTGGTAATATAAAGTTAGGTTGTGATAGAGCAACATGTGCAGTTGGTAATATAAAGTTAGGTTGTGATAGAGCAACATGTACAGTTGGTAATAGAAAGCTAGGTCATGATAGAGCAACATGTGCAACATATACATTTGGTAATATAAAGTTAGGTCATGATAGAGCAACATGTGCAACATGTACAGTTGGTAATATAAAGTTAGGTTGTTATAGAGCACCATGTACAGTTGGTAATATATAGTTAGGTCATGATAGATAACATGTACAGGTGGTAATATATATTTAGGTCATGATAGAGCAACATGTATAGTTGGTAATATAAAGTTAGATTGTGATAGAGCAACATGTACAGTTGGAAATATGAAGTAAGGTTGTTATAGAGCAACATGTACAGTTGGTAATATATAGTTAGGTCATGATAGATAACATGTACAGTTGGTAATATATATTTAGGTCATGATAGAGCAACATGTACAGTTGGTAATATAAAGTTAGGTCATGATAGAGCAAAATGTACAGTTGGTAATGTAAAGTTTGGTTGTTATAGAGCAACATGTACAGTTGGTAATATAAAGTTAGGTTGTGATAGAGCAACATGTACAGTTGGTAATATAAAGTTAGGTTGTGATAGAGCAACATATGCAGTTGTTAATATAAAGTTAGGTTGTGATTTAGCAACATGTACAGTTGGTAATAGAAAGCTAGGTCATGATAGAGCAACATGTGCAACATATACATTTGGTAATATAAAGTTAGGTTGTGATAGAGCAACATGTACAGTTGGTAATATAAAGTTAGGTATTGATAGAGCAACATGAACAGATGGTAATATATAGTTAGGTCATGATAGAGCAACATGTACAGTTGGTAATATGAAGTTAGATTGTGATAGAGCAACATGTACAGTTGGTAATATGAAGTTAGGTTGTGATAGAGCAACATGTACAGTTGGTAATATAAAGTTAGGTCATGATAGAGCAACATGTACAGTTGATAATATAAAGTTAGGTTGAGATAGAGCAGCATGTGCAACATATACAGTTGGTAATATAAAGTTAGGTCATGATAGAGCAACATGTGCAACATGTACAGTTGGTAATATAAAGTTAGGATGTGATAGAGCAACATGTACAGTTGGTAATATAAAGTTAGTTCATGATAGGGCAAAATGTAAAGTTGGTAATGTAAAGTTTGGTTGTTATAGAGCAACATGTACAGTTGGTAATATAAAAATAGGTTGTGATAGAGCAACATGTACAGTTGGTAATATAAAGTTAGGTTGTGATAGAGCAACATGTGCAGTTGGTAATATAAAGTTAGGTTGTGATAGAGCAACATGTACAGTTGGTAATAGAAAGCTAGGTCATGATAGAGCAACATGTGCAACATATACAGTTGGTAATTTAAAGTTAGGTTGTGATAGACAACATGTGCAGCATGTACCGTTTAGGGTAATATAAAGTTAGGTTGTGATAGAGCAACATGTACAGTTGGTAATATAAAGTTAGGTTGTGATAGAGCAACATATGCAACATGTACAGATGTGGGTAATATAAAGTTAGGTTGTGATAGAGCACCATGTATAGTTGGTAATATAAAGTTAGGTTGTGATAGAGCAACATGTATAGTAGGTAATATATAGTTAGGTTATAATAGAGCAAAATGTACAGTTGGTAATATGAAGTTAGGTTGTGATAGAGCAACATTTGCAGTTGGTAATATAAAGTTATGTTGTGATAGAGCAACATGTACAGTTGGTAATATATAGTTAGGTTGTAATAGAGCAACATGTACAGTTGGTAATATAAAGTTTGGTAGTGATAGAGCAACATGTACAGATGGTAATATATAGTTAGGTCATGATAGAGCAACATGTACAGTTGGTAATATATAGTTAGGTCATGATAGAGCAACATGTATAGTTGGTCATATAAAGTTAGGTCGTTATAGAGCAAAATGTACAGTTGGTAATGTAAAGTTAGGTTGTGATAGAGCAACATGTGCAGTTGGTTATATAAAGTTAGGTCATGATAGAGCAACATGTACAGTTGGTAATATGAAGTTAGGTCGTGATAGAGCAACATGTACAGATGGTAATATAAAGTTAGGTTGTGATAGAGCAACATGTACAGTTGGTAATATGAAGTTAGGTCGTGATAGAGCAAGATGTGCAACATATGCAGTTGGTAATATAAAGTTAGGTTGTGATAGAGCAACATGTACAGTTGGAAATCTACAGTAAGGTTCTGATAGAGCAACATGTTCATCATATACAGTTGTGGGCAATATAAAGTTAGGCCGTGATAGAGCAAAATGTACATTTGGTTATATAAAGTTAATTTGTGATATAGCAATATATGAAACATGTACAGTTGGTAATTTAAAGTTAGGTCATGATAGAGCAACATGTACAGTGGGTAATATGAAGTTAGGTCATGATAGAGTAACATGTGCAGTTTGTAATATAAAGTTAGTTTGTTATAGAGCAACATTTGCAAAATGTACAGTTGTGGGTAATATAAAGTTAGGTTGTGATAGAGCAACATGTATAGTTGTTAATATAAAGTTAGGTTGTGATAGAGCAACATGTACAGTTGGTAATATGAAGTTAGGTTGTGATAGAGCAACATTTGCAGTTGGTAATATAAAGTTATGTTGTGATAGAGTAACATGTACAGTTTGTAATATAAAGTTAGTTTGTTATAGAGCAACATTTGCAAAATGTACAGTTGTGGGTAATATAAAGTTAGGTTGTGATAGAGCAACATGTATAGTTGGTAATATAAAGTTAGGTTGTGATAGAGCAACATGTACAATTGGTAATATGAAGTTAGGTTGTGAGCAAAATGTACAGTGTGAAAAATATATAGTTAGGTCGTGATAGAGCAACATGTGCAACATGTACAGTTGTGGTTAATATAAAGTTAGGTTGTTATAGAGCAACATGTGCAACATGTACAGTTGTGGGTAATAAAAAGTTAGGTTGTGATAGAGCAACATGTACAGTTGGTAATTTAAAGTTAGGTTGTGATAGAGCAACATGTGCAACATGTACAGTTGTGGGTAATATAAAGTTAGGTTGTGATAGAGCACCATGTATAGTTGGTAATATAAAGTTAGGTTGTGATAGAGCAACATGTATAGTAGGTAATATATAGTTAGGTTATGATAGAGCAACATGTACAGTTGGTAATATGAAGTTAGGTTGTGATAGAGCAACATTTGCAGTTGGTAATATAAAGTTATGTTGTGATAGAGCAACATGTACAGATGGTAATATATATGGTTAGGTCGTGATAGAGCAACATGTACAGTTGGTAATATAAAGTTAGGTTGTGATAGAGCAACATGTGCAACATGTACAGATGTGGGTAATATAAAGTTAGGTTGTGATAGAGCACCATGTATAGTTGGTAATATAAAGTTAGGTTGTGATAGAGCAACATGTATAGTAGGTAATATATAGTTAGGTTATGATAGAGCAACATGTACAGTTGGTAATATGAAGTTAGGTTGTGATAGAGCAACATTTGCAGTTGGTAATATAAAGTTATGTTGTGATAGAGCAACATGTACAGTTGGTAATATATAGTTAGGTTGTAATAGAGCAACATGTACAGTTGGTAATATAAAGTTTGGTAGTGATAGAGCAACATGTACAGATGGTAATATATAGTTAGGTCATGATAGAGCAACATGTACAGATGGTAATATATAGTTAGGTCATGATAGAGCAACATGTATAGTTGGTCATATAAAGTTAGGTCGTTATAGAGCAAAATGTACAGTTGGTAATGTAAAGTTAGGTTGTAATAGAGCAACATGAGCAGTTGGTAATATAAAGTTAGGTCATGATAGAGCAACATGTACAGTTGGTAATATGAAGTTAGGTCGTGATAGAGCAACATGTACAGATGGTAATATAAAGTTAGGTTGTGATAGAGCAACATGTACAATTGGTAATATGAAGTTAGGTCGTGATAGAGCAAGATGTGCAACATATGCAGTTGGTAATATAAAGTTAGGTTGTGATAGAGCAACATGTACAGTTGGAAATATACAGTAAGGCCGTGATAGAGCAAAATGTACATTTGGTTATATAAAGTTAATTTGTGATATAGCAATATATGAAACATGTACAGTTGGTAATTTAAAGTTAGGTCATGATAGAGCAACATGTACAGTGGGTAATATGAAGTTAGGTCATGATAGAGTAACATGTGCAGTTTGTAATATAAAGTTAGTTTGTTATAGAGCAACATTTGCAAAATGTACAGTTGTGGGTAATATAAAGTTAGGTTGTGATAGAGCAACATGTATAGTTGGTAATATAAAGTTAGGTTGTGATAGAGCAACATGTACAGTTGGTAATATGAAGTTAGGTTGTGATAGAGCAACATTTGCAGTTGGTAATATAAAGTTATGTTGTGATAGAGTAACATGTACAGTTTGTAATATAAAGTTAGTTTGTTATAGAGCAACATTTGCAAAATGTACAGTTGTGGGTAATATAAAGTTAGGTTGTGATAGAGCAACATGTATAGTTGGTAATATAAAGTTAGGTTGTGATAGAGCAACATGTACAGTTGGTAATACGAAGTTAGGTTGTGATAGAGCAACATGTATAGTTGGTAATATATAGTTAGGTCGTGATAGAGCAACATATGCAACATGTACAGTTGTGGTTAATATAAAGTTAGGTTGTTATAGAGCAACATGTGCAACATGTACAGTTGTGGGTAATAAAAAGTTAGGTTGTGATAGAGCAACATGTACAGTTGGTAATTTAAAGTTAGGTTGTGATAGAGCAACATGTGCAACATGTAAAGTTGTGGGTAATATAAAGTTAGGTTGTGATAGAGCACCATGAATAGTTGGTAATATAAAGTTAGGTTGTGATAGAGCAACATGTATAGTAGGTAATATATAGTTAGGTTATGATAGAGGAACATGTACAGTTGGTAATATAAAGTTAGGTCATGATAGAGTAACATGTACAGTTTGTAATATAAAGTTAGTTTGTGATATAGCAATATATGAAACATGTACAGTTGGTAATTTAAAGTTAGGTCATGATAGAGCAACATGTACAGTGGGTAATATGAAGTTAGGTCATGATAGAGTAACATGTGCAGTTTGTAATATAAAGTTAGTTTGTTATAGAGCAACATTTGCAAAATGTACAGTTGTGGGTAATATATAGTTAGGTTGTGATAGAGCAACATGTATAGTTGTTAATATAAAGTTAGGTTGTGATAGAGCAACATGTACAGTTGGTAATATGAAGTTAGGTTGTGATAGAGCAACATTTGCAGTTGGTAATATAAAGTTATGTTGTGATAGAGTAACATGTACAGTTTGTAATATAAAGTTAGTTTGTTATAGAGCAACATTTGCAAAATGTACAGTTGTGGGTAATATAAAGTTAGGTTGTGATAGAGCAACATGTATAGTTGGTAATATAAAGTTAGGTTGTGATAGAGCAACATGTACAATTGGTAATATGAAGTTAGGTTGTGAGCAAAATGTACAGTGTGAAAAATATATAGTTAGGTCGTGATAGAGCAACATGTGCAACATGTACAGTTGTGGTTAATATAAAGTTAGGTTGTTATAGAGCAACATGTGCAACATGTACAGTTGTGGGTAATAAAAAGTTAGGTTGTGATAGAGCAACATGTACAGTTGGTAATTTAAAGTTAGGTTGTGATAGAGCAACATGTGCAACATGTACAGTTGTGGGTAATATAAAGTTAGGTTGTGATAGAGCACCATGTATAGTTGGTAATATAAAGTTAGGTTGTGATAGAGCAACATGTATAGTAGGTAATATATAGTTAGGTTATGATAGAGCAACATGTACAGTTGGTAATATGAAGTTAGGTTGTGATAGAGCAACATTTGCAGTTGGTAATATAAAGTTATGTTGTGATAGAGCAACATGTACAGATGGTAATATATATGGTTAGGTCGTGATAGAGCAACATGTACAGTTGGTAATATAAAGTTAGGTTGTGATAGAGCAACATGTGCAACATGTACAGATGTGGGTAATATAAAGTTAGGTTGTGATAGAGCACCATGTATAGTTGGTAATATAAAGTTAGGTTGTGATAGAGCAACATGTATAGTAGGTAATATATAGTTAGGTTATGATAGAGCAACATGTACAGATGGTAATATGAAGTTAGGTTGTGATAGAGCAACATTTGCAGTTGGTAATATAAAGTTATGTTGTGATAGAGCAACATGTACAGTTGGTAATATATAGTTAGGTTGTAATAGAGCAACATGTACAGTTGGTAATATAAAGTTTGGTAGTGATAGAGCAACATGTACAGATGGTAATATATAGTTAGGTCATGATAGAGCAACATGTACAGATGGTAATATATAGTTAGGTCATGATAGAGCAACATGTATAGTTGGTCATATAAAGTTAGGTCGTTATAGAGCAAAATGTACAGTTGGTAATGTAAAGTTAGGTTGTAATAGAGCAACATGAGCAGTTGGTAATATAAAGTTAGGTCATGATAGAGCAACATGTACAGTTGGTAATATGAAGTTAGGTCGTGATAGAGCAACATGTACAGATGGTAATATAAAGTTAGGTTGTGATAGAGCAACATGTACAATTGGTAATATGAAGTTAGGTCGTGATAGAGCAAGATGTGCAACATATGCAGTTGGTAATATAAAGTTAGGTTGTGATAGAGCAACATGTACAGTTGGAAATATACAGTAAGGCCGTGATAGAGCAAAATGTACATTTGGTTATATAAAGTTAATTTGTGATATAGCAATATATGAAACATGTACAGTTGGTAATTTAAAGTTAGGTCATGATAGAGCAACATGTACAGTGGGTAATATGAAGTTAGGTCATGATAGAGTAACATGTGCAGTTTGTAATATAAAGTTAGTTTGTTATAGAGCAACATTTGCAAAATGTACAGTTGTGGGTAATATAAAGTTAGGTTGTGATAGAGCAACATGTATAGTTGGTAATATAAAGTTAGGTTGTGATAGAGCAACATGTACAGTTGGTAATATGAAGTTAGGTTGTGATAGAGCAACATTTGCAGTTGGTAATATAAAGTTATGTTGTGATAGAGTAACATGTACAGTTTGTAATATAAAGTTAGTTTGTTATAGAGCAACATTTGCAAAATGTACAGTTGTGGGTAATATAAAGTTAGGTTGTGATAGAGCAACATGTATAGTTGGTAATATAAAGTTAGGTTGTGATAGAGCAACATGTACAGTTGGTAATATGAAGTTAGGTTGTGATAGAGCAACATGTATAGTTGGTAATATATAGTTAGGTCGTGATAGAGCAACATATGCAACATGTACAGTTGTGGTTAATATAAAGTTAGGTTGTTATAGAGCAACATGTGCAACATGTACAGTTGTGGGTAATAAAAAGTTAGGTTGTGATAGAGCAACATGTACAGTTGGTAATTTAAAGTTAGGTTGTGATAGAGCAACATGTGCAACATGTAAAGTTGTGGGTAATATAAAGTTAGGTTGTGATAGAGCACCATGAATAGTTGGTAATATAAAGTTAGGTTGTGATAGAGCAACATGTATAGTAGGTAATATATAGTTAGGTTATGATAGAGGAACATGTACAGTTGGTAATATAAAGTTAGGTCATGATAGAGTAACATGTACAGTTTGTAATATAAAGTTAGTTTGTTATAGAGCAACATTTGCAAAATGTACAGTTGTGGGTAATATAAAGTTCGGTTGTGATAGAGCAACATGTATAGTTGGTAATATAAAGTTAGGTTGTGATAGAGCAACATGTACAGTTGGTAATATGAAGTTAGGTTGTGATAGAGCAACATTTGCAGTTGGTAATATAAAGTTATGTTGTGATAGAGCAACATGTACAGATGGTAATATATAGTTAAGTCGTGATAGAGCAACATGTACAGTTGGTAATATATAGTTAGGTTGTAATAGAGCAACATGTACAGTTGGTAATATATAGTTTGGTAGTGATAGAGCAACATGTACAGATGTTAATATATAGTTAGGTCATGATAGAGCAACATGTACAGTTGGTAATATATAGTTAGGTCATGATAGAGCAACATGTATAGTTGGTCATATAAAGTTAGGTCGTTATAGAGCAAAATGTACAGTTGGTAATGTAAAGTTAGGTTGTGATAGAGCAACATGTGTAGTTGGTAATATAAAGTTAGGTCATGATAGAGCAACATGTATAGTTGGTAATATGAAGTTAGGTCGTGATAGAGCAACATGTACAGATGGTAATATAAAGTTAGGTTGTGATAGAGCAACATGTACAGTTGGTAATATGAAGTTAGGTCGTGATAGAGCAAGATGTGCAACATATGCAGTTGGTAATATAAAGTTAGGTTGTGATAGAGCAACATGTACAGTTGGAAATATACAGTAAGGTTGTGATAGAGCAACATGTTCATCATATACAGTTGTGGGCAATATAAAGTTAGGCCGTGATAGAGCAAAATGTACATTTGGTTATATAAAGTTAATTTGTTATATAGCAATATATGAAACATGTAGAGTTGGTAATTTAAAGTTAGGTCATGATAGAGCAACATGTACAGTGGGTAATATGAAGTTAGGTCATGATAGAGCAACATGTACAGTTGGTAATATAAAGTTAGGTTGTGATAGAGCAACATGTACAGTTGGTAATATAAAGTTAGGTCATGATAGAGTAACATGTACAGTTTGTAATATAAAGTTAGTTTGTTATAGAGCAACATTTGCAAAATGTACAGTTAAGGTTAATATAAAATTAGGTTGTGATAGAGCAACATGTATAGTTGGTAATATAAAGTTAGGTTGTGATAGAGCAACATGTACAGTTGGTAATATGAAGTTAGGTTGTGATAGAGCAACATTTGCAGTTGGTAATATAAAGTTATGTTGTGATAGAGCAACATGTACAGATGGTAATATATAGTTAGGTCGTGATAGAGCAACATGTACAGTTGGTAATATATAGTTAGGTTGTGATAGAGCAACATGTACAGATGGTAATATATATGGTTAGGTCGTGATAGAGCAACATGTACAGTTGGTAATATAAAGTTAGGTTGTGATAGAGCAACATGTGCAACATGTACAGATGTGGGTAATATAAAGTTAGGTTGTGATAGAGCACCATGTATAGTTGGTAATATAAAGTTAGGTTGTGATAGAGCAACATGTATAGTAGGTAATATATAGTTAGGTTATGATAGAGCAACATGTACAGTTGGTAATATGAAGTTAGGTTGTGATAGAGCAACATTTGCAGTTGGTAATATAAAGTTATGTTGTGATAGAGCAACATGTACAGTTGGTAATATATAGTTAGGTTGTAATAGAGCAACATGTACAGTTGGTAATATAAAGTTTGGTAGTGATAGAGCAACATGTACAGATGGTAATATATAGTTAGGTCATGATAGAGCAACATGTACAGATGGTAATATATAGTTAGGTCATGATAGAGCAACATGTATAGTTGGTCATATAAAGTTAGGTCGTTATAGAGCAAAATGTACAGTTGGTAATGTAAAGTTAGGTTGTAATAGAGCAACATGAGCAGTTGGTAATATAAAGTTAGGTCATGATAGAGCAACATGTACAGTTGGTAATATGAAGTTAGGTCGTGATAGAGCAACATGTACAGATGGTAATATAAAGTTAGGTTGTGATAGAGCAACATGTACAATTGGTAATATGAAGTTAGGTTGTGATAGAGCAAGATGTGCAACATATGCAGTTGGTAATATAAAGTTAGGTTGTGATAGAGCAACATGTACAGTTGGAAATATACAGTAAGGTTGTGATAGAGCAACATGTTCATCATATACAGTTGTGGGCAATATAAAGTTAGGCCGTGATAGAGCAAAATGTACATTTGGTTATATAAAGTAAATTTGTGATATAGCAATATATGAAACATGTACAGTTGGTAATTTAAAGTTAGGTCATGATAGAGCAACATGTACAGTGGGTAATATGAAGTTAGGTCATGATAGAGTAACATGTGCAGTTTGTAATATAAAGTTAGTTTGTTATAGAGCAACATTTGCAAAATGTACAGTTGTGGGTAATATAAAGTTAGGTTGTGATAGAGCAACATGTATAGTTGGTAATATAAAGTTAGGTTGTGATAGAGCAACATGTACAGTTGGTAATATGAAGTTAGGTTGTGATAGAGCAACATTTGCAGTTGGTAATATAAAGTTATGTTGTGATAGAGTAACATGTACAGTTTGTAATATAAAGTTAGTTTGTTATAGAGCAACATTTGCAAAATGTACAGTTGTGGGTAATATAAAGTTAGGTTGTGATAGAGCAACATGTATAGTTGGTAATATAAAGTTAGGTTGTGATAGAGCAACATGTACAGTTGGTAATATGAAGTTAGGTTGTGATAGAGCAACATGTATAGTTGGTAATATATAGTTAGGTCGTGATAGAGCAACATATGCAACATGTACAGTTGTGGTTAATATAAAGTTAGGTTGTTATAGAGCAACATGTGCAATATGTACAGTTGTGGGTAATAAAAAGTTAGGTTGTGATAGAGCAACATGTACAGTTGGTAATTTAAAGTTAGGTTGTGATAGAGCAACATGTGCAACATGTAAAGTTGTGGGTAATATAAAGTTAGGTTGTGATAGAGCACCATGAATAGTTGGTAATATAAAGTTAGGTTGTGATAGAGCAACATGTATAGTAGGTAATATATAGTTAGGTTATGATAGAGCAACATGTACAGTTGGTAATATAAAGTTAGGTCATGATAGAGTAACATGTACAGTTTGTAATATAAAGTTAGTTTGTTATAGAGCAACATTTGCAAAATGTACAGTTGTGGGTAATATAAAGTTCGGTTGTGATAGAGCAACATGTATAGTTGGTAATATAAAGTTAGGTTGTGATAGAGCAACATGTACAGTTGGTAATATGAAGTTAGGTTGTGATAGAGCAACATTTGCAGTTGGTAATATAAAGTTATGTTGTGATAGAGCAACATGTACAGATGGTAATATATAGTTAAGTCGTGATAGAGCAACATGTACAGTTGGTAATATATAGTTAGGTTGTAATAGAGCAACATGTACAGTTGGTAATATATAGTTTGGTAGTGATAGAGCAACATGTACAGATGGTAATATATAGTTAGGTCATGATAGAGCAACATGTACAGTTGGTAATATATAGTTAGGTCATGATAGAGCAACATGTATAGTTGGTCATATAAAGTTAGGTCGTTATAGAGCAAAATGTACAGTTGGTAATGTAAAGTTAGGTTGTGATAAAGCAACATGTGTAGTTGGTAATATAAAGTTAGGTCATGATAGAGCAACATGTATAGTTGGTAATATGAAGTTAGGTCGTGATAGAGCAACATGTACAGATGGTAATATAAAGTTAGGTTGTGATAGAGCAACATGTACAATTGGTAATATGAAGTTAGGTTGTGATAGAGCAAGATGTGCAACATATGCAGTTGGTAATATAAAGTTAGGTTGTGATAGAGCAACATGTACAGTTGGAAATATACAGTAAGGTTGTGATAGAGCAACATGTTCATCATATACAGTTGTGGGCAATATAAAGTTAGGCCGTGATAGAGCAAAATGTACATTTGGTTATATAAAGTAAATTTGTGATATAGCAATATATGAAACATGTACAGTTGGTAATTTAAAGTTAGGTCATGATAGAGCAACATGTACAGTGGGTAATATGAAGTTAGGTCATGATAGAGTAACATGTGCAGTTTGTAATATAAAGTTAGTTTGTTATAGAGCAACATTTGCAAAATGTACAGTTGTGGGTAATATAAAGTTAGGTTGTGATAGAGCAACATGTATAGTTGGTAATATAAAGTTAGGTTGTGATAGAGCAACATGTACAGTTGGTAATATGAAGTTAGGTTGTGATAGAGCAACATTTGCAGTTGGTAATATAAAGTTATGTTGTGATAGAGTAACATGTACAGTTTGTAATATAAAGTTAGTTTGTTATAGAGCAACATTTGCAAAATGTACAGTTGTGGGTAATATAAAGTTAGGTTGTGATAGAGCAACATGTATAGTTGGTAATATAAAGTTAGGTTGTGATAGAGCAACATGTACAGTTGGTAATATGAAGTTAGGTTGTGATAGAGCAACATGTATAGTTGGTAATATATAGTTAGGTCGTGATAGAGCAACATATGCAACATGTACAGTTGTGGTTAATATAAAGTTAGGTTGTTATAGAGCAACATGTGCAATATGTACAGTTGTGGGTAATAAAAAGTTAGGTTGTGATAGAGCAACATGTACAGTTGGTAATTTAAAGTTAGGTTGTGATAGAGCAACATGTGCAACATGTAAAGTTGTGGGTAATATAAAGTTAGGTTGTGATAGAGCACCATGAATAGTTGGTAATATAAAGTTAGGTTGTGATAGAGCAACATGTATAGTAGGTAATATATAGTTAGGTTATGATAGAGCAACATGTACAGTTGGTAATATAAAGTTAGGTCATGATAGAGTAACATGTACAGTTTGTAATATAAAGTTAGTTTGTTATAGAGCAACATTTGCAAAATGTACAGTTGTGGGTAATATAAAGTTCGGTTGTGATAGAGCAACATGTATAGTTGGTAATATAAAGTTAGGTTGTGATAGAGCAACATGTACAGTTGGTAATATGAAGTTAGGTTGTGATAGAGCAACATTTGCAGTTGGTAATATAAAGTTATGTTGTGATAGAGCAACATGTACAGATGGTAATATATAGTTAAGTCGTGATAGAGCAACATGTACAGTTGGTAATATATAGTTAGGTTGTAATAGAGCAACATGTACAGTTGGTAATATATAGTTTGGTAGTGATAGAGCAACATGTACAGATGGTAATATATAGTTAGGTCATGATAGAGCAACATGTACAGTTGGTAATATATAGTTAGGTCATGATAGAGCAACATGTATAGTTGGTCATATAAAGTTAGGTCGTTATAGAGCAAAATGTACAGTTGGTAATGTAAAGTTAGGTTGTGATAAAGCAACATGTGTAGTTGGTAATATAAAGTTAGGTCATGATAGAGCAACATGTATAGTTGGTAATATGAAGTTAGGTCGTGATAGAGCAACATGTACAGATGGTAATATAAAGTTAGGTTGTGATAGAGCAACATGTACAGTTGGTAATATGAAGTTAGGTCGTGATAGAGCAAGATGTGCAACATATGCAGTTGGTAATATAAAGTTAGGTTGTGATAGGACAACATGTACAGTTGGAAATATACAGTAAGGTTGTGATAGAGCAACATGTTCATCATATACAGTTGTGGGCAATATAAAGTTAGGCCGTGATAGAGCAAAATGTACATTTGGTTATATAAAGTTAATTTGTGATATAGCAATATATGAAACATGTACAGTTGGTAATTTAAAGTTAGGTCATGATAGAGCAACATGTACAGTGGGTAATATGAAGTTAGGTCATGATAGAGCAACATGTACAGATGGTAATATATAGTTAGGTCGTTATAGAGCAAAATGTACAGTTGCTAATGTAAAGTTAGGTTGTGATAGAGCAACATGTGCAGTTGGTAATATAAAGTTAGGTCATGATAGAGCAACATGTACAGTTGGTAATATGAAGTTAGGTCGTGATAGAGCAACATGTACAGATGGTAATATAAAGTTAGGTTGTGATAGAGCAACATGTACAGTTTGTAATATGAAGTTAGGTCGTGATAGAGCAAGATGTGCAACATATGCAGTTGGTAATATAAAGTTAGGTTGTGATAGAGCAACATGTACAGTTGGAAATATACAGTAAGGTTGTGATAGAGCAACATGTTCATCATATACAGTTGTGGGCAATATAAAGTTAGGCCGTGATAGAGCAAAATGTACATTTGGTTATATAAAGTTAATTTGTTATATAGCAATATATGAAACATGTACAGTTGGTAATTTAAAGTTAGGTCATGATAGAGCAACATGTACAGTGGGTAATATGAAGTTAGGTCATGATAGAGCAACATGTACAGTTGGTAATATAAAGTTAGGTTGTGATAGAGCAACATGTACAGTTGGTAATATAAAGTTAGGTCATGATAGAGTAACATGTACAGTTTGTAATATAAAGTTAGTTTGTTATAGAGCAACATTTGCAAAATGTACAGTTAAGGTTAATATAAAATTAGGTTGTGATAGAGCAACATGTATAGTTGGTAATATAAAGTTAGGTTGTGATAGAGCAACATGTACAGTTGGTAATATGAAGTTAGGTTGTGATAGAGCAACATTTGCAGTTGGTAATATAAAGTTATGTTGTGATAGAGCAACATGTACAGATGGTAATATATAGTTAGGTCGTGATAGAGCAACATGTACAGTTGGTAATATATAGTTAGGTTGTAATAGAGCAACATGTACAGTTGGTAATATATAGTTTGGTAGTGATAGAGCAAAATGTACAGTTGGTAATGTAAAGTTAGGTCATGATAGAGCAACATGTACAGTGGGTAATATGAAGTTAGGTCATGATAGAGCAACATGTACAGTTGGTAATATAAAGTTAGGTTGTGATAGAGCAACATGTACAGTTGGTAATATAAAGTTAGGTCATGATAGAGTAACATGTACAGTTTGTAATATAAAGTTAATTTGTTATATAGCAATATATGAAACATGTACAGTTGGTAATTTAAAGTTAGGTCATGATATAGCAACATGTACAGTGGGTAATATGAAGTTAGGTCATGATAGAGCAACATGTACAGTTGGTAATATAAAGTTAGGTTGTGATAGAGCAACATGTACAGTTGGTAATATAAAGTTAGGTCATGATAGAGTAACATGTACAGTTTGTAATATAAAGTTAGTTTGTTATAGAGCAACATTTGCAAAATGTACAGTTGTGGGTAATATAAAGTTAGGTTGTGATAGAGCAACATGTATAGTTGGTAATATAAAGTTAGGTTGTGATAGAGCAACATGTACAGTTGGTAATATGAAGTTAGGTTGTGATAGAGCAACATTTGCAGTTGGTAATATAAAGTTATGTTGTGATAGAGCAACATGTACAGATGGTAATATATAGTTAAGTCGTGATAGAGCAACATGTACAGTTGGTAATATAAAGTTAGGTTGTGATAGAGCAAAATGTACAGTTGGTAATATAAAGTTTGGTAGTGATAGAGCAAAATGTACAGTTGGTAATGTAAAGTTAGGTCATGATAGAGCAACATGTATAGTTGGTCATATAAAGTTAGGTCGTTATAGAGCAAAATGTACAGTTGGTAATGTAAAGTTAGGTCATGATAGAGCAACATGTACAGTTGGTAATATGAAGTTAGGTCATGATAGAGCAACATGTACAGTGGGTAATATGAAGTTAGGTCATGATAGAGCAACATGTACAGTTGGTAATATAAAGTTAGGTTGTGATAGAGCAACATGTACAGTTGGTAATATAAAGTTAGGTCATGATAGAGTAACATGTACAGTTTGTAATATAAAGTTAATTTGTTATATAGCAATATATGAAACATGTACAGTTGGTAATTTAAAGTTAGGTCATGATAGAGTAACATGTACAGTGGGTAATATGAAGTTAGGTCATGATAGAGCAACATGTACAGTTGGTAATATAAAGTTAGGTTGTGATAGAGCAACATGTACAGTTGGTAATATAAAGTTAGGTCATGATAGAGTAACATGTACAGTTTGTAATATAAAGTTAGTTTGTTATAGAGCAACATTTGCAAAATGTACAGTTGTGGGTAATATAAAGTTAGGTTGTGATAGAGCAACATGTATAGTTGGTAATATAAAGTTAGGTTGTGATAGAGCAACATGTACAGTTGGTAATATGAAGTTAGGTTGTGATAGAGCAACGTTTGCAGTTGGTAATATTAAGTTATGTTGTGATAGAGCAACATGTACAGTTGGTAATATAAAGTTAGGTTGTGATAGAGCAACATGTACAGTTGGTAATATATAGTTAGGTTGTAATAGAGCAACATGTACAGTTGGTAATATATAGTTTGGTAGTGATAGAGCAACATGTACAGATGGTAATATATAGTTAGGTCATGATAGAGCAACATGTACAGTTGGTAATATATAGTTAGGTCATGATAGAGCAACATGTATAGTTGGTCATATAAAGTTAGGTCGTTATAGAGCAAAATGTACAGTTGGTAATGTAAAGTTAGGTTGTGATAGAGCAACATGTGTAGATGGTAATATAAAGTTAGGTCATGATAGAGCAACATGTACAGCTGGTAATATGAAGTTAGGTCGTGATAGAGCAACATGTACAGATGGTAATATAAAGTTAGGTTGTGATAGAGCAACATGTACAGTTGGTAATATGAAGTTAGGTCGTGATAGAGCAAGATGTGCAACATATGCAGTTGGTAATATAAAGTTAGGTTGTAATAGAGCAACATGTACAGTTGGAAATATACAGTAAGGTTGTGATAGAGCAACATGTTCATCATATACATTTGTGGGCAATATAAAGTTAGGTCGTGATAGAGCAAAATGTACATTTGGTTATATAAAGTTAATTTGTGATATAGCAATATATGAAACATGTACAGTTGGTAATTTAAAGTTAGGTCATGATAGAGCAACATGTACAGTGGGTAATATATAGTTAGGTCGTGATAGAGCAACATATGCAACATGTACAGTTGTGGTTAATATAAAGTTAGGTTGTTATAGAGCAACATGTGCAACATGTACAGTTGTGGGTAATAAAAAGTTAGGTTGTGATAGAGCAACATGTACAGTTGGTAATTTAAAGTTAGGTTGTGATAGAGCAACATGTGCAACATGTAAAGTTGTGGGTAATATAAAGTTAGGTTGTGATAGAGCACCATGAATAGTTGGTAATATAAAGTTAGGTTGTGATAGAGCAACATGTTCATCATATACATTTGTGGGCAATATAAAGTTAGGCCGTGATAGAGCAAAATGTACATTTGGTTATATAAAGTTAATTTGTGATATAGCAATATATGAAACATGTACAGTTGGTAATTTAAAGTTAGGTCATGATAGAGCAACATGTACAGTGGGTAATATGAAGTTAGGTCATGATAGAGCAACATGTACAGATGGTAATATATAGTTAGGTCGTTATAGAGCAAAATGTACAGTTGCTAATGTAAAGTTAGGTTGTGATAGAGCAACATGTGCAGTTGGTAATATAAAGTTAGGTCATGATAGAGCAACATGTACAGTTGGTAATATGAAGTTAGGTCGTGATAGAGCAACATGTACAGATGGTAATATAAAGTTAGGTTGTGATAGAGCAACATGTACAGTTTGTAATATGAAGTTAGGTCGTGATAGAGCAAGATGTGCAACATATGCAGTTGGTAATATAAAGTTAGGTTGTGATAGAGCAACATGTACAGTTGGAAATATACAGTAAGGTTGTGATAGAGCAACATGTTCATCATATACAGTTGTGGGCAATATAAAGTTAGGCCGTGATAGAGCAAAATGTACATTTGGTTATATAAAGTTAATTTGTTATATAGCAATATATGAAACATGTACAGTTGGTAATTTAAAGTTAGGTCATGATAGAGCAACATGTACAGTGGGTAATATGAAGTTAGGTCATGATAGAGCAACATGTACAGTTGGTAATATAAAGTTAGGTTGTGATAGAGCAACATGTACAGTTGGTAATATAAAGTTAGGTCATGATAGAGTAACATGTACAGTTTGTAATATAAAGTTAGTTTGTTATAGAGCAACATTTGCAAAATGTACAGTTAAGGTTAATATAAAATTAGGTTGTGATAGAGCAACATGTATAGTTGGTAATATAAAGTTAGGTTGTGATAGAGCAACATGTACAGTTGGTAATATGAAGTTAGGTTGTGATAGAGCAACATTTGCAGTTGGTAATATAAAGTTATGTTGTGATAGAGCAACATGTACAGTTGGTAATATATAGCTTGGTCGGGATAGAGCAACATGTACAGTTGGTAATATAAAGTTAGGTTGTGATAGAGCAACATGTGCAGTTGGTAATATAAAGTTAGGTCATGATAGAGCAACATGTGCAACATATACAGTTGGTAATATAAAGTTAGGTCATGATAGAGTAACATGTACAGTGGGTAATATGAAGTTAGGTCATGATAGAGCAACATGTACAGTTGGTAATATAAAGTTAGGTTGTGATAGAGCAACATGTACAGTTGGTAATATAAAGTTAGGTCATGATAGAGTAACATGTACAGTTTGTAATATAAAGTTAGTTTGTTATAGAGCAACATTTGCAAAATGTACAGTTGTGGGTAATATAAAGTTAGGTTGTGATAGAGCAACATGTATAGTTGGTAATATAAAGTTAGGTTGTGATAGAGCAACATGTACAGTTGGTAATATGAAGTTAGGTTGTGATAGAGCAACATTTGCAGTTGGTAATATTAAGTTATGTTGTGATAGAGCAACATGTACAGTTGGTAATATAAAGTTAGGTTGTGATAGAGCAACATGTACAGTTGGTAATATATAGTTAGGTTGTAATAGAGCAACATGTACAGTTGGTAATATATAGTTTGGTAGTGATAGAGCAACATGTACAGATGGTAATATATAGTTAGGTCATGATAGAGCAACATGTACAGTTGGTAATATATAGTTAGGTCATGATAGAGCAACATGTATAGTTGGTCATATAAAGTTAGGTCGTTATAGAGCAAAATGTACAGTTGGTAATGTAAAGTTAGGTTGTGATAGAGCAACATGTGTAGTTGGTAATATAAAGTTAGGTCATGATAGAGCAACATGTACAGCTGGTAATATGAAGTTAGGTCGTGATAGAGCAACATGTACAGATGGTAATATAAAGTTAGGTTGTGATAGAGCAACATGTACAGTTGGTAATATGAAGTTAGGTCGTGATAGAGCAAGATGTGCAACATATGCAGTTGGTAATATAAAGTTAGGTTGTAATAGAGCAACATGTACAGTTGGAAATATACAGTAAGGTTGTGATAGAGCAACATGTTCATCATATACATTTGTGGGCAATATAAAGTTAGGCCGTGATAGAGCAAAATGTACATTTGGTTATATAAAGTTAATTTGTGATATAGCAATATATGAAACATGTACAGTTGGTCATTTAAAGTTAGGTCATGATAGAGCAACATGTACAGTGGGTAATATATAGTTAGGTCGTGATAGAGCAACATATGCAACATGTACAGTTGTGGTTAATATAAAGTTAGGTTGTTATAGAGCAACATGTGCAACATGTACAGTTGTGGGTAATAAAAAGTTAGGTTGTGATAGAGCAACATGTACAGTTGGTAATTTAAAGTTAGGTTGTGATAGAGCAACATGTGCAACATGTAAAGTTGTGGGTAATATAAAGTTAGGTTGTGATAGAGCACCATGAATAGTTGGTAATATAAAGTTAGGTTGTGATAGAGCAACATGTTCATCATATACATTTGTGGGCAATATAAAGTTAGGCCGTGATAGAGCAAAATGTACATTTGGTTATATAAAGTTAATTTGTGATATAGCAATATATGAAACATGTACAGTTGGTAATTTAAAGTTAGGTCATGATAGAGCAACATGTACAGTGGGTAATATGAAGTTAGGTCATGATAGAGCAACATGTACAGATGGTAATATATAGTTAGGTCGTTATAGAGCAAAATGTACAGTTGCTAATGTAAAGTTAGGTTGTGATAGAGCAACATGTGCAGTTGGTAATATAAAGTTAGGTCATGATAGAGCAACATGTACAGTTGGTAATATGAAGTTAGGTCGTGATAGAGCAACATGTACAGATGGTAATATAAAGTTAGGTTGTGATAGAGCAACATGTACAGTTTGTAATATGAAGTTAGGTCGTGATAGAGCAAGATGTGCAACATATGCAGTTGGTAATATAAAGTTAGGTTGTGATAGAGCAACATGTACAGTTGGAAATATACAGTAAGGTTGTGATAGAGCAACATGTTCATCATATACAGTTGTGGGCAATATAAAGTTAGGCCGTGATAGAGCAAAATGTACATTTGGTTATATAAAGTTAATTTGTTATATAGCAATATATGAAACATGTACAGTTGGTAATTTAAAGTTAGGTCATGATAGAGCAACATGTACAGTGGGTAATATGAAGTTAGGTCATGATAGAGCAACATGTACAGTTGGTAATATAAAGTTAGGTTGTGATAGAGCAACATGTACAGTTGGTAATATAAAGTTAGGTCATGATAGAGTAACATGTACAGTTTGTAATATAAAGTTAGTTTGTTATAGAGCAACATTTGCAAAATGTACAGTTAAGGTTAATATAAAATTAGGTTGTGATAGAGCAACATGTATAGTTGGTAATATAAAGTTAGGTTGTGATAGAGCAACATGTACAGTTGGTAATATGAAGTTAGGTTGTGATAGAGCAACATTTGCAGTTGGTAATATAAAGTTATGTTGTGATAGAGCAACATGTACAGTTGGTAATATATAGCTTGGTCGGGATAGAGCAACATGTACAGTTGGTAATATAAAGTTAGGTTGTGATAGAGCAACATGTGCAGTTGGTAATATAAAGTTAGGTCATGATAGAGCAACATGTGCAACATATACAGTTGGTAATATAAAGTTAGGTCATGATAGAGCAATATGTGCAACATGTACAGTTTGTAATATAAAGTTAGGATGTGATAGAGCAACATGTACAGTTGGTAATATATAGTTAGGTCATGATAGAGCAACATGTACAGTTGGTAATATAAAGTTAGGTTGTGATAGAGCAACATGTACAGTTGGTAATATGAAGTTATGTTGTGATAGAGCAACATGTACAGTTGGTAATATAAAGTTAGGTTGTGATAGAGCAACATGTACAGTTGGTAATATGAAGTTAAGTTGTGATAGAGCAACATGTACAGATGGTAATATTAAGTTAGGTCATGATAGAGCAACATGTACAGTTGGTAATATATATTTAGGTCATGATAGAGCAACATGTATAGTTGGTAAAATAAAGTTAGGTCATGATAGAGCAACATGTACAGTTGGTAATGTAAAGTTAGGTTGTGATAGAGCAACATGTACAGTTGGTAATATGAAGTTAGGTTGTGATAGAGCAACATGTGCAGATGGTAATATAAAGTTAGGTTGTGATAGAGCAACATGTACAGTTGGTAATATATAGCTTGGTCGTGATAGAGCAACATGTACAGTTGGTAATATAAAGTTAGGTTCTGATAGAGCAACATGTGCAGTTGGTAATATAAAGTTAGGTCATGATAGAGCAACATGTGCAACATATATAGTTGGTAATATAAAGTTAGGTCATGATAGAGCAATATGTGCAACATGTACAGTTTGTAATATAAAGTTAGGATGTGATAGATTAGTATGTACAGTTGGTAATACGAAGTTAGGTTGTGATAGAGCAACATGTACATTTGGTAATATGAAGTTAGGTTGTGATAGAGCAACATGTACAGTTGGTAATATATAGTTAGGTCATCATAGAGCAACATGTACAGTTGGTAATATAAAGTTAGGTTGTGATAGAGCAACATGTACAGTTGGTAATATGAAGTTATGTTGTGATAGAGCAACAAGTGCAGTTGGTAATATAAAGTAAGGTTGTGATAGAGCAACATGTGCAGTTGGTAATATATAGTTAGGTTGTGATAGAGCAACATGTGCAGATGGAAATATAAAGTTAGGTTGTGATAGAGCAACATGTGCAGTTGGTAATATATAGTTAGGTTGTGATAGAGCAACATGTGCAGATGGAAATATAAAGTTAGGTTGTGATAGAGCAACATGTACAGTTGGAAATATATAGTTAGGTTGTGATAGAGCAACATGTACAGTTGGTAATATATAGTTAGGTTGTGATAGAGCAACATGTACAGTTGGTAATGTATAGTTAGATTGTGATAGAGCAACATGTACAGTTGGTAATATGAAGTTAAGATGTGATAGAGCAACATGTACAGTTGGTAATATGAAGTTAGGTTGTTATAGAGCAACATGTACAGTTTTTAATATATAGTTTGGTCGTGATAGAGCAAAATGTACACATGGTAATATTAAGTTAGGTCATGATAGAGCAACATGTACAGTTGGTAATATATAAATACGTCATGATAGAGCAACATGTATAGTTGGTAATATAAAGTTAAGTCATGATAGAGCAACATGTACAGTTGGTAATGTAAAGTTAGGTTGTGATAGAGCAACATGTACAGTTGGTAATATATAAATACGTCATGATAGAGCAACATGTATAGTTGGTAATACAAAGTTAGGTCATGATCGAGCAACATGTGCAACATATACAGTTGATAATATAAAGTTAGGTCATGATAGAGCAACATGTGCAACATGTACAGTTGGTAATATAAAGTTAGGATGTGATAGAGCAACATGTACAGTTGGTAATGTAAAGTTTGGTTGTTATAGAGCAACATGTACAGTTGGTAATATAAAGTTAGGTTGTGATATAGAAACATGTACAGTTGGTAATATAAAGTTAGGTTGTGATAGAGCAACATGTGCAGTTGGTAATATAAAGTTAGGTTGTGATAGAGCAACATGTACAGTTGGTAATAGAAAGCTAGGTCATGATAGAGCAACATGTGCAACATATACATTTGGTAATATAAAGTTAGGTCATGATAGAGCAACATGTGCAACATGTACAGTTGGTAATATAAAGTTAGGTTGTTATAGAGCACCATGTACAGTTGGTAATATATAGTTAGGTCATGATAGATAACATGTACAGGTGGTAATATATATTTAGGTCATGATAGAGCAACATGTATAGTTGGTAATATAAAGTTAGATTGTGATAGAGCAACATGTACAGTTGGAAATATGAAGTAAGGTTGTTATAGAGCAACATGTACAGTTGGTAATATATAGTTAGGTCATGATAGATAACATGTACAGTTGGTAATATATATTTAGGTCATGATAGAGCAACATGTACAGTTGGTAATATAAAGTTAGGTCATGATAGAGCAAAATGTACAGTTGGTAATGTAAAGTTTGGTTGTTATAGAGCAACATGTACAGTTGGTAATATAAAGTTAGGTTGTGATAGAGCAACATGTACAGTTGGTAATATAAAGTTAGGTTGTGATAGAGCAACATATGCAGTTGTTAATATAAAGTTAGGTTGTGATTTAGCAACATGTACAGTTGGTAATAGAAAGCTAGGTCATGATAGAGCAACATGTGCAACATATACATTTGGTAATATAAAGTTAGGTTGTGATAGAGCAACATGTACAGTTGGTAATATAAAGTTAGGTATTGATAGAGCAACATGAACAGATGGTAATATATAGTTAGGTCATGATAGAGCAACATGTACAGTTGGTAATATGAAGTTAGGTTGTGATAGAGCAACATGTACAGTTGGTAATATGAAGTTAGGTTGTGATAGAGCAACATGTACAGTTGGTAATATAAAGTTAGGTCATGATAGAGCAACATGTACAGTTGATAATATAAAGTTAGGTTGAGATAGAGCAGCATGTGCAACATATACAGTTGGTAATATAAAGTTAGGTCATGATAGAGCAACATGTGCAACATGTACAGTTGGTAATATAAAGTTAGGATGTGATAGAGCAACATGTACAGTTGGTAATATAAAGTTAGTTCATGATAGGGCAAAATGTAAAGTTGGTAATGTAAAGTTTGGTTGTTATAGAGCAACATGTACAGTTGGTAATATAAAAATAGGTTGTGATAGAGCAACATGTACAGTTGGTAATATAAAGTTAGGTTGTGATAGAGCAACATGTGCAGTTGGTAATATAAAGTTAGGTTGTGATAGAGCAACATGTACAGTTGGTAATAGAAAGCTAGGTCATGATAGAGCAACATGTGCAACATATACAGTTGGTAATTTAAAGTTAGGTTGTGAT
This sequence comes from Thymallus thymallus, assembly GCA_023634145.1. Taxonomy (NCBI): domain Eukaryota; kingdom Metazoa; phylum Chordata; class Actinopteri; order Salmoniformes; family Salmonidae; genus Thymallus; species Thymallus thymallus. Next base: position 6,538,462 of record CM042399.1, on the reverse strand, counting down.
AGACAACATGTGCAGCATGTACCGTTTAGGGTAATATAAAGTTAGGTTGTGATAGAGCAACATGTACAGTTGGTAATATAAAGTTAGGTTGTGATAGAGCAACATGTGCAACATGTACAGATGTGGGTAATATAAAGTTAGGTTGTGATAGAGCACCATGTATAGTTGGTAATATAAAGTTAGGTTGTGATAGAGCAACATGTATAGTAGGTAATATATAGTTAGGTTATAATAGAGCAAAATGTACAGTTGGTAATATGAAGTTAGGTTGTGATAGAGCAACATTTGCAGTTGGTAATATAAAGTTATGTTGTGATAGAGCAACATGTACAGTTGGTAATATAAAGTTAGGTTGTAATAGAGCAACATGTACAGTTGGTAATATAAAGTTTGGTAGTGATAGAGCAACATGTACAGATGGTAATATATAGTTAGGTCATGATAGAGCAACATGTACAGTTGGTAATATATAGTTAGGTCATGATAGAGCAACATGTATAGTTGGTCATATAAAGTTAGGTCGTTATAGAGCAAAATGTACAGTTGGTAATGTAAAGTTAGGTTGTGATAGAGCAACATGTGCAGTTGGTTATATAAAGTTAGGTCATGATAGAGCAACATGTACAGTTGGTAATATGAAGTTAGGTCGTGATAGAGCAACATGTACAGATGGTAATATAAAGTTAGGTTGTGATAGAGCAACATGTACAGTTGGTAATATGAAGTTAGGTCGTGATAGAGCAAGATGTGCAACATATGCAGTTGGTAATATAAAGTTAGGTTGTGATAGAGCAACATGTACAGTTGGAAATCTACAGTAAGGTTCTGATAGAGCAACATGTTCATCATATACAGTTGTGGGCAATATAAAGTTAGGCCGTGATAGAGCAAAATGTACATTTGGTTATATAAAGTTAATTTGTGATATAGCAATATATGAAACATGTACAGTTGGTAATTTAAAGTTAGGTCATGATAGAGCAACATGTACAGTGGGTAATATGAAGTTAGGTCATGATAGAGTAACATGTGCAGTTTGTAATATAAAGTTAGTTTGTTATAGAGCAACATTTGCAAAATGTACAGTTGTGGGTAATATAAAGTTAGGTTGTGATAGAGCAACATGTATAGTTGGTAATATAAAGTTAGGTTGTGATAGAGCAACATGTACAGTTGGTAATATGAAGTTAGGTTGTGATAGAGCAACATTTGCAGTTGGTAATATAAAGTTATGTTGTGATAGAGTAACATGTACAGTTTGTAATATAAAGTTAGTTTGTTATAGAGCAACATTTGCAAAATGTATAGTTGTGGGTAATATAAAGTTAGGTTGTGATAGAGCAACATGTATAGTTGGTAATATAAAGTTAGGTTGTGATAGAGCAACATGTACAATTGGTAATATGAAGTTAGGTTGTGAGCAAAATGTACAGTGTGAAAAATATATAGTTAGGTCGTGATAGAGCAACATGTGCAACATGTACAGTTGTGGTTAATATAAAGTTAGGTTGTTATAGAGCAACATGTGCAACATGTACAGTTGTGGGTAATAAAAAGTTAGGTTGTGATAGAGCAACATGTACAGTTGGTAATTTAAAGTTAGGTTGTGATAGAGCAACATGTGCAACATGTACAGTTGTGGGTAATATAAAGTTAGGTTGTGATAGAGCACCATGTATAGTTGGTAATATAAAGTTAGGTTGTGATAGAGCAACATGTATAGTAGGTAATATATAGTTAGGTTATGATAGAGCAACATGTACAGTTGGTAATATGAAGTTAGGTTGTGATAGAGCAACATTTGCAGTTGGTAATATAAAGTTATGTTGTGATAGAGCAACATGTACAGATGGTAATATATATGGTTAGGTCGTGATAGAGCAACATGTACAGTTGGTAATATAAAGTTAGGTTGTGATAGAGCAACATGTGCAACATGTACAGATGTGGGTAATATAAAGTTAGGTTGTGATAGAGCACCATGTATAGTTGGTAATATAAAGTTAGGTTGTGATAGAGCAACATGTATAGTAGGTAATATATAGTTAGGTTATGATAGAGCAACATGTACAGTTGGTAATATGAAGTTAGGTTGTGATAGAGCAACATTTGCAGTTGGTAATATAAAGTTATGTTGTGATAGAGCAACATGTACAGTTGGTAATATATAGTTAGGTTGTAATAGAGCAACATGTACAGTTGGTAAAATAAAGTTTGGTAGTGATAGAGCAACATGTACAGATGGTAATATATAGTTAGGTCATGATAGAGCAACATGTACAGATGGTAATATATAGTTAGGTCATGATAGAGCAACATGTATAGTTGGTCATATAAAGTTAGGTCGTTATAGAGCAAAATGTACAGTTGGTAATGTAAAGTTAGGTTGTAATAGAGCAACATGAGCAGTTGGTAATATAAAGTTAGGTCATGATAGAGCAACATGTACAGTTGGTAATATGAAGTTAGGTCGTGATAGAGCAACATGTACAGATGGTAATATAAAGTTAGGTTGTGATAGAGCAACATGTACAATTGGTAATATGAAGTTAGGTCGTGATAGAGCAAGATGTGCAACATATGCAGTTGGTAATATAAAGTTAGGTTGTGATAGAGCAACATGTACAGTTGGAAATATACAGTAAGGCCGTGATAGAGCAAAATGTACATTTGGTTATATAAAGTTAATTTGTGATATAGCAATATATGAAACATGTACAGTTGGTAATTTAAAGTTAGGTCATGATAGAGCAACATGTACAGTGGGTAATATGAAGTTAGGTCATGATAGAGTAACATGTGCAGTTTGTAATATAAAGTTAGTTTGTTATAGAGCAACATTTGCAAAATGTACAGTTGTGGGTAATATAAAGTTAGGTTGTGATAGAGCAACATGTATAGTTGGTAATATAAAGTTAGGTTGTGATAGAGCAACATGTACAGTTGATAATATAAAGTTAGGTTGAGATAGAGCAGCATGTGCAACATATACAGTTGGTAATATAAAGTTAGGTCATGATAGAGCAACATGTGCAACATGTACAGTTGGTAATATAAAGTTAGGATGTGATAGAGCAACATGTACAGTTGGTAATATAAAGTTAGTTCATGATAGGGCAAAATGTAAAGTTGGTAATGTAAAGTTTGGTTGTTATAGAGCAACATGTACAGTTGGTAATATAAAAATAGGTTGTGATAGAGCAACATGTACAGTTGGTAATATAAAGTTAGGTTGTGATAGAGCAACATGTGCAGTTGGTAATATAAAGTTAGGTTGTGATAGAGCAACATGTACAGTTGGTAATAGAAAGCTAGGTCATGATAGAGCAACATGTGCAACATATACAGTTGGTAATTTAAAGTTAGGTTGTGATAGACAACATGTGCAGCATGTACCGTTTAGGGTAATATAAAGTTAGGTTGTGATAGAGCAACATGTACAGTTGGTAATATAAAGTTAGGTTGTGATAGAGCAACATGTGCAACATGTACAGATGTGGGTAATATAAAGTTAGGTTGTGATAGAGCACCATGTATAGTTGGTAATATAAAGTTAGGTTGTGATAGAGCAACATGTATAGTAGGTAATATATAGTTAGGTTATAATAGAGCAAAATGTACAGTTGGTAATATGAAGTTAGGTTGTGATAGAGCAACATTTGCAGTTGGTAATATAAAGTTATGTTGTGATAGAGCAACATGTACAGTTGGTAATATATAGTTAGGTTGTAATAGAGCAACATGTACAGTTGGTAATATAAAGTTTGGTAGTGATAGAGCAACATGTACAGATGGTAATATATAGTTAGGTCATGATAGAGCAACATGTACAGTTGGTAATATATAGTTAGGTCATGATAGAGCAACATGTATAGTTGGTCATATAAAGTTAGGTCGTTATAGAGCAAAATGTACAGTTGGTAATGTAAAGTTAGGTTGTGATAGAGCAACATGTGCAGTTGGTTATATAAAGTTAGGTCATGATAGAGCAACATGTACAGTTGGTAATATGAAGTTAGGTCGTGATAGAGCAACATGTACAGATGGTAATATAAAGTTAGGTTGTGATAGAGCAACATGTACAGTTGGTAATATGAAGTTAGGTCGTGATAGAGCAAGATGTGCAACATATGCAGTTGGTAATATAAAGTTAGGTTGTGATAGAGCAACATGTACGGTTGGAAATCTACAGTAAGGTTCTGATAGAGCAACATGTTCATCATATACAGTTGTGGGCAATATAAAGTTAGGCCGTGATAGAGCAAAATGTACATTTGGTTATATAAAGTTAATTTGTGATATAGCAATATATGAAACATGTACAGTTGGTAATTTAAAGTTAGGTCATGATAGAGCAACATGTACAGTGGGTAATATGAAGTTAGGTCATGATAGAGTAACATGTGCAGTTTGTAATATAAAGTTAGTTTGTTATAGAGCAACATTTGCAAAATGTACAGTTGTGGGTAATATAAAGTTAGGTTGTGATAGAGCAACATGTATAGTTGGTAATATAAAGTTAGGTTGTGATAGAGCAACATGTACAGTTGGTAATATGAAGTTAGGTTGTGATAGAGCAACATTTGCAGTTGGTAATATGAAGTTATGTTGTGATAGAGTAACATGTACAGTTTGTAATATAAAGTTAGTTTGTTATAGAGCAACATTTGCAAAATGTACAGTTGTGGGTAATATAAAGTTAGGTTGTGATAGAGCAACATGTATAGTTGGTAATATAAAGTTAGGTTGTGATAGAGCAACATGTACAATTGGTAATATGAAGTTAGGTTGTGAGCAAAATGTACAGTGTGAAAAATATATAGTTAGGTCGTGATAGAGCAACATGTGCAACATGTACAGTTGTGGTTAATATAAAGTTAGGTTGTTATAGAGCAACATGTGCAACATGTACAGTTGTGGGTAATAAAAAGTTAGGTTGTGATAGAGCAACATGTACAGTTGGTAATTTAAAGTTAGGTTGTGATAGAGCAACATGTGCAACATGTACAGTTGTGGGTAATATAAAGTTAGGTTGTGATAGAGCACCATGTATAGTTGGTAATATAAAGTTAGGTTGTGATAGAGCAACATGTATAGTAGGTAATATATAGTTAGGTTATGATAGAGCAACATGTACAGTTGGTAATATGAAGTTAGGTTGTGATAGAGCAACATTTGCAGTTGGTAATATAAAGTTATGTTGTGATAGAGCAACATGTACAGATGGTAATATATATGGTTAGGTCGTGATAGAGCAACATGTACAGTTGGTAATATAAAGTTAGGTTGTGATAGAGCAACATGTGCAACATGTACAGATGTGGGTAATATAAAGTTAGGTTGTGATAGAGCACCATGTATAGTTGGTAATATAAAGTTAGGTTGTGATAGAGCAACATGTATAGTAGGTAATATATAGTTAGGTTATGATAGAGCAACATGTACAGTTGGTAATATGAAGTTAGGTTGTGATAGAGCAACATTTGCAGTTGGTAATATAAAGTTATGTTGTGATAGAGCAACATGTACAGTTGGTAATATATAGTTAGGTTGTAATAGAGCAACATGTACAGTTGGTAATATAAAGTTTGGTAGTGATAGAGCAACATGTACAGATGGTAATATATAGTTAGGTCATGATAGAGCAACATGTACAGATGGTAATATATAGTTAGGTCATGATAGAGCAACATGTATAGTTGGTCATATAAAGTTAGGTCGTTATAGAGCAAAATGTACAGTTGGTAATGTAAAGTTAGGTTGTAATAGAGCAACATGAGCAGTTGGTAATATAAAGTTAGGTCATGATAGAGCAACATGTACAGTTGGTAATATGAAGTTAGGTCGTGATAGAGCAACATGTACAGATGGTAATATAAAGTTAGGTTGTGATAGAGCAACATGTACAATTGGTAATATGAAGTTAGGTCGTGATAGAGCAAGATGTGCAACATATGCAGTTGGTAATATAAAGTTAGGTTGTGATAGAGCAACATGTACAGTTGGAAATATACAGTAAGGCCGTGATAGAGCAAAATGTACATTTGGTTATATAAAGTTAATTTGTGATATAGCAATATATGAAACATGTACAGTTGGTAATTTAAAGTTAGGTCATGATAGAGCAACATGTACAGTGGGTAATATGAAGTTAGGTCATGATAGAGTAACATGTGCAGTTTGTAATATAAAGTTAGTTTGTTATAGAGCAACATTTGCAAAATGTACAGTTGTGGGTAATATAAAGTTAGGTTGTGATAGAGCAACATGTATAGTTGGTAATATAAAGTTAGGTTGTGATAGAGCAACATGTACAGTTGGTAATATGAAGTTAGGTTGTGATAGAGCAACATTTGCAGTTGGTAATATAAAGTTATGTTGTGATAGAGTAACATGTACAGTTTGTAATATAAAGTTAGTTTGTTATAGAGCAACATTTGCAAAATGTACAGTTGTGGGTAATATAAAGTTAGGTTGTGATAGAGCAACATGTATAGTTGGTAATATAAAGTTAGGTTGTGATAGAGCAACATGTACAGTTGGTAATATGAAGTTAGGTTGTGATAGAGCAACATGTATAGTTGGTAATATATAGTTAGGTCGTGATAGAGCAACATATGCAACATGTACAGTTGTGGTTAATATAAAGTTAGGTTGTTATAGAGCAACATGTGCAACATGTACAGTTGTGGGTAATAAAAAGTTAGGTTGTGATAGAGCAACATGTACAGTTGGTAATTTAAAGTTAGGTTGTGATAGAGCAACATGTGCAACATGTAAAGTTGTGGGTAATATAAAGTTAGGTTGTGATAGAGCACCATGAATAGTTGGTAATATAAAGTTAGGTTGTGATAGAGCAACATGTATAGTAGGTAATATATAGTTAGGTTATGATAGAGCAACATGTACAGTTGGAAATATAAAGTTAGGTCATGATAGAGTAACATGTACAGTTTGTAATATAAAGTTAGTTTGTTATAGAGCAACATTTGCAAAATGTACAGTTGTGGGTAATATAAAGTTCGGTTGTGATAGAGCAACATGTATAGTTGGTAATATAAAGTTAGGTTGTGATAGAGCAACATGTACAGTTGGTAATATGAAGTTAGGTTGTGATAGAGCAACATTTGCAGTTGGTAATATAAAGTTATGTTGTGATAGAGCAACATGTACAGATGGTAATATATAGTTAAGTCGTGATAGAGCAACATGTACAGTTGGTAATATATAGTTAGGTTGTAATAGAGCAACATGTACAGTTGGTAATATATAGTTTGGTAGTGATAGAGCAACATGTACAGATGGTAATATATAGTTAGGTCATGATAGAGCAACATGTACAGTTGGTAATATATAGTTAGGTCATGATAGAGCAACATGTATAGTTGGTCATATAAAGTTAGGTCGTTATAGAGCAAAATGTACAGTTGGTAATGTAAAGTTAGGTTGTGATAGAGCAACATGTGTAGTTGGTAATATAAAGTTAGGTCATGATAGAGCAACATGTATAGTTGGTAATATGAAGTTAGGTCGTGATAGAGCAACATGTACAGATGGTAATATAAAGTTAGGTTGTGATAGAGCAACATGTACAGTTGGTAATATGAAGTTAGGTCGTGATAGAGCAAGATGTGCAACATATGCAGTTGGTAATATAAAGTTAGGTTGTGATAGGACAACATGTACAGTTGGAAATATACAGTAAGGTTGTGATAGAGCAACATGTTCATCATATACAGTTGTGGGCAATATAAAGTTAGGCCGTGATAGAGCAAAATGTACATTTGGTTATATAAAGTTAATTTGTGATATAGCAATATATGAAACATGTACAGTTGGTAATTTAAAGTTAGGTCATGATAGAGCAACATGTACAGTGGGTAATATGAAGTTAGGTCATGATAGAGCAACATGTACAGATGGTAATATATAGTTAGGTCGTTATAGAGCAAAATGTACAGTTGCTAATGTAAAGTTAGGTTGTGATAGAGCAACATGTGCAGTTGGTAATATAAAGTTAGGTCATGATAGAGTAACATGTACAGTTTGTAATATAAAGTTAGTTTGTTATAGAGCAACATTTGCAAAATGTACAGTTAAGGTTAATATAAAATTAGGTTGTGATAGAGCAACATGTATAGTTGGTAATATAAAGTTAGGTTGTGATAGAGCAACATGTACAGTTGGTAATATGAAGTTAGGTTGTGATAGAGCAACATTTGCAGTTGGTAATATAAAGTTATGTTGTGATAGAGCAACATGTACAGATGGTAATATATAGTTAGGTCGTGATAGAGCAACATGTACAGTTGGTAATATATAGTTAGGTTGTAATAGAGCAACATGTACAGTTGGTAATATATAGTTTGGTAGTGATAGAGCAAAATGTACAGTTGGTAATGTAAAGTTAGGTCATGATAGAGCAACATGTATAGTTGGTCATATAAAGTTAGGTCGTTATAGAGCAAAATGTACAGTTGGTAATGTAAAGTTAGGTCATGATAGAGCAACATGTACAGTTGGTAATATGAAGTTAGGTCATGATAGAGCAACATGTACAGTGGGTAATATGAAGTTAGGTCATGATAGAGCAACATGTACAGTTGGTAATATAAAGTTAGGTTGTGATAGAGCAACATGTACAGTTGGTAATATAAAGTTAGGTCATGATAGAGTAACATGTACAGTTTGTAATATAAAGTTAATTTGTTATATAGCAATATATGAAACATGTACAGTTGGTAATTTAAAGTTAGGTCATGATAGAGTAACATGTACAGTGGGTAATATGAAGTTAGGTCATGATAGAGCAACATGTACAGTTGGTAATATAAAGTTAGGTTGTGATAGAGCAACATGTACAGTTGGTAATATAAAGTTAGGTCATGATAGAGTAACATGTACAGTTTGTAATATAAAGTTAGTTTGTTATAGAGCAACATTTGCAAAATGTACAGTTGTGGGTAATATAAAGTTAGGTTGTGATAGAGCAACATGTATAGTTGGTAATATAAAGTTAGGTTGTGATAGAGCAACATGTACAGTTGGTAATATGAAGTTAGGTTGTGATAGAGCAACATTTGCAGTTGGTAATATAAAGTTATGTTGTGATAGAGCAACATGTACAGTTGGTAATATAAAGTTAGGTTGTTATAGAGCAACATGTACAGTTGGTAATATATAGTTAGGTTGTAATAGAGCAACATGTACAGTTGGTAATATATAGTTTGGTAGTGATAGAGCAACATGTACAGATGGTAATATATAGTTAGGTCATGATAGAGCAACATGTACAGTTGGTAATATATAGTTAGGTCATGATAGAGCAACATGTATAGTTGGTCATATAAAGTTAGGTCGTTATAGAGCAAAATGTACAGTTGGTAATGTAAAGTTAGGTTGTGATAGAGCAACATGTGTAGTTGGTAATATAAAGTTAGGTCATGATAGAGCAACATGTACAGCTGGTAATATGAAGTTAGGTCGTGATAGAGCAACATGTACAGATGGTAATATAAAGTTAGGTTGTGATAGAGCAACATGTACAATTGGTAATATGAAGTTAGGTCGTGATAGAGCAAGATGTGCAACATATGCAGTTGGTAATATAAAGTTAGGTTGTGATAGAGCAACATGTACAGTTGGAAATATACAGTAAGGCCGTGATAGAGCAAAATGTACATTTGGTTATATAAAGTTAATTTGTGATATAGCAATATATGAAACATGTACAGTTGGTAATTTAAAGTTAGGTCATGATAGAGCAACATGTACAGTGGGTAATATGAAGTTAGGTCATGATAGAGTAACATGTGCAGTTTGTAATATAAAGTTAGTTTGTTATAGAGCAACATTTGCAAAATGTACAGTTGTGGGTAATATAAAGTTAGGTTGTGATAGAGCAACATGTATAGTTGGTAATATAAAGTTAGGTTGTGATAGAGCAACATGTACAGTTGATAATATAAAGTTAGGTTGAGATAGAGCAGCATGTGCAACATATACAGTTGGTAATATAAAGTTAGGTCATGATAGAGCAACATGTGCAACATGTACAGTTGGTAATATAAAGTTAGGATGTGATAGAGCAACATGTACAGTTGGTAATATAAAGTTAGTTCATGATAGGGCAAAATGTAAAGTTGGTAATGTAAAGTTTGGTTGTTATAGAGCAACATGTACAGTTGGTAATATAAAAATAGGTTGTGATAGAGCAACATGTACAGTTGGTAATATAAAGTTAGGTTGTGATAGAGCAACATGTGCAGTTGGTAATATAAAGTTAGGTTGTGATAGAGCAACATGTACAGTTGGTAATAGAAAGCTAGGTCATGATAGAGCAACATGTGCAACATATACAGTTGGTAATTTAAAGTTAGGTTGTGATAGACAACATGTGCAGCATGTACCGTTTAGGGTAATATAAAGTTAGGTTGTGATAGAGCAACATGTACAGTTGGTAATATAAAGTTAGGTTGTGATAGAGCAACATGTGCAACATGTACAGATGTGGGTAATATAAAGTTAGGTTGTGATAGAGCACCATGTATAGTTGGTAATATAAAGTTAGGTTGTGATAGAGCAACATGTATAGTAGGTAATATATAGTTAGGTTATAATAGAGCAAAATGTACAGTTGGTAATATGAAGTTAGGTTGTGATAGAGCAACATTTGCAGTTGGTAATATAAAGTTATGTTGTGATAGAGCAACATGTACAGTTGGTAATATATAGTTAGGTTGTAATAGAGCAACATGTACAGTTGGTAATATAAAGTTTGGTAGTGATAGAGCAACATGTACAGATGGTAATATATAGTTAGGTCATGATAGAGCAACATGTACAGTTGGTAATATATAGTTAGGTCATGATAGAGCAACATGTATAGTTGGTCATATAAAGTTAGGTCGTTATAGAGCAAAATGTACAGTTGGTAATGTAAAGTTAGGTTGTGATAGAGCAACATGTGCAGTTGGTTATATAAAGTTAGGTCATGATAGAGCAACATGTACAGTTGGTAATATGAAGTTAGGTCGTGATAGAGCAACATGTACAGATGGTAATATAAAGTTAGGTTGTGATAGAGCAACATGTACAGTTGGTAATATGAAGTTAGGTCGTGATAGAGCAAGATGTGCAACATATGCAGTTGGTAATATAAAGTTAGGTTGTGATAGAGCAACATGTACGGTTGGAAATCTACAGTAAGGTTCTGATAGAGCAACATGTTCATCATATACAGTTGTGGGCAATATAAAGTTAGGCCGTGATAGAGCAAAATGTACATTTGGTTATATAAAGTTAATTTGTGATATAGCAATATATGAAACATGTACAGTTGGTAATTTAAAGTTAGGTCATGATAGAGCAACATGTACAGTGGGTAATATGAAGTTAGGTCATGATAGAGTAACATGTGCAGTTTGTAATATAAAGTTAGTTTGTTATAGAGCAACATTTGCAAAATGTACAGTTGTGGGTAATATAAAGTTAGGTTGTGATAGAGCAACATGTATAGTTGGTAATATAAAGTTAGGTTGTGATAGAGCAACATGTACAGTTGGTAATATGAAGTTAGGTTGTGATAGAGCAACATTTGCAGTTGGTAATATGAAGTTATGTTGTGATAGAGTAACATGTACAGTTTGTAATATAAAGTTAGTTTGTTATAGAGCAACATTTGCAAAATGTACAGTTGTGGGTAATATAAAGTTAGGTTGTGATAGAGCAACATGTATAGTTGGTAATATAAAGTTAGGTTGTGATAGAGCAACATGTACAATTGGTAATATGAAGTTAGGTTGTGAGCAAAATGTACAGTGTGAAAAATATATAGTTAGGTCGTGATAGAGCAACATGTGCAACATGTACAGTTGTGGTTAATATAAAGTTAGGTTGTTATAGAGCAACATGTGCAACATGTACAGTTGTGGGTAATAAAAAGTTAGGTTGTGATAGAGCAACATGTACAGTTGGTAATTTAAAGTTAGGTTGTGATAGAGCAACATGTGCAACATGTACAGTTGTGGGTAATATAAAGTTAGGTTGTGATAGAGCACCATGTATAGTTGGTAATATAAAGTTAGGTTGTGATAGAGCAACATGTATAGTAGGTAATATATAGTTAGGTTATGATAGAGCAACATGTACAGTTGGTAATATGAAGTTAGGTTGTGATAGAGCAACATTTGCAGTTGGTAATATAAAGTTATGTTGTGATAGAGCAACATGTACAGATGGTAATATATATGGTTAGGTCGTGATAGAGCAACATGTACAGTTGGTAATATAAAGTTAGGTTGTGATAGAGCAACATGTGCAACATGTACAGATGTGGGTAATATAAAGTTAGGTTGTGATAGAGCACCATGTATAGTTGGTAATATAAAGTTAGGTTGTGATAGAGCAACATGTATAGTAGGTAATATATAGTTAGGTTATGATAGAGCAACATGTACAGTTGGTAATATGAAGTTAGGTTGTGATAGAGCAACATTTGCAGTTGGTAATATAAAGTTATGTTGTGATAGAGCAACATGTACAGTTGGTAATATATAGTTAGGTTGTAATAGAGCAACATGTACAGTTGGTAATATAAAGTTTGGTAGTGATAGAGCAACATGTACAGATGGTAATATATAGTTAGGTCATGATAGAGCAACATGTACAGATGGTAATATATAGTTAGGTCATGATAGAGCAACATGTATAGTTGGTCATATAAAGTTAGGTCGTTATAGAGCAAAATGTACAGTTGGTAATGTAAAGTTAGGTTGTAATAGAGCAACATGAGCAGTTGGTAATATAAAGTTAGGTCATGATAGAGCAACATGTACAGTTGGTAATATGAAGTTAGGTCGTGATAGAGCAACATGTACAGATGGTAATATAAAGTTAGGTTGTGATAGAGCAACATGTACAATTGGTAATATGAAGTTAGGTCGTGATAGAGCAAGATGTGCAACATATGCAGTTGGTAATATAAAGTTAGGTTGTGATAGAGCAACATGTACAGTTGGAAATATACAGTAAGGCCGTGATAGAGCAAAATGTACATTTGGTTATATAAAGTTAATTTGTGATATAGCAATATATGAAACATGTACAGTTGGTAATTTAAAGTTAGGTCATGATAGAGCAACATGTACAGTGGGTAATATGAAGTTAGGTCATGATAGAGTAACATGTGCAGTTTGTAATATAAAGTTAGTTTGTTATAGAGCAACATTTGCAAAATGTACAGTTGTGGGTAATATAAAGTTAGGTTGTGATAGAGCAACATGTATAGTTGGTAATATAAAGTTAGGTTGTGATAGAGCAACATGTACAGTTGGTAATATGAAGTTAGGTTGTGATAGAGCAACATTTGCAGTTGGTAATATAAAGTTATGTTGTGATAGAGTAACATGTACAGTTTGTAATATAAAGTTAGTTTGTTATAGAGCAACATTTGCAAAATGTACAGTTGTGGGTAATATAAAGTTAGGTTGTGATAGAGCAACATGTATAGTTGGTAATATAAAGTTAGGTTGTGATAGAGCAACATGTACAGTTGGTAATATGAAGTTAGGTTGTGATAGAGCAACATGTATAGTTGGTAATATATAGTTAGGTCGTGATAGAGCAACATATGCAACATGTACAGTTGTGGTTAATATAAAGTTAGGTTGTTATAGAGCAACATGTGCAACATGTACAGTTGTGGGTAATAAAAAGTTAGGTTGTGATAGAGCAACATGTACAGTTGGTAATTTAAAGTTAGGTTGTGATAGAGCAACATGTGCAACATGTAAAGTTGTGGGTAATATAAAGTTAGGTTGTGATAGAGCACCATGAATAGTTGGTAATATAAAGTTAGGTTGTGATAGAGCAACATGTATAGTAGGTAATATATAGTTAGGTTATGATAGAGCAACATGTACAGTTGGAAATATAAAGTTAGGTCATGATAGAGTAACATGTACAGTTTGTAATATAAAGTTAGTTTGTTATAGAGCAACATTTGCAAAATGTACAGTTGTGGGTAATATAAAGTTCGGTTGTGATAGAGCAACATGTATAGTTGGTAATATAAAGTTAGGTTGTGATAGAGCAACATGTACAGTTGGTAATATGAAGTTAGGTTGTGATAGAGCAACATTTGCAGTTGGTAATATAAAGTTATGTTGTGATAGAGCAACATGTACAGATGGTAATATATAGTTAAGTCGTGATAGAGCAACATGTACAGTTGGTAATATATAGTTAGGTTGTAATAGAGCAACATGTACAGTTGGTAATATATAGTTTGGTAGTGATAGAGCAACATGTACAGATGGTAATATATAGTTAGGTCATGATAGAGCAACATGTACAGTTGGTAATATATAGTTAGGTCATGATAGAGCAACATGTATAGTTGGTCATATAAAGTTAGGTCGTTATAGAGCAAAATGTACAGTTGGTAATGTAAAGTTAGGTTGTGATAGAGCAACATGTGTAGTTGGTAATATAAAGTTAGGTCATGATAGAGCAACATGTATAGTTGGTAATATGAAGTTAGGTCGTGATAGAGCAACATGTACAGATGGTAATATAAAGTTAGGTTGTGATAGAGCAACATGTACAGTTGGTAATATGAAGTTAGGTCGTGATAGAGCAAGATGTGCAACATATGCAGTTGGTAATATAAAGTTAGGTTGTGATAGGACAACATGTACAGTTGGAAATATACAGTAAGGTTGTGATAGAGCAACATGTTCATCATATACAGTTGTGGGCAATATAAAGTTAGGCCGTGATAGAGCAAAATGTACATTTGGTTATATAAAGTTAATTTGTGATATAGCAATATATGAAACATGTACAGTTGGTAATTTAAAGTTAGGTCATGATAGAGCAACATGTACAGTGGGTAATATGAAGTTAGGTCATGATAGAGCAACATGTACAGATGGTAATATATAGTTAGGTCGTTATAGAGCAAAATGTACAGTTGCTAATGTAAAGTTAGGTTGTGATAGAGCAACATGTGCAGTTGGTAATATAAAGTTAGGTCATGATAGAGTAACATGTACAGTTTGTAATATAAAGTTAGTTTGTTATAGAGCAACATTTGCAAAATGTACAGTTAAGGTTAATATAAAATTAGGTTGTGATAGAGCAACATGTATAGTTGGTAATATAAAGTTAGGTTGTGATAGAGCAACATGTACAGTTGGTAATATGAAGTTAGGTTGTGATAGAGCAACATTTGCAGTTGGTAATATAAAGTTATGTTGTGATAGAGCAACATGTACAGATGGTAATATATAGTTAGGTCGTGATAGAGCAACATGTACAGTTGGTAATATATAGTTAGGTTGTAATAGAGCAACATGTACAGTTGGTAATATATAGTTTGGTAGTGATAGAGCAAAATGTACAGTTGGTAATGTAAAGTTAGGTCATGATAGAGCAACATGTATAGTTGGTCATATAAAGTTAGGTCGTTATAGAGCAAAATGTACAGTTGGTAATGTAAAGTTAGGTCATGATAGAGCAACATGTACAGTTGGTAATATGAAGTTAGGTCATGATAGAGCAACATGTACAGTGGGTAATATGAAGTTAGGTCATGATAGAGCAACATGTACAGTTGGTAATATAAAGTTAGGTTGTGATAGAGCAACATGTACAGTTGGTAATATAAAGTTAGGTCATGATAGAGTAACATGTACAGTTTGTAATATAAAGTTAATTTGTTATATAGCAATATATGAAACATGTACAGTTGGTAATTTAAAGTTAGGTCATGATAGAGTAACATGTACAGTGGGTAATATGAAGTTAGGTCATGATAGAGCAACATGTACAGTTGGTAATATAAAGTTAGGTTGTGATAGAGCAACATGTACAGTTGGTAATATAAAGTTAGGTCATGATAGAGTAACATGTACAGTTTGTAATATAAAGTTAGTTTGTTATAGAGCAACATTTGCAAAATGTACAGTTGTGGGTAATATAAAGTTAGGTTGTGATAGAGCAACATGTATAGTTGGTAATATAAAGTTAGGTTGTGATAGAGCAACATGTACAGTTGGTAATATGAAGTTAGGTTGTGATAGAGCAACATTTGCAGTTGGTAATATAAAGTTATGTTGTGATAGAGCAACATGTACAGTTGGTAATATAAAGTTAGGTTGTTATAGAGCAACATGTACAGTTGGTAATATATAGTTAGGTTGTAATAGAGCAACATGTACAGTTGGTAATATATAGTTTGGTAGTGATAGAGCAACATGTACAGATGGTAATATATAGTTAGGTCATGATAGAGCAACATGTACAGTTGGTAATATATAGTTAGGTCATGATAGAGCAACATGTATAGTTGGTCATATAAAGTTAGGTCGTTATAGAGCAAAATGTACAGTTGGTAATGTAAAGTTAGGTTGTGATAGAGCAACATGTGTAGTTGGTAATATAAAGTTAGGTCATGATAGAGCAACATGTACAGCTGGTAATATGAAGTTAGGTCGTGATAGAGCAACATGTACAGATGGTAATATAAAGTTAGGTTGTGATAGAGCAACATGTACAGTTGGTAATATGAAGTTAGGTCGTGATAGAGCAAGATGTGCAACATATGCAGTTGGTAATATAAAGTTAGGTTGTAATAGAGCAACATGTACAGTTGGAAATATACAGTAAGGTTGTGATAGAGCAACATGTTCATCATATACATTTGTGGGCAATATAAAGTTAGGCCGTGATAGAGCAAAATGTACATTTGGTTATATAAAGTTAATTTGTGATATAGCAATATATGAAACATGTACAGTTGGTAATTTAAAGTTAGGTCATGATAGAGCAACATGTACAGTGGGTAATATATAGTTAGGTCGTGATAGAGCAACATATGCAACATGTACAGTTGTGGTTAATATAAAGTTAGGTTGTTATAGAGCAACATGTGCAACATGTACAGTTGTGGGTAATAAAAAGTTAGGTTGTGATAGAGCAACATGTACAGTTGGTAATTTAAAGTTAGGTTGTGATAGAGCAACATGTGCAACATGTAAAGTTGTGGGTAATATAAAGTTAGGTTGTGATAGAGCACCATGAATAGTTGGTAATATAAAGTTAGGTTGTGATAGAGCAACATGTTCATCATATACATTTGTGGGCAATATAAAGTTAGGCCGTGATAGAGCAAAATGTACATTTGGTTATATAAAGTTAATTTGTGATATAGCAATATATGAAACATGTACAGTTGGTAATTTAAAGTTAGGTCATGATAGAGCAACATGTACAGTGGGTAATATGAAGTTAGGTCATGATAGAGCAACATGTACAGATGGTAATATATAGTTAGGTCGTTATAGAGCAAAATGTACAGTTGCTAATGTAAAGTTAGGTTGTGATAGAGCAACATGTGCAGTTGGTAATATAAAGTTAGGTCATGATAGAGCAACATGTACAGTTGGTAATATGAAGTTAGGTCGTGATAGAGCAACATGTACAGATGGTAATATAAAGTTAGGTTGTGATAGAGCAACATGTACAGTTTGTAATATGAAGTTAGGTCGTGATAGAGCAAGATGTGCAACATATGCAGTTGGTAATATAAAGTTAGGTTGTGATAGAGCAACATGTACAGTTGGAAATATACAGTAAGGTTGTGATAGAGCAACATGTTCATCATATACAGTTGTGGGCAATATAAAGTTAGGCCGTGATAGAGCAAAATGTACATTTGGTTATATAAAGTTAATTTGTTATATAGCAATATATGAAACATGTACAGTTGGTAATTTAAAGTTAGGTCATGATAGAGCAACATGTACAGTGGGTAATATGAAGTTAGGTCATGATAGAGCAACATGTACAGTTGGTAATATAAAGTTAGGTTGTGATAGAGCAACATTTGCAAAATGTACAGTTAAGGTTAATATAAAATTAGGTTGTGATAGAGCAACATGTATAGTTGGTAATATAAAGTTAGGTTGTGATAGAGCAACATGTACAGTTGGTAATATGAAGTTAGGTTGTGATAGAGCAACATTTGCAGTTGGTAATATAAAGTTATGTTGTGATAGAGCAACATGTACAGATGGTAATATATAGTTAGGTCGTGATAGAGCAACATGTACAGTTGGTAATATATAGTTAGGTTGTAATAGAGCAACATGTACAGTTGGTAATATATAGTTTGGTAGTGATAGAGCAAAATGTACAGTTGGTAATGTAAAGTTAGGTCATGATAGAGCAACATGTATAGTTGGTCATATAAAGTTAGGTCGTTATAGAGCAAAATGTACAGTTGGTAATGTAAAGTTAGGTCATGATAGAGCAACATGTACAGTTGGTAATATGAAGTTAGGTCATGATAGAGCAACATGTACAGTGGGTAATAAGAAGTTAGGTCATGATAGAGCAACATGTACAGTTGGTAATATAAAGTTAGGTTGTGATAGAGCAACATGTACAGTTGGTAATATAAAGTTAGGTCATGATAGAGTAACATGTACAGTTTGTAATATAAAGTTAATTTGTTATATAGCAATATATGAAACATGTACAGTTGGTAATTTAAAGTTAGGTCATGATAGAGCAACATGTACAGTTGGTAATATAAAGTTAGGTTGTGATAGAGCAACATGTACAGTTGGTAATATAAAGTTAGGTCATGATAGAGTAACATGTACAGTTTGTAATATAAAGTTAGTTTGTTATAGAGCAACATTTGCAAAATGTACAGTTGTGGGTAATATAAAGTTAGGTTGTGATAGAGCAACATGTATAGTTGGTAATATAAAGTTAGGTTGTGATAGAGCAACATGTACAGTTGGTAATATGAAGTTAGGTTGTGATAGAGCAACATTTGCAGTTGGTAATATAAAGTTATGTTGTGATAGAGCAACATGTACAGATGGTAATATATAGTTAAGTCGTGATAGAGCAACATGTACAGTTGGTAATATAAAGTTAGGTTGTGATAGAGCAAAATGTACAGTTGGTAATATAAAGTTAGGTCATGATAGAGTAACATGTACAGTTTATAATATAAAGTTAGTTTGTTATAGAGCAACATTTGCAAAATGTACAGTTAAGGTTAATATAAAATTAGGTTGTGATAGAGCAACATGTATAGTTGGTAATATAAAGTTAGGTTGTGATAGAGCAACATGTACAGTTGGTAATATGAAGTTAGGTTGTGATAGAGCAACATTTGCAGTTGGTAATATAAAGTTATGTTGTGATAGAGCAACATGTACAGATGGTAATATATAGTTAGGTCGTGATAGAGCAACATGTACAGTTGGTAATATATAGTTAGGTTGTAATAGAGCAACATGTACAGTTGGTAATATATAGTTTGGTAGTGATAGAGCAAAATGTACAGTTGGTAATGTAAAGTTAGGTCATGATAGAGCAACATGTATAGTTGGTCATATAAAGTTAGGTCGTTATAGAGCAAAATGTACAGTTGGTAATGTAAAGTTAGGTCATGATAGAGCAACATGTACAGTTGGTAATATGAAGTTAGGTCATGATAGATCATAATGTACAGTGGGTAATATGAAGTTAGGTCATGATAGAGCAACATGTACAGTTGGTAATATAAAGTTAGGTTGTGATAGAGCAACATGTACAGTTGGTAATATAAAGTTAGGTCATGATAGAGTAACATGTACAGTTTGTAATATAAAGTTAATTTGTTATATAGCAATATATGAAACATGTACAGTTGGTAATTTAAAGTTAGGTCATGATAGAGTAACATGTACAGTGGGTAATATGAAGTTAGGTCATGATAGAGCAACATGTACAGTTGGTAATATAAAGTTAGGTTGTGATAGAGCAACATGTACAGTTGGTAATATAAAGTTAGGTCATGATAGAGTAACATGTACAGTTTGTAATATAAAGTTAGTTTGTTATAGAGCAACATTTGCAAAATGTACAGTTGTGAGTAATATAAAGTTAGGTTGTGATAGAGCAACATGTATAGTTGGTAATATAAAGTTAGGTTGTGATAGAGCAACATGTACAGTTGGTAATATGAAGTTAGGTTGTGATAGAGCAACATTTGCAGTTGGTAATATAAAGTTATGTTGTGATAGAGCAACATGTACAGTTGGTAATATAAAGTTAGGTTGTGATAGAGCAACATGTACAGTTGGTAATATATAGTTAGGTTGTAATAGAGCAACATGTACAGTTGGTAATATATAGTTTGGTAGTGATAGAGCAACATGTACAGATGGTAATATATAGTTAGGTCATGATAGAGCAACATGTACAGTTGGTAATATATAGTTAGGTCATGATAGAGCAACATGTATAGTTGGTCATATAAAGTTAGGTCGTTATAGAGCAAAATGTACAGTTGGTAATGTAAAGTTAGGTTGTGATAGAGCAACATGTGTAGTTGGTAATATAAAGTTAGGTCATGATAGAGCAACATGTACAGCTGGTAATATGAAGTTAGGTCGTGATAGAGCAACATGTACAGATGGTAATATAAAGTTAGGTTGTGATAGAGCAAAATGTACATTTGGTTATATAAAGTTAATTTGTGATATAGCAATATATGAAACATGTACAGTTGGTAATTTAAAGTTAGGTCATGATAGAGCAACATGTACAGTGGGTAATATGAAGTTAGGTCATGATAGAGCAACATGTACAGATGGTAATATATAGTTAGGTCATGATAGAGCAACATGTACAGTTGGTAATATATAGTTAGGTCATGATAGAGCAACATGTATAGTTGGTCATATAAAGTTAGGTCGTTATAGAGCAAAATGTACAGTTGGTAATGTAAAGTTAGGTTGTGATAGTGCAACATGTGCAGTTGGTAATATAAAGTTAGGTCATGATAGAGCAACATGTACAGTTGGTAATATGAAGTTAGGTCGTGATAGAGCAACATGTACAGATGGTAATATAAAGTTAGGTTGTGATAGAGCAACATGTACAGTTTGTAATATGAAGTTAGGTCGTGATAGAGCAAGATGTGCAACATATGCAGTTGGTAATATAAAGTTAGGTTGTGATAGAGCAACATGTACAGTTGGAAATATACAGTAAGGTTGTGATAGAGCAACATGTTCATCATATACAGTTGTGGGCAATATAAAGTTAGGCCGTGATAGAGCAAAATGTACATTTGGTTATATAAAGTTAATTTGTGATATAGCAATATATGAAACATGTACAGTTGGTAATTTAAAGTTAGGTCATGATAGAGCAACATGTACAGTGGGTAATATGAAGTTAGGTCATGATAGAGCAACATGTACAGATGGTAATATATAGTTAGGTCATGATAGAGCAACATGTACAGTTGGTAATATATAGTTAGGTCATGATAGAGCAACATGTATAGTTGGTCATATAAAGTTAGGTCGTTATAGAGCAAAATGTACAGTTGGTAATGTAAAGTTAGGTTGTGATAGAGCAACATGTGCAGTTGGTAATATAAAGTTAGGTCATGATAGAGCAACATGTACAGTTGGTAATATGAAGTTAGGTCGTGATAGAGCAACATGTACAGATGGTAATATAAAGTTAGGTTGTGATAGAGCAACATGTACAGTTTGTAATATGAAGTTAGGTCGTGATAGAGCAACATGTACATTTGGTAATATGAAGTTAGGTTGTGATAGAGCAAAATGTACAGTTTGAAAAATATATAGTTAGGTCGTGATAGAGCAACATGTGCAACATGTACAGTTGTGGTTAATATAAAGTTAGGTTGTTATAGAGCAACATGTGCAACATGTACAGTTGTGGGTAATAAAAAGTTAGGTTGTGATAGAGCACCATGTATGTTTGGTAATATAAAGTTAGGTTGTGATAGAGCAACACGTACAGTTGGTAATTTAAAGTTAGGTTGTGATAGAGCAACATGTGCAACATGTACAGTTGTGGGTAATGTAAAGTTAGGTTGTGATAGAGCACCATGTATGTTTGGTAATATAAAGTTAGGTTGTGATAGAGCAACATGTACAGTTGGTAATATAAAGTTAGGTTGTGATAGAGCAACATGTACAGTTGGTAATATATAGTTTGGTCGTGATAGAGCAACATGTACAGATGGTAATATATAGTTAGGTCATGATAGAGCAACATGTACAGTTATTAATTTATAGTTAGGTCATGATAGAGTAACATGTATAGTTGGTAATATAAAGTTAGGTCGTGATAGAGCAAAATTACAGTTGGTAATGTAAAGTTTAGTTGTTATAGAGCAATATGTGCAGTTGGTAATATAAAGTTAGGTTGTGATAGAGTAACATGTACAGTTGGTAATATATAGTTAGGTCATGATAGAGCAACATGTACAGTTGGTAATATAAAGTTAGGTTGTGATAGAGTAACATGTACAGTTGGTAATATATAGTTAGGTCATGATAGAGCAACATGTACAGTTGGTAATATAAAGTTAGGATGTGATAGAGCAGTATGTACAGTTGGTAATACGAAGTTAGGTTGTGATAGAGCAACATGTACATTTGGTAATATGAAGTTAGGTTGTGATAGAGCAACATGTACAGTTGGTAATATATAGTTAGGTCATGATAGAGCAACATGTACAGTTGGTAATATAAAGTTAGGTTGTGATAGAGCAACATGTACAGTTGGTAATATGAAGTTATGTTGTGATAGATTAACATGTGCAGTTGGTAATATAAAGTTAGTTTGTGATAGAGCAACATTTGCAGTTGGTAATATATAGTTAGGTTGTGATAGAGCAACATGTGCAGATGGAAATATAAAGTTAGGTTGTGATAGAGCAACATGTGCAGTTGGTAATATATAGTTAGGTTGTGATAGAGCAACATGTACAGTTGGAAATATATAGTTAGGTTGTGATAGAGCAACATGTACAGTTGTTAATATATAGTTAGGTTGTGATAGAGCAACATGTACAGTTGGTAATGTATAGTTAGATTGTTATAGAGCAACATGTACAGTTGGTAATATGAAGTTAGGATGTGATAGAGCAACATGTACAGTTGGTAATATGAAGTTAGGTTGTTATAGAGCAACATGTACAGTTGGTAATATATAGTTTGGTCGTGATAGAGCAACATGTACAGATGGTAATATTAAGTTAGGTCATGATAGAGCAACATGTACATTTGGTAATATATAGTTAGGTCATGATAGAGCAACATGTATAGTTGGTAATATAAAGTTAAGTCATGATAGAGCAACATGTACAGTTGGTAATGTAAAGTTAGGTTGTGATAGAGCAACATGTGAGGTTGGTAATACAAAGTTAGGTCATGATCGAGCAACATGTGCAACATTTACAGTTGGTAATATAAAGTTAGGTCATGATAGAGCAACATGTGCAACATGTACAGTTGGTAATATAAAGTTAGGATGTGATAGAGCAACATGTACAGTTGGTAATGTAAAGTTTGGTTGTTATAGAGCAACATGTACAGTTGGTAATATAAAGTTAGGTTGTGATATAGAAACATGTACAGTTGGTAATATAAAGTTAGGTTGTGATAGAGCAACATGTGCAGTTGGTAATATAAAGTTAGGTTGTGATAGAGCAACATGTACAGTTGGTAATAGAAAGCTAGGTCATGATAGAGCAACAAGTGCAACATATACATTTGGTAATATAAAGTTAGGTCATGATAGAGCAACATGTGCAACATGTACAGTTTGTAATATAAAGTTAGGATGTGATAGAGCAACATGTACAGTTGGTAATATAAAGTTAGGTCATGATAGAGCAAAATGTACAGTTGGTAATTTAAAGTTTGGTTGTTATAGAGCAACATGTACAGTTGGTAATATAAAGTTAGGTTGTGATAGAGCAACATGTACAGTTGGTAATATAAAGTTAGGTTGTGATAGAGCAACATGTGCAGTTGGTAATATAAAGTTAGGTTATGATAGATTAACATGTGCAACATGTACAGTTGTGGGTAATATAAAGTTAGGTCGTGATAGAGCAACATGTACAGTTGTTAAAAGAAAGCTAGGTCATGATAGAGCAACATGTGCAAGATATACAGTTGGTAATATAAAGTTAGGTTGTGATAGAGCAACATGTACAGTTGGTAATATAAAGTTAGGTTGTGATAGAGCAACATGTGCCACATGTACAGTTGTGGGTAATATAAAGTTAGGTTGTGATAGAGCACCATGTACAGTTGGTAATATAAAGTTAGGTTGTGATAGAGGAACATGTACAGTTGGTAATATATAGTTAGGTCATGATAGAGCAACATGTACAGTTGGTAATATATAGTTAGGTCATGATAGAGCAACATGTATAGTTGGTCATATAAAGTTAGGTCGTTATAGAGCAAAATGTACAGTTGGTAATGTAAAGTTAGGTTGTGATAGAGCAACATGTGCAGTTGGTAATATAAAGTTAGGTCATGATAGAGCAACATGTACAGTTGGTAATATGAAGTTAGGTCGTGATAGAGCAACATGTACAGATGGTAATATAAAGTTAGGTTGTGATAGAGCAACATGTACAGTTTGTAATATGAAGTTAGGTCGTGATAGAGCAAGATGTGCAACATATGCAGTTGGTAATATAAAGTTAGGTTGTGATAGAGCAACATGTACAGTTGGAAATATACAGTAAGGTTGTGATAGAGCAACATGTTCATCATATACAGTTGTGGGCAATATAAAGTTAGGCCGTGATAGAGCAAAATGTACATTTGGTTATATAAAGTTAATTTGTTATATAGCAATATATGAAACATGTACAGTTGGTTATTTAAAGTTAGGTCATGATAGAGCAACATGTACAGTGGGTAATATGAAGTTAGGTCATGATAGAGCAACATGTACAGTTGGTAATATAAAGTTAGGTTGTGATAGAGCAACATGTACAGTTGGTAATATAAAGTTAGGTCATGATAGAGTAACATGTACAGTTTGTAATATAAAGTTAGTTTGTTATAGAGCAACATTTGCAAAATGTACAGTTGTGGGTAATATAAAGTTAGGTTGTGATAGAGCAACATGTATAGTTGGTAATATAAAGTTAGGTTGTGATAGAGCAACATGTACATTTGGTAATATGAAGTTAGGTTGTGATAGAGCAAAATGTACAGTTTGAAAAATATATAGTTAGGTCGTGATAGAGCAACATGTGCAACATGTACAGTTGTGGTTAATATAAAGTTAGGTTGTTATAGAGCAACATGTGCAACATGTACAGTTGTGGGTAATAAAAAGTTAGGTTGTGATAGAGCACCATGTATGTTTGGTAATATAAAGTTAGGTTGTGATAGAGCAACACGTACAGTTGGTAATTTAAAGTTAGGTTGTGATAGAGCAACATGTGCAACATGTACAGTTGTGGGTAATGTAAAGTTAGGTTGTGATAGTGCACCATGTATGTTTGGTAATATAAAGTTAGGTTGTGATAGAGCAACATGTACAGTTGGTAATATAAAGTTAGGTTGTGATAGAGCAACATGTACAGTTGGTAATATATAGTTTGGTCGTGATAGAGCAACATGTACAGATGGTAATATATAGTTAGGTCATGATAGAGCAACATGTACAGTTATTAATTTATAGTTAGGTCATGATAGAGTAACATGTATAGTTGGTAATATAAAGTTAGGTCGTGATAGAGCAAAATGTACAGTTGGTAATGTAAAGTTTAGTTGTTATAGAGCAATATGTGCAGTTGGTAATATAAAGTTAGGTTGTGATAGAGTAACATGTACAGTTGGTAATATATAGTTAGGTCATGATAGAGCAACATGTACAGTTGGTAATATAAAGTTAGGTTGTGATAGAGTAACATGTACAGTTGGTAATATATAGTTAGGTCATGATAGAGCAACATGTACAGTTGGTAATATAAAGTTAGGATGTGATAGAGCAGTATGTACAGTTGGTAATACGAAGTTAGGTTGTGATAGAGCAACATGTACATTTGGTAATATGAAGTTAGGTTGTGATAGAGCAACATGTACAGTTGGTAATATATAGTTAGGTCATGATAGAGCAACATGTACAGTTGGTAATATAAAGTTAGGTTGTGATAGAGCAACATGTACAGTTGGTAATATGAAGTTATGTTGTGATAGATTAACATGTGCAGTTGGTAATATAAAGTTAGTTTGTGATAGAGCAACATTTGCAGTTGGTAATATATAGTTAGGTTGTGATAGAGCAACATGTGCAGATGGAAATATAAAGTTAGGTTGTGATAGAGCAACATGTGCAGTTGGTAATATATAGTTAGGTTGTGATAGAGCAACATGTACAGTTGGAAATATATAGTTAGGTTGTGATAGAGCAACATGTACAGTTGTTAATATATAGTTAGGTTGTGATAGAGCAACATGTACAGTTGGTAATGTATAGTTAGATTGTTATAGAGCAACATGTACAGTTGGTAATATGAAGTTAGGATGTTATAGAGCAACATGTACAGTTGGTAATATGAAGTTAGGTTGTTATAGAGCAACATGTACAGTTGGTAATATATAGTTTGGTCGTGATAGAGCAACATGTACAGATGGTAATATTAAGTTAGGTCATGATAGAGCAACATGTACAGTTGGTAATATATAGTTAGGTCATGATAGAGCAACATGTATAGTTGGTAATATAAAGTTAAGTCATGATAGAGCAACATGTACAGTTGGTAATGTAAAGTTAGGTTGTGATAGAGCAACATGTGAGGTTGGTAATACAAAGTTAGGTCATGATCGAGCAACATGTGCAACATTTACAGTTGGTAATATAAAGTTAGGTCATGATAGAGCAACATGTGCAACATGTACAGTTGGTAATATAAAGTTAGGATGTGATAGAGCAACATGTACAGTTGGTAATGTAAAGTTTGGTTGTTATAGAGCAACATGTACAGTTGGTAATATAAAGTTAGGTTGTGATATAGAAACATGTACAGTTGGTAATATAAAGTTAGGTTGTGATAGAGCAACATGTGCAGTTGGTAATATAAAGTTAGGTTGTGATAGAGCAACATGTACAGTTGGTAATAGAAAGCTAGGTCATGATAGAGCAACAAGTGCAACATATACATTTGGTAATATAAAGTTAGGTCATGATAGAGCAACATGTGCAACATGTACAGTTTGTAATATAAAGTTAGGATGTGATAGAGCAACATGTACAGTTGGTAATATAAAGTTAGGTTGTGATAGAGCAACATGTGCAGTTGGTAATATAAAGTTAGGTTATGATAGATTAACATGTGCAACATGTACAGTTGTGGGTAATATAAAGTTAGGTCGTGATAGAGCAACATGTACAGTTGTTAAAAGAAAGCTAGGTCATGATAGAGCAACATGTGCAAGATATACAGTTGGTAATATAAAGTTAGGTTGTGATAGAGCAACATGTACAGTTGGTAATATAAAGTTAGGTTGTGATAGAGCAACATGTGCAACATGTACAGTTGTGGGTAATATAAAGTTAGGTTGTGATAGAGCACCATGTACAGTTGGTAATATAAAGTTAGGTTGTGATAGAGGAACATGTACAGTTGGTAATATATAGTTAGGTCTTGATAGAGCAACATGTACAGTTGGTAATATAAAGTTAGGTTGTTATAGAGCAACATGTACAGTTGGTAATACACAGTTTGGTCGTGATAGAGCAACATATACAGATGGTAATATATAGTTAGGTAATGATAGAGCAACATGTACAGTTGGTAATATATAGTTAGGTCATGATAGAGCAACATGTATAGTTGGTAATGTAAAGTTAGGTCGTTATAGAGCAAAATGTACAGTTGGTAATGTAAAGTTAGGTTGTGACAGAGCAACATGTGCAGTTGGTAATATAAAGTTAGGTCATGATAGAGCAACATGTACAGTTGGTAATATGAAGTTAGGTCGTGATAGAGCAACATGTACAGATGGTAATATAAAGTTAGGTTGTGATCTAGCAACATGTACAGTTGGTAATATGAAGTTAGGTCGTGATAGAGCAAGATGTGCAACATATTCAGTTGGTAATATAAAGTTAGGTTGTGATAGAGCAACATGTACAGTTGGAAATATACAGTAAGGTTGTGATAGAGCAACATGTTCATCATATACAGTTGTGGGCAATATAAAGTTAGGCCGTGATAGAGCAAAATGTACATTTGGTTATATAACGTTAATTTGTGATATAGCAATATATGAAACATGTACAGTTGGTAATTTAAAGTTAGGTCATGATAGAGCAACATGTACAGTGGGTAATATGAAGTTAGGTCATGATAGAGCAACATGTACAGTTGGTAATATAAGGTTAGGTTGTGATAGAGCAACATGTACAGTTGGTAATATAAAGTTAGGTCATGATAGAGTAACATGTACAGTTTGTAATATAAAGTTAGTTTGTTATAGAGCAACATTTGCAAAATGTACAGTTGTGGGTAATATAAAGTTAGGTTGTGATAGAGCAACATGTATAGTTGGTAATATAAAGTTAGGTTGTGATAGAGCAACATGTACAGTTGGTAATATAAAGTTAGGTTGTGATAGAGCAACATGTATAGTTGGTAATATAAAGTTAGGTTGTGATAGAGCAACATGTACAGTTGGTAATATGAAGTTAGGTTGTGATAGAGCAAAATGTACAGTGTGAAAAATATATAGTTAGGTTGTGATAGAGCAACATGTACAGTTGGTAAAATATAGTTAGGTTGTGATAGAGCAAAATGTACAGTTGGTAATATATAGTTAGCTTGTGATAGAGCAACATGTACAGTTGGTAATATAAAGTTAGGTTGTGATAGAGCAAAA
Source organism: Thymallus thymallus (assembly GCA_023634145.1). Lineage (NCBI taxonomy): Eukaryota > Metazoa > Chordata > Actinopteri > Salmoniformes > Salmonidae > Thymallus > Thymallus thymallus. Next base: position 6,509,711 of record CM042399.1, on the reverse strand, counting down.
TGTGCAGTTGGTAATATAAAGTTAGGTTATGATCGAGCAGCATGTGCAACATGTACAGTTGGTAATATAAAGTTAGGATGTGAGAGAGCAACATGTACAGTTGGTAATATAAAGTTAGGTCATGATAGAGCAAAATGTACAGTTGGTAATGTAAAGTTTGGTTGTTATAGAGCAACATGTACAGTTGGTAATATAAAGTTAGGTTGTGATAGAGCAACATGTACAGTTGGTAATATAAAGTTAGGTTGTGATAGAGCAACATGTGCAGTTGGTAATATAAAGTTAGATTGTGATAGAGCAACATGTGCAGTTGGTAATAGAAAGCTAGGTCATGATAGAGCAACATGTGCAACATATACATTTGGTAATATAAAGTTAGGTTTTGATAGAGCAACATGTGCAACATATACAGTTGTGGGTAATATAAAGTTAGGTCTTGATAGAGCAACATGAACAGATGGTAATATATAGTTAGGTCATGATAGAGCAACATGTACAGTAGGTAATATAAAGTTAGGTTGTGATAGAGCAAAATGTACAGTTGGTAATATATAGTTAGCTTGTGATAGAGCAACATGTACAGTTGGTAATATAAAGTTAGGTTGTGATAGAGCAAAATGTGCAGTTGGTAATATAAAGTTAGGTTATGATCGAGCAGCATGTGCAACATGTACAGTTGGTAATATAAAGTTAGGATGTGAGAGAGCAACATGTACAGTTGGTAATATAAAGTTAGGTCATGATAGAGCAAAATGTACAGTTGGTAATGTAAGTTTGGTTGTTATAGAGCAACATGTACAGTTGGTAATATAAAGTTAGGTTGTGATAGAGCAACATGTGCAGTTGGTAATATAAAGTTAGGTTGTGATAGAGCAACATGTGCAGTTGGTAATAGAAAGCTAGGTCATGATAGAGCAACATGTGCAACATATACATTTGGTAATGTGAAGTTAGGTTGTGATAGAGCAACATGTGCAGTTGGTAATAGAAAGCTAGGTCATGATAGAGCAACATGTGCAACATATACATTTGGTAATATAAAGTTAGGTTGTGATAGAGCAACATGAACAGATGGTAATATATAGTTAGGTCATGATAGAGCAACATGTACAGTTGGTAATATAAAGTTAGGTTTTGATAGAGCAACATGTGCAACATATACAGTTGTGGGTAATATAAAGTTAGGTCTTGATAGAGCAACATGAACAGATGGTAATATATAGTTAGGTCATGATAGAGCAACATGTACAGTTGGTAATATAAAGTTAGCTTGTGATAGAGCAACATGTACAGTTGGTAATATGAAGTTAGGTTGTGATAGAGCAACATGTACAGTTGGTAATATAAAGTTAGGTTGTGATAGAGCAACATGTGCAGTTGGTAATATAAAGTTAGGTTGTGATAGAGCAACATGTACAGTTGGTATTAGAAAGCTAGGTCATGATAGAGCAACATATGCAATATATACATTTGGTAATATAGAGTTAGGTTGTGATAGAGCAACATGTGCGACATGTACAGTTGTGGGTAATATAAAGTTAGGTCTTGATAGAGCAACATGTACAGTTGGTAATTTAAAGTTTTGTCATGATAGAGCAACATGTACAGTTGGTAATATAAAGTTAGGTTGATATAGAGCAACATGTACAGTTGGTATTATGAAGTTAGGTTCTGAAAGAGTAACATTTACAGTTGGTAATATGAAGTTAGGTTGTGATAGAGCAAAATGTACAGTTAGTAATATAATGTTAGGTCATGATAGAGGTACATGTACAGTTGGTAATATAAAGTTAGGTTGTGATAGAGCAACATGTACAGTTGGTAATATAAAGTTAGGTTGTGATAGAGCAACATGTGCAACATGTACAGTTGTGGGTTATATAAAGTTAGGTTGTAATAGAGCACCATGTACAGTTGGTAATATAAAGTTAGGTTGTGATAGAGCAACATGTATAGTAGGTAATATATAGTTAGGTTGTGATAGAGCAACATGTACAGTTGGTAATATGAAGTTAGGTTGTGATAGAGCAACATGTGCAGTTGGTAATATAAAGTTATGTTGTGATAGAGCAAAATGTACAGTTGGTAATGTAAAGTTAGGTTGTGATAGAGCAACATGTGCAGTTGGTAATATAAAGTTAGGTCATGATAGAGCAACATGTACAGTTGGTAATATGAAGTTAGGTCCTGATAGAGAAACATGTAGAGATGGTAATATAAAGTTAGGTTGTGATAGAGCAACACGTACAGTTGGTAATATAAAGTTAGGTTGTGATAGAGCAACATGTACAGTTGGTAATATATAGTTAGGTTGTGATAGAGCAACATGTACAGTTGGTAATATAAAGTTAGGTTTTGATAGAGCAACATGTACAGTTGGTAATATATAGTTAGGTTGTGATAGAGCAACATGTACAGTTGGTAATATGAAGTTAGGTTGTTAAAGAGCAACATGTACAGTTGGTAATATATAGTTAGGTAGTGATAGAGCAACATGTACAGATGGTAATATTAAGTTAGGTCATGATAGAGCAACATGTACAGTTGGTAATATATAGTTAGGTCATGATAGAGCAACATGTATAGTTGGTAATATAAAGTTAGGTCACGATAGAGCAACATGTGCAGTTGGTAATATAAAGTTAGGTCATGATAGAGCAACATGTGCAACATTTACTGTTGGTAATATAAAGTTAGGATGTGATAGAGCAACATGTACAGTTGGTAATATATAGTTAGGTCATGATAGAGCAACAAGTACAGTTGGTAATATATAGTTAGGTCATGATAGTGCAACATGTACAGTTGGTAATATAAAGTTAGGTCATGATAGAGCCAAATTTACAGTTGGTAATGTAAAGTTTGTTTGTTATAGAGCAAAATGTACAGTTGGTAATATAAAGTTAGGTTGTGATAGAGCAACATGTACATTTGGTAATATGAAGTTAGGATGTGATAGAGCAACATGTACAGTTGGTAATATATAGTTAGGTCATGATAGAGCAACAAGTACAGTTGGTAATATATAGTTAGGTCATGATAGTGCAACATGTACAGTTGGTAATATAAAGTTAGGTCATGATAGAGCCAAATTTACAGTTGGTAATATAAAGTTTGTTTGTTATAGAGCAAAATGTACAGTTGGTAATATAAAGTTAGGTTGTGATAGAGCAACATGTACAGTTGGTAATATAAAGTTAGGTTGTGATAGAGCAACATGTGCAGTTGGTAATATAAAGTTAGGTTGTGATAGAGCAACATGTACAGTTGGTATTAGAAAGCTAGGTCATGATAGAGCAACATATGCAATATATACATTTGGTAATATAAAATTAGGTTGTGATAGAGCAACATGTGCGACATGTACAGTTGTGGGTTATATAAAGTTAGGTCTTGATAGAGCAACATGTACAGTTGGTAATATAAAGTTTTGTCATGATAGAGCAACATGTACAGTTGGTAATATAAAGTTAGGTTGTGATAGAGTAACATGTACAGTTGGTATTATGAAGTTAGGTTTTGAAAGAGTAACATGTACAGTTGGTAATATGAAGTTAGGTTGTGATAGAGCAAAATGTACAGTAGGTAATATATAGTTAGGTTGTGATAGAGCAACATATACAGTTGGTAATATGAAGTTAGGTTGTGATAGAGCAACATGTGCAGTTGGTAATATAAAGTTAGGTCATGATAGAGCAACATGTACAGTTGGTAATATGAAGTTAGGTCGTGATAGAGAAACATGTAGAGATGGTAATATAAAGTTAGGTTGCGATAGAGCAACATGTACAGTTGGTAATATGAAGTTAGGTCGTGATAGAGCAAGATGTGCAACATATGCAGTTGGTAATATAAAGTTAGGTTTTGATAGAGCAACATGTACAGTTGGAAATATACAGTTAGGCCGTGATAGAGCAAAATGTACATTTGGTTATATAAAGTTAATTTGTGATATAGCAATATGTGAAACATATACAGTTGGTAATTTAAAGTTAGGTCATGATAGAGCAACATGTACATTTGGTAATATGAAGTTAGGTTGTGATAGAGCAACATGTACAGTTGGTAATATATAGTTAGGTCATGATAGAGCAACAAGTACAGTTGGTAATATATAGTTAGGTCATGATAGTGCAACATGTACAGTTGGTAATATAAAGTTAGGTCATGATAGAGCCAAATTTACAGTTGGTAATGTAAAGTTTGTTTGTTATAGAGCAAAATGTACAGTTTTTAATATAAAGTTAGGTTGTGATAGAGCAACATGTACAGTTGGTAATATAAAGTTAGGTTGTGATAGAGCAACATGTGCAGTTGGTAATATAAAGTTAGGTTGTGATAGAGCAACATGTACAGTTGGTAATAGAAAGCTAGGTCATGATAGAGCAACATGTGCGATATATACATTTGGTAATATAAAGTTAGGTTGTGATAGAGCAACATGTGCGACATGTACAGTTGTGGGTAATATAAAGTTAGGTCTTGATAGAGCAACATGTACAGTTGGTAATATAAAGTTAGGTCATGATAGAGCAACATGTACAGTTGGTAATATAAAGTTAGGTTGTGATAGAGCAACATGTACAGTTGGTATTATGAAGTTAGGTTATGAAAGAGCAACATGTACAGTTGGTAATATGAAGTTAGGTTGTGATAGAGCAACATGTACAGTTGGTAATATAATGTTAGGTCATGATAGAGGAACTTGTACAGTTGGTAATATAAAGTTAGGTTGTAATAGATCAACATGTACAGTTGGTAATATAAAGTTAGGTTGTGATAGAGCAACATGTGCAGTTGGTAATATAAAGTTAGGTCATGATAGAGAAACATGTGCAACATATACAGTTGGTAATATAAAGTTAGGTCATGATAGAGAAATATGTGCAACATGTACAGTTGGTAATATAAAATTAGGATGTGATAGAGCAACATGTACAGTTGGTAATATGAAGATAGGTTGTGATAGAGCAACATGTACAGAAGGTAATATAAAGTTAGGTTGTGATAGAGCAACATATACAGTTGGTAATATGAAGTTAGGTCGTGATAGAGCAAGATGTGCAACATATGCAGTTGGTAATATAAAGTTAGGTTGTGATAGAGCAACATGTACAGTTGGTAATATAAAGTTAGGTCTTGATAGAGCAACATGTACAGTTGGTAATATAAAGTTAGGTTGTGATAGAGCAAAATGTACAGTTGGTAATATATAGTTAGCTTGTGATAGAGCAACATGTACAGTTGGTAATATAAAGTTAGGTTGTGATAGAGCAACATGTACAGTTGGTAATATAAAGTTAGGTTGTGATAGAGCAACATCTACAGTTGGTAATATGAAGTTAGGTCATGATAGAGCAAAATGTACAGTTGGTAATTTAAAGATTGGTTGTTATAGAGCAACATGTAAAGTTGGTAATATAAAGTTAGGTTGTGATAGAGCAACATGTGCAGTTGGTAATATAAAGTTAGGTTGTGATAGAGCAACATGTGCAGTGGGTAATATGAAGTTAGTTCATGATAGAGCAACACGTACAGTTGGTAATATAAAGTTAGGTTGTGATAGAGCAACATGTGCGACATGTACAGTTGTGGGTTATATAAAGTTAGGTCTTGATAGAGCAACATGTACAGTTGGTAATATAAAGTTTTGTCATGATAGAGCAACATGTACAGTTGGTAATATAAAGTTAGGTTGTGATAGAGCAACATGTACAGTTGGTATTATGAAGTTAGGTTGTGAAAGAGTAACATGTACAGTTGGTAATATGAAGTTAGGTTGTGATAGAGCAAAATGTACAGTAGGTAATATATAGTTAGGTTGTGATAGAGCAACATGTACAGTTGGTAATATGAAGTTAGGTTGTGATAGAGAAACATGTAGAGATGGTAATATAAAGTTAGGTTGTGATAGAGCAACATGTACAGTTGGTAATATGAAGTTAGGTCGTGATAGAGCAAGATGTGCAACATATGCAGTTGGTAATATAAAGTTAGGTTTTGATAGAGCAACATGTGCAGTTGGAAATATACAGTTAGGCCGTGATAGAGCAAAATGTACATTTGGTTATATAAAGTTAATTTGTGATATAGCAATATGTGAAACATATACAGTTGGTAATTTAAAGTTAGGTCATGATAGAGCAACATGTACATTTGGTAATATGAAGTTAGGTTGTCATAGAGCAACATGTACAGTTGGTAATATATAGTTAGGTCATGATAGAGCAACAAGTACAGTTGGTAATATATAGTTAGGTCATGATAGTGCAACATGTACAGTTGGTAATATAAAGTTAGGTCATGATAGAGCCAAATTTACAGTTGGTAATGTAAAGTTTGTTTGTTATAGAGCAAAATGTACAGTTGGTAATATAAAGTTAGGTTGTGATAGAGCAACATGTACAGTTGGTAATATAAAGTTAGGTTGTGATAGAGCAACATGTGCAGTTGGTAATATAAAGTTAGGTTGTGATAGAGCAACATGTACAGTTGGTAATAGAAAGCTAGGTCATGATAGAGCAACATGTGCGATATATACATTTGGTAATATAAAGTTAGGTTGTGATAGAGCAACATGTGCGACATGTACAGTTGTGGGTAATATAAAGTTAGGTCTTGATAGAGCAACATGTATAGTTGGTAATATAAAGTTAGGTCATGATAGAGCAACATGTACAGTTGGTAATATAAAGTTAGGTTGTGATAGAGCAACATGTACAGTGTGTATTATGAAGTTAGGTTATGAAAGAGCAACATGTACAGTTGGTAATATGAAGTTAGGTTGTGATAGAGCAACATGTACAGTTGGTAATATAATGTTAGGTCATGATAGAGGAACATGTACAGTTGGTAATATAAAGTTAGGTTGTAATAGAGCAACATGTACAGTTGGTAATATAAAGTTAGGTTGTGATAGAGCAACATGTGCAGTTGGTAATATAAAGTTAGGTCATGATAGAGAAACATGTGCAACATATACAGTTGGTAATATAAAGTTAGGTCATGATAGAGAAATATGTGCAACATGTACAGTTGGTAATATAAAATTAGGATGTGATAGAGCAACATGTACAGTTGGTAATATGAAGATAGGTTGTGATAGAGCAACATGTTCAGAAGTTAATATAAAGTTAGGTTGTGATAGAGCAACATACACAGTTGGTAATATGAAGTTAGGTCGTGATAGAGCAAGATGTGCAACATATGCAGTTGGTAATATAAAGTTAGGTTGTGATAGAGCAAGACGTACAGTTGGTAATATAAAGTTAGGTTGTGATAGAGCAACATGTGCAGTTGGTAATATAAAGTTAGGTTGTGATAGAGCAACATGTGCAGTGGGTAATATGAAGTTAGTTCATGATAGAGCAACACGTACAGTTGGTAATAGATAGATAGATAGATAGGTACTTTATTGATCCCCCGGGGGGGAAATTTCATAATATAAAGTTAGGTTGTGATAGAGCAACATGTACAGTTGGTAATATATAGTTAGGTTGTGATAGAGCAACATGTACAGTTGGTAATATAAAGTTATGTTGTGATAGAGCAACATGTACAGTTGGTAATATATAGTTAGGTTGTGATAGAGCAACATGTACAGTTGGTAATATGAAGTTAGGTTGTTAAAGAGCAACATGTACAGTTGGTAATATATAGTTAGGTCGTGATAGAGCAACATGTACAGATGGCAATATTAAGTTAGGTCATGATAGAGCAACATGTACAGTTGGTAATATATAGTTAGGTCATGATAGAGCAACATGTATAGTTGGTAATATAAAGTTAGGTCATGATAGAGCAACATGTGCAGTTGGTAATATAAAGTTAGGTCATGATAGAGCAACATGTGCAACATGTACTGTTGGTAATATAAAGTTAGGATGTGATAGAGCAACATGTACAGTTGGTAATATGAAGTTAGGTTGTGATAGAGCAACATGTACATTTGGTAATATGAAGTTAGGATGTGATAGAGCAACATGTACAGTTGGTAATATATAGTTAGGTCATGATAGTGCAACATGTACAGTTGGTAATATAAAGTTAGGTCATGATAGAGCCAAATTTACAGTTGGTAATGTAAAGTTTTTTTGTTATAGAGCAAAATGTACAGTTGGTAATATAAAGTTAGGTTGTGATAGAGCAACATGTACAGTTGGTAATATAAAGTTAGTTTGTGATAGAGCAACATGTGCAGTTGGTAATATAAAGTTAGGTTGTGATAGAGCAACATGTAAAGTTGGTGTTAGAAAGCTAGGTCATGATAGAGCAACATTTGCAATATATACATTTGGTAATATAAAGTTAGGTTGTGATAGAGCAACATGTGCGCCATGTACAGTTGTTGGTAATATAAAGTTAGGTCTTGATAGAGCAACATGTACAGTTGGTAATATAAAGTTTTGTCATGATAGAGCAACATGTACAGTTGGTAGTATAAAGTTAGGTTGTGATAGAGCAACATGTACAGTTGGTATTATGAAGTTAGGTTGTGAAAGAGTAACATGTACAGTTGGTAATATGAAGTTAGGTTGTGATAGAGCAAAATGTACAGTTGGTTATATAATGTTAGGTCTTGATAGAGGAAAATGTACAGTTGGTAATATAAAGTTAGGTTGTGATAGAGCAACATGTACAGTTGGTAATATAAAGTTAGGTTTTGATAGAGCAACATGTGCAACATGTACAGTTGTGGGTTATATAAAGTTAGGTTGTAATAGAGCACCATGTACAGTTGGTAATATAAAGTTAGGTTGTGATAGAGCAACATGTATAGTAGGTAATATATAGTTAGGTTGTGATAGAGCAACATGTACAGTTGGTAATATGAAGTTAGGTTGTGATAGAGCAACATGTGCAGTTGGTAATATAAAGTTATGTTGTGATAGAGCAAAATGTACAGTTGGTAATGTAAAGTTAGGTTGTGATAGAGCAACATGTGCAGTTGGTAATATAAAGTTAGGTCATGATAGAGCAACATGTACAGTTGGTAATATGAAGTTAGGTCGTGATAGAGAAACATGTAGAGATGGTAATATAAAGTTAGGTTGTGATAGAGCAACATGTACAGTTGGTAATATGAAGTTAGGTCGTGATAGAGCAAGATGTGCAACATATGCAGTTGGTAATATAAAGTTAGGTTTTGATAGAGCAACATGTACAGTTGGAAATATACAGTTAGGTTTTGATAGAGCAACATGTTCATCATATACAGTTGTTTGCAATATAAAGTTAGGCCGTGATAGAGCAACATGTACATTTGGTTATATAAAGTTAATTTGTGATATATTAATATGTGAAACATGTACAGTTGGTAATATAAAGTTAGTTTGTGATAGAGCAACATGTGCAGTTGGTAATATAAAGTTAGGTTGTGATAGAGCAACATGTACAGTTGGTATTAGAAAGCTAGGTCATGATAGAGCAACATTTGCAATATATACATTTGGTAATATAAAGTTAGGTTGTGATAGAGCAACATGTGCGCCATGTACAGTTGTTGGTAATATAAAGTTAGGTCTTGATAGAGCAACATGTACAGTTGGTAATATAAAGTTTTGTCATGATAGAGCAACATGTACAGTTGGTAGTATAAAGTTAGGTTGTGATAGAGCAACATGTACAGTTGGTATTATGAAGTTAGGTTGTGAAAGAGTAACATGTACAGTTGGTAATATGAAGTTAGGTTGTGATAGAGCAAAATGTACAGTTGGTAATATAATGTTAGGTCTTGATAGAGGAACATGTACAGTTGGTAATATAAAGTTAGGTTGTGATAGAGCAACATGTACAGTTGGTAATATAAAGTTAGGTTTTGATAGAGCAACATGTGCAACATGTACAGTTGTGGGTTATATAAAGTTAGGTTGTAATAGAGCACCATGTACAGTTGGTAATATAAAGTTAGGTTGTGATAGAGCAACATGTATAGTAGGTAATATATAGTTAGGTTGTGATAGAGCAACATGTACAGTTGGTAATATGAAGTTAGGTTGTGATAGAGCAACATGTGCAGTTGGTAATATAAAGTTATGTTGTGATAGAGCAAAATGTACAGTTGGTAATGTAAAGTTAGGTTGTGATAGAGCAACATGTGCAGTTGGTAATATAAAGTTAGGTCATGATAGAGCAACATGTACAGTTGGTAATATGAAGTTAGGTCGTGATAGAGAAACATGTAGAGATGGTAATATAAAGTTAGGTTGTGATAGAGCAACATGTACAGTTGGTAATATGAAGTTAGGTCGTGATAGAGCAAGATGTGCAACATATGCAGTTGGTAATATAAAGTTAGGTTTTGATAGAGCAACATGTACAGTTGGAAATATACAGTTAGGTTTTGATAGAGCAACATGTTCATCATATACAGTTGTTTGCAATATAAAGTTAGGCCGTGATAGAGCAACATGTACATTTGGTTATATAAAGTTAATTTGTGATATAGCAATATGTGAAACATATACAGTTGGTAATTTAAAGTTAGGTCATTATAGAGCAACATGTACATTTGGTAATATGAAGTTAGGTTGTGATAGAGCAACATGTACAGTTGGTAATATAAAGTTAGGTTGTGATAGAGCAACATGTACAGTTGGTAATATAAAGTTAGGTCATGATAGAGTAATATGTACAGTTTGTAATATAAAGTTAGTTTGTTATAGAGCAACATGTGCAAAATGTACAGTTGTGGGTAATATAAAGTTAGGTTGTGATAGAGCAACATGTATAGTTGGTAATATAAAGTTAGGTTGTGATAGAGCAACATGTACAGTTGGTAATATATAGTTAGGTCATGATAGAGTACATGTACAGTTTGTAATATAAAGTTAGTTTGTTATAGAGCAACATGTGCAGTTGGTAATATGAAGTTAGGTTGTGATAGAGCAACATGTACAGTTGGTAATATAAAGTTAGGATGTGATAGAGCAACATGTACAGTTGGTAATATAAAGTTAGGTCATGATAGAGCAACATGTACAGTTGGTAATATAAAGTTAGGTCTTGATAGAGCAACATGTACAGTTGGTAATATATAGTTAGGTCGTGATAGAGCAACATGTACAGTTGGTAATATATAGTTAGTTCGTGATAGAGCAACATGTACAGTTGGTAATATAAAGTTAGGTCGTGATAGAGCAACATGTACATTTGGTAATATATAGTTAGGTTGTGATAGATCAACATGTACAGTTGGTAATATAAAGTTAGGTTGTGATAGAGCAACATGTACAGTTGGTAATATAAAGTTAGGATGTGATAGAGCAATATGTGCAACATGTACAGTTGGTAATTTAAAGTTAGGTCGTGATAGAGCAACATGTACAGTTGGTAATAAAAAGTTAGGTTGTGATAGTGCAACATGTACAGTTGGTAATATAAAGTTAGGTTGTTATAGAGCAACATGTACAGTTGGTAATATGAAGTTAGGTCGTGATAGAGCAACATGTACAGTTGGTAATATGAAGTTAGGTTGCCGGCAGTGCCTGGCGTTGGAGCGCAGAAGTGCCGACCGGGCTCTTTTCCATGTCCGACGACAGCGCCGAACAAACAACTGGGCATAGGGAACCCCGACCTCCTCCTCCTGCTCAGGGAACAACGGAGGTTGGTAGCCCAAGGCACACTCAAAGGGGGAGAGACCAGTAGAGGAAGAGGGCAGAGTGTTGCGGGCATATTCCACCCAAAACAGGTGCCGGCTCCAGGTGCAGGGATTGTCTGAAACTAGACATCGGAGAACGGTTTCCAGGTCCTGGTTGGCCCGCTCCGACTGGCCATTAGTCTGGGGATGAAACCCTGAGGACAGGCTGATCGATGACCCGATGAGGGTGCAGAATGCTCTCCAGAACTGGGAAGAGAACTGAGGACCCCAATCAGAGACGAAGTCAATGGGGAGTCCGTGAATTCTGAAGACGTGCTGAACCATCAATTGAGCGGTCTCCTTGGCTGAGGGTAACTTGGGCAGTGGGATGAAGTGGGCGGCCTTAGAAAATCGATCCACGACTGTCAGAATGACGGTGTTGCCATCGGAAGGAGGGAGACCGGTAACAAAGTCCAGGGAAATGTGAGACTAGGGCCGCCTTGGGACAGGAAGCGGTTGCAGGAGACCCGAAAGCTTGTTTCAGGCACATACAGTCATATGAAAAAGTTTGAGCACCCCTCTGAGGCTGCATAATAATTTACTCTGTCGTCACAGAAAATGATCACAGTGGCATGCCATTCATTTTCTAATAAAAGCTGAGTACTGGGGTATTGTCCAGACAAAGATTTTTAGTGTAGCAATATTAAGTTGTGTGAAATTAAATCAGGTGTGAAAAATAGGCTATGCTACAATTTGGGCACCCTTGTCATTCTGTTGATTTGAATACCTGTAACTACTTAGCACTGATTAATTGGAACACACAATTGGTTTGGTGAGCTCATTAAGCCTTGAACTTCATAGACAAGTGCATCCAATCATGAGAAAAGGTATTTAAGGTGGCCAATTGCAAGTTGTTGTTCTCTTTGACTCTCCTCTGAAGAGTGGCAACATGGGGGCCTCAAAACAACTCTCAAATGACCTGAAAACAAAGATTGTTCAACATTATGGTTTAGGGGAAGGCTACAAAAAGCTATCGCCGAGATGTAAGCTGTCAGTGTCCACTGTGAGGAACATAGTGAGGAAATGGAAGACCACAGGCACAGTTCTTGTTAAGGCCAGAAGTGGCAGGCCAAGTAAAATATCGGAGAGGCAAAGGCGAAGGATGGTGAGAACGGTCAAAACCAGCCCACAGACCACCTCCAAAGACCTACAACATCATCTTGCTGCAGATGGTGTCACTGTGCATCGTTCAACAATTCAGCACACTTTGCACAAGGAGAAGCTGTACGGGAGAGTGATACGGAAGAAGCCTTTTCTGCACACACACCACAAACAGAGTCGCTTGAGGTATGCAAACGCACATTTGGACAAGCCAGCTTCATTTTGGAATAAGGTGCTGTGGACTGATGAAACAAAGATGGAGTTATTTGGTCATAACAAGGGGCGTTATGCATGGTGGCAAAAGAACACAGCGTTCCAAGAAAAACACTTGCTACCCACAGTAAACTTTGGTGGGGGTTCCATCATGCTGTGGGGCTGTGTGGCCAGTGCCGGTACTGGGAATCTTGTTAAAGTTGAGGGTTGCATGGATTCCACTCAATATCAGCAGATTCTTGGGAATAATGTTGAAGAATCAGTCACAAAGTTGAAGTTATGCCGGGGCTGGATATTTCAACAAGACAACGACCCAAAACACTGCTCAAAATCTACCCGGGAATTTATGCAGAGGAACAAGTACAATGTTCTGGAATGGCCATCCCAGTCCCCAGACCTGAATATCATTGAGAATATGTGGGATGATTTGAAGCGGGCTGTCCATGCTCGGCAACCATCAAACCTAACTGAACTGGAAATGTTTTGTAAAGAGGAATGGTCCAAAATACCTTCATCCAGAATCCAGACACTCGTTAGAGGCTATAGGAGGCGTCTAGAGGCTGTTATTTTAGCAAAAGGAGGCTCTTCTAAATAATGATGTGATTTTTCTGTTGGGGTGCCCAAATTTATGCACCTGTCTAATTTAGTTTTGATGCATATTGCACATTTTCTGTTAATCCAATAAACCTCATTTCACTACTGAAATATTAGTGTGTCCATCAGTTATTTGCTAGATCAAAATGAAATTGCTGATCCAAACACCCAATTATTTATACATGGAAATCATGTAAATTGTCAGGAGTGCCCAAACGTTTTCATACGACTGTATAGCACAAGCTGAGACAAACGACGGGATGTCGGCCCCCATGGTGGGCCACCAGAACCGCCAGCGGATGAAGTCCATTGTTCGACGGGAGCCGAGGTGGCAGGTGAGTTTAGAGGAGTGACCCCACTCCAGAACCCTGGAACGAACCGGGTCAGGTACGAAGAGACAGCCAGGCGGACCTCCTCCGGGTTCCGGGTGCAACTGTTGTGCTTGGCGAACCTCCTCTTTGACACCCCAGACCAGAGACGTGGCCAGGCAGGCAGCGGGGAGAATGGGCTCGGGATCATGGGGAGTCGTGGAAGGCCCGAACACACGAGAGAGGGCATCTGGCTTGGTGTTCTTCGAGCCGGGGCGATAGGACAGGGTGAAATTAAAACAGGTGTAAAGCAGAGCCCACCTGGCTTGCCGGGAATTGAGCCGTTTGGCTGACCGCAGGTATTCCAGGTTTTTATGGTCAGTCCACACAAGGAACGGGATCTCTGACCCTTCCAACCAATGCCTCCATTCCACTAATGCAGTATTGCCTGCCAACAACTCCCTGTTGCCGACGTCATAATTCCTCTCTGCAGGACTGAGCCGACGGGAGAGGAATGCACAGGGGTGCAGCTTCTGGTCGCGGTCTGACCTTTGGGATAACACTGCACCCACCCCGCTGTTGGAGGCATCCACTTCCACTACAGACTGACGTGCAGGGTCTGGATGGATTAGAATGGGAGCTGTGGTGAAGTGTCGCTTAAGGTCAGCAAAGGCCTGGGTAGCTTCTGGGGACCACGGAAAGGGCACCTTAGTAGAGGTCAGTGCTGTGAGTGGGGCTGCCAACATGCTGTAGCCGCGAATGAACCTCCGATAAAAATTGGCGATCCGCTGGAGATCCAGTCGAGAGGTGGGCTGCGACAGGAGGTGGAACACGGCTATTCAGGACATGAGGGGCAGATTTCAAACAGTTAGCCAGACAAAAGGAACTCCAAACAGCAGTTGAACCCGCAAATAACCGGGCCGCTCCACCGGTGCCCAGTCCTGGTCCGGTGGTCTGCTCCACTCCATGGCCGGAGCCGTTTACCCCACCTGTGCCCAGTCCAGGCCCGCTAAATTGCCCAGCTCCATGGCCGGAGCCGTTTGCCCCACCGGTGCCCAGTCCGGGCCCGGCTGTTTTCCCCGCTCCATGGCCGGAGCCTTTTGCCCCACCGGTGCCCAGTCCGGTCATAAAGAAGGGGCATGGGAAGAAACTGTCCACTTCGCCGGAGCCAGAACCGCCACCGAAGGACTAATCTCCCCCCCCCATGTATTTGTGTTTTTTCAGGCTCTGGCCATAGAGAAGCCTATTTGCTTCTCTATGTAGCCATGGTCAGAGTCTGACAGGTCTATTCTTTCTGTTTCAAGTGGTTGTTTGTGTTGGATACCTAATTAGAGGCAGCTGCAGTGCATTGTCTCTAATTAGGGATCCTACATAGGTTTGTATGTTCCACACCGGGGTGTTGGTCATTATTTTGCAAGTCACCGTTGAAGTAAGTGTGCTACGTTACGTTTGTATATCGTGTTTGTTTTCTGTGTGTAGTTTGGTCATATTAATTGAATATTCAGTAAATTAAAGAAAATGTCGAACTACTATCCCTGCGCTGGGTCTTGGTCTACGCTCTCGTGACAGATATGTACAGTTGGTAACATCAAGTTAGGTGGTTAGCAACATTTTCAAAATATGCAACATGGCGCTCTATCTTTTATTAGCTATATTTTGTCACAAAAGCCTGTAGCGTACCGTAGTTCAGGATTTTAAAAAATATACCTTTTCTCTAGTGTAAGTGTACAAGTTAGCAAAATATTTTGTTATGCTTTTCTAAACTATTTGCAAAACCACAACAGCAAGGGCCTATATAGCAACACAGTAAACTTCTGAATCATGAAGCTTAACATTAAGTACACAATGCAAAACCACTTTGAACTCTTACTTTAATAAACAGACTTTACATTTTAACATTTACGTCATTTAGCAGACACTCTTATCTGATCATTTTCTACCTTGTCGGCTCAGGGTTTCAAACCAGTGACCTTTCGATTACTGGCCCAATGCTCTTTACCGCTTGGCTACCTGCTGACTTGCTATCCTCCACACACCATTAAACAAAATGTATCTCATACAACTATGAACTAATGACATGTTTATGTGTCTCCTTTTCTAAAGACGTTGGCTCCTCCACATCAACCTTCCAGCGAATAAAGTTGTGCGACTCATTACATTTCTAAATGAGGGATCCTTTCCTGAGAATGCCGTCTCAGAGTTCCAACAATACCCCACGACAGCTCATGAATAGGCTTGTAACACCGGGCCCTGTACAAAAAGGGCCAGAGCAGAATCTACTTTATGAGGGGGCTTAGGTCCTTCAACGTGTGCAGTAAACTTCTGCATACTTTCTACCAGTCTGTGGTGGCCAGTGCCATCTTTTTTTGCAGTGGTGTGCTGGGGCGCCAACATAAAGGCTGGCGATGCTTCTCAGGTAAATAAGATGAGCAGGAAGGCTAGCTCTGTTCTGGGGATTAGCCTTGACACTCTAGAGGAGGTGGTGGAGAGAAGGATCCTGGCCAAACTGCTGGCCATCATGGACAATGTCACCCACCCTCTGCATGACATGGTTATGACGCAGAGGAGCACCTTCAGTCACAGACTGATCCCACCACGGTGTGCCAGAGAGCGCTACAGGAGGTCCATCCTGCCGGCGGCTATTAGACTATTTAATGCATCACCGGGGTGCCGTGCCGTCTGCAACATAGAACTGTTGGAGTGTTAGGACCTAGTTTAACAATTAGGCATCCATCTTTGAGTAACTCTGGTCTGTAATCACTCATTCACTCAGGACTTATTTATTCATACAGGTCTGTATATACATACTCATGTACAGTTGTTATATCATATCACGTGCAATATTGCTAGTAATTATTGGACTGAACTTACGTAGTCATTCACTCAGGAATGCATATTAGTATCCTGTCAGTTGTATCTTTTTTCATTGCTTTCAGTATATCGAATGTGCAATACGTGCATTTATCTGTAATTAAACCCTGCGCACTAAGGACTGTATTTCAAGGGAATTACTATTATTACCCCAAATTATATCATACACACATTTAGCTATTTATGTTTCTCTTCCTGTCATTTACTTGTACAGTTAATGTAACCATGCAAATACTCCTTATTTATCTACAGTGGGGAGAACAAGTATTTGATACACTGCCGATTTTGCAGGTTTTCCTACTTACAAAGCATGTAGAGGTCTGTAATTTTTATCATAGGTACACTTCAACTGTGAGAGAAGGAATCTAAAACAAAAATCCAGAAAATTACATTGTATGATTTTTAAATAGTTAATTTGCATTTTATGGCATGACATAAGTATTTGATCACCTACCAACCAGTAAGAATTCCGGCTCTCACAGACCTGTTAGTTTTTCTTTAAGAAGCCCTCCTGTTCTCCACTCATTACCTGTATTAACTGCACCTGTTTGAACTCGTTACCTGTATAAAAGACACCTGTCCAC